>OY856186.1:134524183-134608181 GCA_963693315.1 Diogma glabrata
ACTATAAATTTTATAATAAATTTTATAATTAGTGGTTTGAGAAAATATTACAAAATCACAAATTCATATTTTCAAAATTCCAAAAATATTGTTAAAATTAAATAAAATCAAACTTTTTTTAAAATTCTAAAAATATTCCAAAAAATATTACAAAATCAAAGATTATAACTTTTTTCAAAATTCAAATAATATTGCAAAAATTATAACAAAATCAATAACACAATCTTTTTTCAAAATCCCAAAATTATTTCAAAAATTGTAATAAAATCAAATATTTAAACTTTTTCTAAATTCTAATAATATCTTCTTGCAAATTCAAAAATTCAAACTTTTTGCAAAATTCTAAAAATATTGCAAAAATTAAAACAATATCAAAAAATTTGTAACTTTTTTCAAAATTCCAAAAATTATAATAAGATCAAAAATTCAAAATTCTAAAAATATTCCAAAAATTCTTACAAAATCAAAAATTGACTTTTTCAAAATTCTAAAAATATAGATATAAAATTCACAAATTCAAAAATTCTATTTTTTTTTTTCAAAATTCAAAACATATTGCAAAAATTATAACAAAATCAAAATTAAAACTTTTGCCAAATTCTAAAAAAATTTTCAAAAATTATTACAAAATCAAAAATCCATTTTGTTCAAAATTCCAATTCCATTAAAAAATTTCCATGTCCAATTTCATTTTTAATTACATTTACGTCATAAAAACAGCTACATTTTTTTCCAAAAAATTGGGTAAAAAATTAAATGAAAATGTTTCTTTTGACAAACTTATAATGCCATAATTCTCAATAATAATAATAAAATTTCATGAATTTTATTTTTTTCCAAAAAATTGGGTAAAAAAATAAATAAAAATCTTTCTTTTGACACACTTGACAACATTTTTTTGACAAACTTATAATGCAATAATCTAGATTTCGGTCTCACATACCAATCCAATCACTTAAAATGAACGTTTTTTAAGCAAAAAATATGCAAATTTCCTTGTTTTGACACACCTCCGGTACAGTTATCGAACACATCATCCTTTCGGCTCTTCTTATTGAGTAAACCTATTTTTAGAAAAAAAAATTTTGAAATCTGTTCAGCGGTTTTCTAGATTTCGTAGGTTGTGACGGCCGGCCGGCAGACAGACATACATTTTTTTTTTGCTTTTTTAGAATCAGTAGGTCCTAAAACGTGGAGAAATGCCAAAAAAAGTGGTGGTAAGAATTTCACTTTTAGCTCATGAATGTAATACTTAGGTCTTTCAGACCGAAGTAAAATAACAAACAGAAAGTTTTTGATGAGTTTAACTTATAAACAACCAAAAATGTTAATTTTTCAGTATTTTCGCGATAAATTTTCACTTTTGCAGGACAAAAACTCCATGAAGAAATGCTCAGATGTGGTTAGTATATCCTAAAAATATTGTTAAATATTTAATTGGCTACAATTTTTTAGCAGATTATTAGTTTTAATTTTCTGCGGTTTAGCTGCTATGGCCTCAAAACGGTAAAAAAACAGTGTAAAAAATGGCAACTTTTTGGCATTTTCGTGTTTTTGGTCATGAAGATGTGATTTTTTTCGGTTTGTTTATTCAGAAAATTTGTAGCTGAGGTCAAAAGTTACAATTTACTTATTTATTTATACAAAAATTCTAAATGGTTTACGAGATATGAGCCTAAGAAAATTTGCAAGTTTTCACAAAACATAAATTGCGACAAAAAAACTTCAAACAAAAATTCGCAAGCTCGATTTTCACCGTAGACATATGGTCTAGTGGACTTTTTTGCTCAGAACAACTCCAGGAATCAGAATCGCGAGGGGCCCATGAAGATTTTTTCACTTCCATACAAATCGCCCCACCCTAATATATATATATATATATATATATATATATATATATATATATTATATATATATATATATATATATATATATATATATATATATATATATATATATATATATATATATATATATATATATATATATATATATATATATATATATATATATATATATTATATATATATATATATATATATATATATATTATATATATATATATATATATATATATATATATATATATATATATATTTTTTTTTTTTTTTAAGAAAATGTGTTGTGTAATAGGGTTTAGAATATGTGTCACAACAACACATGAAATACCTTTTAAGACCTAGGTCTAGACCTGGGTCCCACAACAACTGGCGTTCTGAGGTGTAGATTAACGCTTTTTTTAAACATCTGCGGGTTGAAGCCACCTGAGACTAAGTGTTCCGGCAAACCACTCCACTTGTACGCAGTTCGGACAAAGAAGTCTCTCTGCGATCCGCCAGTATGACAGCGCGGGATCTTTACCGTTTCACTGGTTGCGGCAGCCGATTGTCGAGTGGAACGGGGGTAAGAACAAGTTTGAGGCATGATGCCGCTGATTTCATCTGAGCACTGCTGATGACGATATTTGTAAAAAACAACGAGGTCAGCAACAGTGCGACGATGTTGTAGGGAATCAAGTTTTGATGTCAAAGTTCGATCACCTACAATTCGTATAGCTCGCTTTTGAACAGAGTCCAAGAGGGCCAAGATGGAAACAGAGGCAGCACCCCAAACTTGACAGCAGCACTCCATACAGGGACGAATATAGGACTTATAAACATGGAGCAATTGGTATGGAGTGAAAAATTTTTTGCATCTATTTAGGAGGCCGAGTTTTTTAGACGCGCTTTTTGCCATCGCCATTACATGATCGTTCCAGAGTAGGTCATTTGAAACTGTGACACCCAATAAACGAATGTTTTTACATTCACCTATTGGTTCATCACACATACTAAATAAAATATCTTTGGGGAACTCGGTCTTTAATCTGGAAACAATCAACAGCTGTGTTTTGGTGGAGTTGAAATTGACAAGGTTTTGGTCACCCCAGTCGGCGACTTTATTCAGGTCTTTGTTCACGTGTATGGCAGCGTCTCTCCGGGCAGGGTTAATTCGTTCGTGCATTTTACCTTTTGAAGGAAGGGGCTCGAACGACTTGTGCAGAGTACTATCATCTGCAAAACTATTTATTGGGTTGCTGGTGATTTTCAACAATTCGTTGATATAAATCAAAAATAGGGTTGGGGACAATACTGAGCCTTGGGGTACACCAGCGTTAATTAGTTTAGACTCAGAAGAATATCCGTCTAAGGTTACCGAAATGTATCGGTCGGATAGAAAATTTTGAATCAGCTTCACAACATTGGGATGAAAACCGTACGCAACGAGCTTGTTGATTAAGTTGGCATGCCAGACTCGATCGAATGCCTTGGAGATGTCTAAAGCGATAACGTATGTTTCACCACCTATATATATATATATATATATATATATATATATATATATATATATATATATATATATATATATATATATATATATATATATATATATATATATATATATATATATATATATATATATATATATATATATATATATATATATATATATATATTAGACTGGTCGTTAAAAACTAAATTTTCCGAGACGCCCCCTAGAAAAATTCTTTGAGGTCAAAAAACCACAACGGCACTATTTTTTTTTTGTTTAAATCAAAAGAACACGTGCCGCAAAACCGTCGAAGTTGATTTTTTGAAAAATTCGTAGATGTTTTCAAATATCTCATAAAATATGCAGATATCAAAAAAAAGCACTTAATCATTTTTGTAGAAAATTTAATTCTCTACAAAAAAGGCCATGTCATTTTTTCCCGAAAACGTATAGTTCTCATGATATTTTGAAAATGAACTTGTAAGTTTTCGTAATTTTTAAAAAACATAAAAATAAAGATGACGAAAAACTCCTAATTTTCTTCTTATGCTATAGAATGAAATGTATAAAAAAATAATCGTGACAAAAAAAATCAAAATTAGTACTTTTTCGTCGAAATTTTCATCATTTGGTTTTACGAGTTTCGAAGAATTTCAAGTTTTATTTCAAAATATCATCAGAAATATAGTTTAGGAAAAAAATGATTTAGACTTTTTTTGTAGAGAATTAAATTTCCTGCAAAAATGATTTTGTGATTTTTTTTTGACATCTGCATATTTTATGAGATATTAACAATTTTATCAAAAAATAAACTTCGATGATTTTGCGGCACGTGTTCTTTTCACTTAAAAAAAAAAACATAAAGCCGTTATGGTTTTTTGACCACAAAGAATTTTTCTGGGGGGCGTCTCGGAAAATTTAGTTTTTAACGACCAGTCTAATATATATATATATATATTAGACTGGTCGTACAACCGAAAAAAAATAAGTCTGCAAGTGGTAAAGCAAATTTGCGCAATCCACCCGCCCATAAAGCGGCATGTCCACGGAATTTGCAGGGACAAAACATATATGAATCAATAAAAAATTTTAAAATACATGCTCAAAACATCTGCGGATTGAACGCTAACCATGACCACGTGCAACATCATCTTGAGCACGACAAACCGAACATTCTATTCCTTACAGAAACACAAGTTTCTGAAAATTTTCTCTTTATAGAATCGCTTAATTCCAAATATAGGCTCGAATCAGCTTTCAAACTCCATCAGGGCGTATGCGCATTCATACATGAGAGTGTTGCGTACACGCGCTTTCCAAATTTTGAACTACACGGTGACGGCTTCAATACAATGGTTTTAAAGATTTGTCTTCCAGAAATGACTTTTTTTACAATAGCTTTATACCGGTCCCCCAACAAACGTAACCCAAACTTTTTTAATATACTGACAAAAATTATGGACGAGATTAGAGCAAAGTCCCCTAATTGTGAAGTTATCGTTACCGGTGACTTCAACGTCCACAACAAATCATGGTTGGAATTCTTCAAATCGACCGACGATGTTGACAATAGTGGAAAACTGGCAGAAATTTTTGCCGCGTCTCAGGGCCTATTCCAAATTGTTAAAAGCCCGACTTTCACTCCCCGTAATGGCGGTGATAATAGTTTTCTACTAGATCTCTATCTTACCACAATGCCAGATATTACGAGTGTCGATGTTGCGAAAAGTAGTATTGGAAATTCTGATCATTATTTAATCTCATCAGTTATCAAAACTGATTTACTTAAAACTACAGCTCCCAAACCCCGTAAAATATTTCACTACTCAAAAATGGATAAGAGTGGTCTTCAAAATTTTTTCCATGGTTTCCCTTTCGACCGTCATTGTTTTTACACTGACAATGTAAATGTTTCTGCTCAAAACTTTACAGAAACCATCCAATTTGCTATCAATAAATTTGTCCCTTTCTCCATAGTAAAACCCAAACAAAAATACTTGTATTCGAAAGCTGCCAAAACGGCACTTAGAAACAAACGTAGATCATTTAATATTTGGATTCATAACAAAACTCCCGCTAATCGATCCCAATATCTAAAGGCCAACAAAATATCTAATCAGATTATCTCAAACGAAAAGTCCGAAATTGACAGAGCGAAAGCCTCAAAACTTACGTCTATGTCTGTTTCTGACAAGAGTTTCTACAGTGCCATTAATTCTTTAAATTCTGGTACAAAATTTTCTATTCCCCCTATTATTGATGGTGATTTAATCGTCAATGATCCCGCAAGAAAAGCTAACTTGTTCGCTGAACGCTTTGCTCTGAACTCCACTGTTTTGGAAACTCCTAAAGAAATACCCCAAATCCAGTCTTCAGGAGTTAATATGAATGAACTTCACTTCAAACCCAAAATAGTCGCTAAACTTTTAAAGGGGTTAAACATCAACAAAACATCAGGAATGAACAATATTCCACCCATTATTTTAAAAACCTTTTCCAAAGAACTTGCACCAACTTTAACTAAAATATTCTACCAATCCTACAAATCTGGTATATTTCCCTCGTGCTGGAAGTTGGCAAATGTCCAGCCCGTCCCCAAAAAGGGACCAAAATCCGATATCTCAAATTATAGGCCAATAGCTTTACTATCGGTCCTATCCAAAGTCTATGAGCATTATATTAATACACATATTTCAAAATTTCTGGAAGAAAATCATTTAATATCCGACAGCCAATACGGTTTTCGAAACAAAAGATCAACTACCGATCTATTAAACTATGTAGCGCATTGTTGGAACAGCATACTTGATAAAGGTGGTGAAACATACGTTACCGCTTTAGACATCTCAAAGGCATTCGATCGAGTCTGGCATGCCAACTTAATCAACAAGCTCGTTGCGTACGGTTTTCATCCCAATGTTGTGAAGCTGATTCAAAATTTTCTATCCGACCGATACATTTCGGTAATCTTAGACGGATATTCTTCTGAGTCTAAACTAATTAACGCTGGTGTACCCCAAGGCTCAGTATTGTCCCCAACCCTATTTTTGATTTATATCAACGAATTGTTGAAAATCACCAATAACCCAATAAATAGTTTTGCAGCAATACCAATTGCTCCATGTTTATAAGTCCTATATTCGTCCCTGTATGGAGTACTGCTGTCAAGTTTGGGGTGCTGCCTCTGTTTCCATCTTGGCCCTCTTGGACTCTGTTCAAAAGCGAGCTATACGAATTTTAGGTGATCGAACTTTGACATCAAAACTTGATTCCCTACAACATCGTCGCACTGTTGCTGACCTCGTTGTTTTTTACAAATATCGTCATCAGCAGTGCTCAGATGAAATCAGCGGCATCATGCCTCAAACTTATTCTTACCCCCGTTCCACTCGGCAATCGGCTGCCGCAACCAGTGAAACGGTAAAGATCCCGCGCTGTCATACTGGCAGATCGCAGAGAGACTTCTTTGTCCGAACTGCGTACAAATGGAATAGTTTGCCGGAACACTTAGTCTCAGGTGGCTTCAACCCACAGATGTTTTAAAAAAAGCGTTAATCTACACCTCAGAACGCCAGTTGTTGTGGGACCCAGGTCTAGACCTAGGTCTTAAAAGGTATTTATGTGTTGTTGTGACACATATTCTAAACCCTATTACACAACACATTTTATTAAAAAAAAAAAAAAAAAAAATATATATATATATATATATATATATATATATATATATATATATATATATATATATATATATATATATATATATATATATATATATATATATATATATATGTATATAAGGTTATTAGGCTTTAATATTATTTTATTTTTATATTAAAAAAATTGTTTTTTGGTGTATAGCCTATTTAATTAACAAATATTTTAACAAAAATATTTTACATAAAAAACTTTGACCGGTTTCGACGCTTATCGCATCATTTTCAAAAAGTTGAATATGAAACACAGAATTTTAATAGAAAAAATTTTAAAACAAAGAAAAAATTGAAAAATAAAACTTTACCGAAAAACTAAACGCTACTTTGATTTTTGCTGTCATATGATTTAATTTATAATTGAGTTATAAAAATTATGAATGTAGTTTGAATCTGTTTGTTTATTTAAGGAGTTAGGACTTTTTTTAAACCGGTCAAAGTTTTTTATGTAAAATATTTTTGTTAAAATATTTGTTAATTAAATAGGCTATACACCAAAAAACAATTTTTTTAATATAAAAATAAAATATATATATATATATATATATATATATATATATATATATATATATCTATATATATATATATATATATATATATATATATATATATATATATATATATATATATATATATATATATATATATATATATATATATATATATATATATATATATATTTATATATATATATATTTATATATATATATTTATATATATATATATATATATATATATATATATATATATATATATATATATATATATATATATATATACAGTCGAAACTCGATTATCCGGGATCCGATTATCCGTAAACCTCTATTATCCGTGATTTTTGTTGGTAACTTTTTCAACCGGGGTTTTGATTGATTAACCCGATTTTTTAATTATTTTACTGTTAAATATTGGTAGTACTTAATATTGCAGACATTATTTTTTTTATTTTTCTAACGGCGTTCGTGCTCCATGTAAGAGCGTTGCCAGGCTAATCAGCTTTGAATATTCACTACGGTCATTCGCAACAGCGACATAATTACCATGGCAGCCGAATTTTTGAAGGTCGTTTATTACGTCAGTCTCCCATTGTAGTCATGGTCTACCTCGCCCACTCCCTGGAGTACCAACGTACATTTTTCTAAACATTCCAGACTGTGAATCGGCTAGTAGAGCATGCCCAAACCAAGCAATCCTATTAGAACGGATACAGCCTATTATATCAGCACCCTCAAGAAGGTCTTTGATCTCAAAGTTATTTCGGGTTCTATACTCTCCATCGTATGTCTTAAGTGGACCAAAAATGTAGCGTAGGATCTTACACTCAAATACAGATAAATGCGATTCGTCGTTTTGTGTAAGGGTCCACGTTTGTGATCCATACATCAAAACCGGTCTAATCATTGTCTTGTATAACTTGAGCTTGGTGTTAGTTGATACATACGATGATCTAAGGAGAGGTTTAATTCAGTAGAAAGTTCGATTACCTGCAGCGATTCCAGCTTTTATATCTGTAAGTATGCTGTTGTTTGAGTCAAGCATTGATTCCAAATATTTAAAAGATTCAACTCCCTCAATTCGTTCATCGCCGCACATCAAACCTTTCTTCTCAGCCTCTCTTGAAACATTCATATGTTTGGTTTTAATGTAGTTAATTTGAAGACCAATTTTTCTAGCACCACTCTCAAGCGACTTAAAAGTCTCACTCACAACAGCTTCACTGCCTGCCTGAAATCATTGAAGAGTTGGTGCACATGTAAGTTGAACTCTCGGTACTTTTCCAAAATCATCCTTATCTCAGCCCCGCCGGAAGCCACACTGATACTCTCCAAACAGTTGTTCAGCAGAAGGATTGATTTTTGATAGCAAAATATAAGAAAAGATCTTATATGCTGTGCAGAGTAGAGCGATTCCTCTGTAGTTTGCACATAGTAGGCGATTACCTTTCTTATGAATTGGTATCAGCAAAGCTGTGTTCCAGTCCTGTGGCATGGTTTCAGTCCTCCAAATCATTTGAACAAGCTCAAAAAATCTTAGGGATAGAGTTTTACCACCATGTACAATCATTTTGGATGATTATCATTTGGATCATTTTGGTTATATCGTCGATACCAGGTGCTTTATTGCGTTTTAATTTTGACAGCGCCGCTTCGAATTCCTCTTTGGTTGGCTTGTCTTCATATAACTTTGAAGCACGAATAAGCTTTGCTTGACACCCGACTTGTTGCTGGTCACTTAAGTTGAGAAGATTTTCAAAATAAGCGGCCCAAGTATCTAAAATATTTTTAAGGTCTATACTTGAAGCTCCCCATCTTTGTTTTGAATAGCAGTCGATCTAGTTTGAGGGCCCTTCTTTAAGGTTTTAGCCTGTTGAAAGAAGTTACGCGATTGATGTTCCTTATTGAAGCTTTCAATCTCCTCACACTTTCTCTTCCACCATTCTCGCTTCGTTCGTCAACTTAGTTTTGTAACGGCTTATCTTGCCAGTTTAGAGTTCTCCTTCGTAGACCTGGTGTTGCGTCCTTGTAGACATTTTAGATAGCAATCTCTTTTGTATTGAATAGCGTCAGGGCATGCTTGATCCATCCATGGCTTCTGGGAGTGGTTCTGTGGTCGTCCAAGTATTCCCTCAGCAGCGCTTAAAACAGCATCTTTGAGCAAATACCATGACTTACCGACGTCTCCATTAATGGTTTCTAATTTCTCCAATGTTTCGGAAATATTGTTTTGATATCTCTCTTCTGTTTCAGCATTCTTTAATGATGAGATGTTAAAACGTTTCCGTTAATTGAATTTTGGAATGCCTGGATTTGGGAAGTGAAACCTTATCGTTGCACATACAAGGAAGTGGTCACTTCTAATGTATGCACCTCTAAACAATCGTACGTCCAGAACGCTCAAAAAGAAACATGCTGTAACTAGCACATGATCAATTTGATTTCGAATGTTTCCATTCGGTGAAACCCAAGTCTGTTTATGAATCGATCGATGCGAAAAGAAAGTACTGGCAATTCTTAAATTATTTGATAGTGCAAACTAAGTCATTCTCTCACCAATATCATTCGAATTCAAATGTAGACTGTGGGCCCCAACCCCATTTCCATAAGAGATATCTCTTCCAACCTGCTCATTAAAGTCACCAAGAACCATAATGAAGTCACCAAGAACCATAATGAAATATGTACATATATTTGTGAATTATGAATTATTATTTTTATTTATATATGAATCACTAAAAATACATAGATATGTTCAAAATTACTGTGAATATTGTGTACTTCTTTATAACACTGAAAAATTCGATCAACCGGGATTTTCGATTTTCCGGGAAGCCTGGTTTTCAAAATTAAGAATAATATTCTTCCAAAATATTTAAGCGAAAAACTTGTTTATGTGCATAATATACACTCATATCAGTTAAGAAATATATCAAACTTTAGACTAAATCTTGTTAATAATGAAAAAACACGTAATATGCTTATGTACAATGGTCTTAAAATGTTCAATGAGTTGCCGGGTGATTTAAAAAATGAAACAAATTTAAATAGATTCAAAAAACAAATTATAGTGTTTATTAGAAATAATTAACTTATATGAAAATTTGTATTAGGGCTATTATTTTGAAAACGTACATCGAAAAAAAAACAACTATTTTTTAAAAATCTGAAATTTTGATATTTTGTTGGTATTGACGAAAGGAAAAAAGTTATTTCTGCTTTTATTTTTTGTGTACTCTGAATCGGAGTTATGCGCGGTTGAATTTTGAGGCTTTTTCACGTAGTTTTTGGTAATGGTGGCAATGTTTTGTGAATAGGTGCCACAAATTTCATCCGACTTACGTATATTTTTGCAAGTAAAAAGGAAAATAATTGAATAATTGAAATAAGTAAGTTTAAAATTAATAACTTTTCTCTTTTCCGCTAGACGGCGCGTAAAACCTTGGTTTACTTCAAAGCTCATATCTCAAAAAGTAGGCTTTTTTTTTTTTGTTTTTCACAAATTTTAAAGTAAACATATGCAGCTATGAAATTGAGAAATAAAAAGTCAGCAATTCAATATGGATTTTTTCTTACGATTTTTTAAAGTTTGGTATATGAAAAATTCACATGTGTTTTTTTATTAAGATAATAATCCTGTACTAAATGTGGATCTAATAAATTAAACATTTCATATTTTAACACCTGCAATAAATTTGAACCTTTTTTTGTGTATTTCTGATTGAGAAACAGGTTTTTATTCAGAATAAGAATTGGAGATCCCAATGATCGAAGATTTTGTTATAATTTCAACATCACCAACACTAACATTAGAAAAAAACATTAAAAAAATATTTTTCCTATAAACATTATAATTTAATCAATATTATAAATAAATACATTAAAAAATTAATTTATATATTTTTTTTTGCCTCTAAATTGAAATATTTATGATCATCAGAAAAAGAAAACATTTTGGCAATTATTTTATCGGGTGTAGTGTTATCCGGTAAAAAACAGTGGAATCCTTGAGTTCTTTGTTTTCTTCCAAGAACATTTCGTAGATGTCGGTGAGGGTCCATAACACCAACCGCTTTGATTTCTTAATTTTTATCGATCCTTCTGTAATAGTAACAACATCTTTAAGGCCAGGCATTGTTCTACTAATTTCCTCTGATAAGAAGTATGTTTCGGATGAAATAAGTCGGATGAAATTTGTGGCACCTATTCACAAAACATTGCCACCATTACCAAAAACTACGTGAAAAAGCCTCAAAATTCAACCGCGCATAACTCCGATTCAGAGTACTCAAAAAATAAAAGCAGAAATAACTTTTTTCCTTTTGTCAATGCCAACAATATATCAAAATTTCAGATTTTTTAAAAATCAAAAATTTAAAAATCAACAAAAAAATGTACGTTTTCAAAATAATAGCCCATTATTATTTTTTGGTGTTATAAAAAGAATAGTTTTTTAAACTAAATAAATAAATAAATAAATAAAAAAATAAAATAAATAAGAAATAGGGTAGTGGAAAAAGTACAATATAAAATTAAAAAAAGTCCAAGCGGCACGTATATCCGCTAGAAATAGGTAGATTTCGAGATCAGACAGTTTTGTGTACCAGTAGAATCTGATGTATCAGATAAGTTTAAACAAAACAAACTAATTTCAAACAGATATCAAACAAATTTTAAAAAGAAAATTAGCTACCTACAAGCAATATTATATCTATCCAATTTTGCAACAAACAAATAACAAATCTACCACAGAACATGTGTGTGACAGTTTATGACACAAACCTACTTTATATCATATGTCGTGCAATTGCTGCAAAATATCAAAATGGTTTATTTCTAAGAAAAAAAATTAATTTCTTCTATTGAAATCTTTTATTTTTTTGACTGTTATAAGGTTGATATTGACTGTTATAAGGTTTTTGGAAATTGTAGTTGGGGATTGTTGCAAACTTTTTTGTTGAAGCCAACAAGTCAAAAACCTCTAATTGCAGAGGTTTATATTTATAAGAAACGGATTAAAATGTTTCCACAAATTCTAAATTTATGAAGATTTTAAAAATATTAGTATCCAAACGGCCGTTATAACGGATTAAAAAAAACACTTTTTTTTCTAGTATAAAGCCTATAGTTCCTTAACCATAGTCAGATTTTTCTGATTTACGAACTTGTCCAAGGTATTAATAAAACACACATTTTTAAGAAAGGATTTTGATCTGGCTCTACAAATGCAACCGTGAGAGCGCCGGTTGATTTAAACGCATTTTGTGTTTTACAAGCTTTTTTGTTGGAGCCGCTCACTCAGAAACCTCCGACTGCAGAGGTCGATAATCGAGTTTCGACTGTATATATATATATATATATATATATATATATATATATAATATATATATATATATATATATATATATATATATATATATATATATATATATATATATATATATATATATATATATATATATATATATATATATATATATATATATATATATATATATATATATATATATATATATATATATTGTTTTTTTTTTGTTTTTCCGTCTCCGCTTATCATTCATAGTCGTTTGGCACCAAAATTTTTCCGAAATTCCGAGATGAAGCCCATTGCAATAGGTAGATTTTTATATGAAATCTACCTAAAATTAAAGTTTTTCTTAACTCATAATGTTTATTAGTTTTTCATTTATCATTGTAGTTTCGCAACTTACTGACTCGCAAAATTAAAAAAAATAAAACAATTTAATTTAATTAACCATTGAAAGAAAAACTCAGAAAATATGTAAATAAAATAAAATAAGAATAATAATAATAGAGAAAAAAAACTTAACTTAAGACGTAGTACATTGTAGTACATTTCCCAACCGAGTACAATCCAAACCGAATCAAAGAAATACGAATGATCGATTTATCATGAGTATTTTAGATTCATTTTTATTGTAAGATGTACTAAATTATTTAACCAACATCTTCCAATTTTTTTTATTATATAAATTCATTAATTGATCATAAAATGGTTCAGCTTCAACAAAATTCATCGTTTGAAATTTGTTAGTTTTCTGAACCAAAAAATTTTATGCAATCATTCACAAACTTATTTTCAATGTTTTTATTTTAATTTGTAAATCAAATAACACTATTATTATAAATTAAATAACACTATTATTATATATAAAAATGTTTCGCCAAGTCCCGACAGTGGACACAATTGAATTTATTTAACACTATTATTTATTTACATCTAATGATATTTTGTATAAAAATTTGTGTCTAAAAAATATAATATTATTATGAGAAATGCAGGTGTCCGTTCCGATACACCACTCAAAACTTGATTAATTCTCAAAATGTGGCTTCACAAATTGATTCGATTTTCAGCGGTTTACATTCATCTCTCTCGTTTTGGTTTTCTTGTTCCAGTAAACAACAAAAATAAACCCATACATTAAAAATCTGCCGTGTATCAAAAAAACAAATGAAACAGACAGAGAAAAATTATTTAAATTAACCGTCCCATAGTATCAAATTAAAAAACATAAGGTCCTTCAAAATTCAATAAATTATTGATATTGCGAACATTCTTCATTTATAACAATGTAAAACAAAGTACCCTATCAATGATTCAACATTAACTCCTGCGCCAGCGCAGAATCAACTTACTTTATTTTAATATCCGTTAACAAAAAAATAGTTATTTATTATACAAGAGGAAAAAGTAGTAGATTTTAGCTCGATGTTGTGTTGTCAGACAAAAAACCGAGAGCTAAAATCTACAATTTTTCCCGTGTATAATACACTATTTTTTTCTGTGACTGGACAAATATTAATATAATTATTGAAAAAATAATATTAAACAAATATTACAATATGTATATTCACCACACCATACGAATTTTTCTTGAATAAAAACTTAAAATTAAGTTTCATTTTATTTGTCAAAACCAGTTATTAACATCAAGAAGAAAACGGTATAACTTTTCATTAACATTAAAATAGTCATAAATGTTCATAAATATTCATAATATTCATCATTTATGTGTATATATGTATTTATATACATATATATATTTTTATCAATCCGGGAAAAAAGTACATACTTTTTTCCCGGGAAAAAAGTATTTTATGAAAAGTAACATTTTTGCACCTGTCAGCAGAAGTAAAATGTTAAACTTTTTTCCCGTCACAGAAAATAGTACATTATGATGCTAGAACGTAAAGCTTAAGATTTTGGACGGATGTGGAGTTTGCAAATCGAGGCGCTAGCCGAGATTTGCATCCACATTAAGCCCAAAATAGCTTACGTCCGTGCATCATATACTATTTTTTATTCGCCGCAAGCAAAATATTTTAAGAAAAGTTGTTTATTCTAATAGTTAATTTTTTATTTATTTAGAGCACTGAATTGAGTTTAGAACGATCCTTGAAAATGAAAGCTTAGCTTTCGAAATCGATCGGTTGTAATAAACATATAGATATCAAAAAAGTGTGTTTTAACTAAACAATAACAATTATAATATTGTTTATTCTAAATTAAAATAATAAATTTTCATAAATTTTAAAATAAAAATATGTGGAACAAGTAACCTTTGACAAAATATTTATTATTTTTTCCAAATTATTGTGTAGCTATGACAACAAATGATAACAACTATTTTATGATAATGAAATTTTGAATTTGAGGGTTGCTTTGATAAAAATTTTTATTTTTCATAGAATTTAAACAAATACAAATGCTTTTTACTTTTTTGGACGTAGCTATGACAACAAAATAAATAGTTGAAAAGTGATGCTTTAAAGCCGCATATCACAGTAATAAAGTAACACTTTAATATGTAGGCGAATAAAAAATATATTTGTTTCGAAAAACTAAAATAATAATAAAAACAAATGATTACTGTTTGTTTTAGATTTTAAAAGAAAATGTCCACTGATAAGATTTTTGTTGGTCGTTAAAAACTCTTTTTTATTAAACTGTTTATATCTCTGTAAGTATTTACAGCTCTTAAGAATGTTAGGTTAATTATATTATTAATTTAATAGTTTTTAGAAGTAAACTATCAACATTAACGGTTGAAGTACGGTTTGAAGTAACTTCAAACATTAAAATAAACCAAATAGTTTTTGTTCTACTTTTTTTTCTTATTCATGTTCAGGATATGACACAAGAAATAAACCACTAGAAGAGGACGATTCAGCATATCCGGCATTATTAGAAAGAGAGCTCCATTCACTACATCGAAATGTGCCAGCGCTAAGAAGAGCAGGAGTAGATACTAACGCAATTAGACAGGTTTGAATTTTATTTACTTAATATTGCAGGAAATAATAGTTAAAGTTTGATTTTTTGCATTGAACAGCACTTTTATCCTGATGGGGGTTGGGGTTGGATTGTTTGTGGAGTTGCATTTTTAGCTCATGTCTTAACAACCGGTTTTCAATTATCGTATGGACTTCTACTTTTATATGCAATACGATATTTAGGAAATGATGATGCCACTCAAGCAGGTAAAAAGACAAGCTTTTTTATTATCATATATATTCATTATTCATATATATATATTTTTTATCTTATACAAGAACTCTTAGTTAGATTTATGTGTGTTCTGAAAATTAACAATACACATTTACTTGAACGAACTTAACCTAATCCTTTTCTCTTAAGTTAATAAATTAAAAAATAAAGCCTCCTATTCTAAGTAAAAGATCAACTTCTTTACACCAACAAAACACTATTCAAATTTTTCCACAATTTTAACAATAATATATAAAAGCAATACATATATGTATAAATATATATAAATACATATATGTCATTAGATTAACTTTTACAATATAATCATAAAAACACAATAGAAAATATACCAAATGTATTCTAAAAGAATAATTTATTATTGAAAATGATATAAATATTTCATCAAAAGCTTAAAGCTAAAGAAAAAAAGCAAAAAACCTTCCCATTTTCTCTTCTGTATATCAGAATTGAGACGAGTTTTTATGAGTTACAATCATTTCTGTTGGTGCTTAATTTTCAAAAAAGTATTTTTTGAATAATAGTTACATATATATGTAACATTTGTATCAGTGTCGTCTGGCTGTACGAAAACTCGCCAAAAATATATTGTAACGACTCTTCGTTCGTTCTTTTAGATTATTGAACAAACACGACAGTAAAAGACAGCTCTTTAGTTAACAGAATCTCAAACTTTATTTGTCAACAAATTACAGCAGCTTCCGTTTTTCCTTACAATAAATTCCAGGGTCTCCAATTTATGTACCATAAACTTCACCGCTTTTCCGCAATTTGAATCAACAATATTCGGAATCGTAAAATCTGTATTTACTGTTCCACTAAGTTCAGATTCTTTCACTATTAGTACCCAGGCTCAAGTACCACCGATTATTCCTTAAACTTGCGAATATTTGTAAAACACTTTTAATTGCAAAATTAAAACTGACTCTCTGATATTTTTGTT
Source organism: Diogma glabrata (assembly GCA_963693315.1). Lineage (NCBI taxonomy): Eukaryota > Metazoa > Arthropoda > Insecta > Diptera > Cylindrotomidae > Diogma > Diogma glabrata. Next base: position 134,541,173 of record OY856186.1, read on the forward strand.
TGCTTATTTATATCGAAAAATAAATAAATCGAAACTTCTATAATCCACTAGAAATCAATACTACGTAGTCCGTACATCTGAAATAGGCCACACCTGTTTTCATTCATACTTGCATTTGTATTAGCGAACTCAAATTTAATTTATGCAAAATGTATTAGGTAACTCCTTTTAATCCAGTAATGTAAACATTTGTATAACAAATTTAATTTACATTAATTTAAGCAATACAATTTGCAATACAAGTAAAAGATTGAAAAAGGAGTTAACTTTTAATTAATGAATGAGTAAATAAAATTAACCCATTCTGGACGAAGTTTATTACATTGCCCTCCATTTAGTTTTGTTCGTCCCGAACAATATCAGAGATCGCATTGGTGCTGTTACCTTGGTACGGTGCCAACCTTTGCAGATGTATCACTTTCATCTTGGTACGGGGTCCCTTTTGTATGCGGTAGATGACATCATTAATTCGTTTGATTATTTTATATGGGCCTTCCCAATCTGGCTGCAGCTTGGGTGATCTTCCCTTAGTTCTTCTGGGGTTGTATAGCCATACCAATTCTCCTTCTTGAAAACCGCCACTATTTGCATTTATGTCGTACCTGGTTTTCATTTTGTCACTGGCAATCTTAATGTGGTCTCGAACCTGCTGATGGATTTTATTCATCTTCTCCCTTAGTTGTCCCACATAATCTGTTTTCGTGGATACCAGACCTCCAGGGATGCCAAACTCGATGTCACTAGGAAGATGAAGTTCTCTTCCGAACATGATATTCGCTGGCGTTTCACTTGTCGTATCGTGCACTGCGCTACGATAGGCCATCAAGATTAACGGAAGATCCTTGTCCCAATTTCTTTGGTTGGCTTCTACTACCTTTGACAAATGTTCTTCCATGGTTCGGTTGAATCGTTCTACCATGCCATCCGATTGTGGGTTCATAGGTGTAGTTCGTGTTTTTCTAATGCCGAGTGTTCTGCACAGCTCTTCCATCAGTTGAGATTCAAAATTCCTTCCCTGGTCGGTATGCAACTCGAGCGGTGTTCCATATCTGCAAACCCATTCATTGACTAATGTTTCCGCGACCGTAACTGCTTCCTGGTTCGGTATTGCATAAGCTTCCGGCCATTTTGTAAAGTAATCAATGACCACCATGATGTATTTGTTACCTTTTGTCGTTTCCGGAAATGGCCCCGCGATGTCTATAGCAATTCTCTCCATTGGGGCACCCACATTGTACTGTTGCATCTCTCCTCGAGTTCTAGTTTTTGGTCCTTTGCTCGCCGCACAAGTATCACATCGCCGACACCATTGCTCTACGTTGGTTCGATACCTTACCCAATAAAACCTCTCCCTTACTTTGGCTAGGGTTTTATTGACTCCCAGGTGTCCTCCAGAAATACTTCCATGCATCTTTCCCAGTACCTCTTCCACTCGACTTGATGGCAACACCAGTTGTTCTAACACTTTCTTTCCATCAGCGGACTCCCATTTTCTTTTAAGTATCCCGTTGTCCATAAATAGTGAGTCCCATTGCGCCCAGTAGCATTTCACCTCCGTACTTAAAGGTGCTACCTCTTTCCACTCTGGTCGCCTTCCCTCGGTTTTCCATTTTAATATTGGAGCCATAGCTGGATCCTTTTGCTGCTCTCTTTTCATTGCCTCGGTACACCAATCTTCAGGAGTTTGGAACTTAATTTGCTTCACTGTCATTGCCTCTTTTCTCTCAGTCCTGCTAGATGACTTGCGCTCCTCAATACAGGGTCTTCTTGAAAGATCTTCAGCGTTACAATGTATCCTTCTCTTCCCCTGTTCAACGTGGCAATCTCCTTCCTTTTTGACATTTACCTCCTTTCTCTCAGTCCTGCTATATGACTTGCGCTCCTCAACACAGGGTCTTCTTAAAAGATCTTCAGCGTTACAATGTATCTTTCTCTTCCGGTGCTCAACGCGGCAATCTCCTTCCTTTTTGACATCCACTTGCTTGTTTGAAAGATTCATCAACCGGACTGGAACTACTCCTTCTTTTGCTGCTACTAGTGCTTTGCATTCCCGTCTGATGTGCCCTAACTGCCCGCAATTCCAGCATCTTACTCCGCTAGATCTTCTTCGTTGATTTCGTTCAGGCTTATCTTCCAACTTTTTGACATGCATGATCACTTCATCAAGCGCTGCTTTTAGAGGTTCTTCAGCAACTTCCATCTGACGTACTCTATCTGAACCATACGCTCTTTTTCCAGCTTCCATTTGTAGGGCCAATGCTAAGACTTCCGCAGGTAGCTTCTTTCCGCTGAGATAAAGCTGATTTCTCATTTGTATATCTCGAAGAGCATTGATAAATGTATCAGCTGCCAGCTCATCTCGATGTTCAGAGTTATAGTTCGGATATGACAAATTAACCAGTCTCACAATGTCAGCCTCTAATTCTTGCAAAGTTTCGCTGACTCCCTGCTTTCGTGTTCTGAGCTGCATGCGATGGAGAGCTTGCATATGACTTTCCCCATATCTTCCTTCTAAGGCCTCCATTAGCTTGTTGTAATCACGCTCTGTCGCTGATAGTGTCTGCAAAATTTCAGCAGCAGGTCCCTTCAATGCCAATATAAGCGCATTTGCTTTTTGCTGGTTATCTACCCCAGTTGTTGCTATCTCAAATTGCATCTTAAATATTTGATACGATGTGGATCCATCAAATGCGGGTGTTTTTAATCTAGCTGGGGCTGAAGTAGTTGATGGATTGACCATGTTACCTGACTTCCCTTGTGCTATTTCTTGGCGTAATTCACTTGAAAGTTTGCGTAATTTCTCTTCATGTTCCTCGGTAACTTTCCGCAACTCCCTTTCCACGTTGTTGATTTTCACCTCCGCACTGGATATACGTGACTCGATTACTTCACGTAGTTTTTGTTGATCTAATTTTTGTTCTGCTGCCAGTTTTTCTTGTCGGGCCATCAGATCGTTTCCTTGTTTGGCGATCATATCAGCAAGTTGTTGTTGTTGATCTACTTTTTGTTCTGCTGCCAGTTTTTCTTGTCGGGCCATCATATCAGCAAGTTGTTGTTGTTGCTGTACTTTTTGTTCTGCTGCCTGTTTCTCTTGTCGGGCCATCATATCAGCAAGTTGTTGTTGTTGCTCTACTTTTTGTTGTTGTTGCTGTGCCATCATTTCTTTCATCAACACCATCATCGGATCAATTACTGGGGCATTCTGAACTGGAGCTTCGTCCGGCTCTATTTCTATGACCTCTGTGTTTTGGCCTGCTTCTTCTAAAACTTTACGTAGCCGGAATGCAAGTTCTGCCTTCGTTCCATGGATTGGAGCATTCCTTTTCTTCAACTCATCCTTCAGCTGGGTCTGGCTGAGATCACTAATATTTACTGTCTTACTGTCTTACCCAGGCTCAAGTACCACCGATTATTCCTTAAACTTGCGAATATTTGTAAAACACTTTTAATTGCAAAATTAAAACTGACTCTCTGATATTTTTGTTTGCTTATTTATATCGAAAAATAAATAAATCGAAACTTCTATAATCCACTAGAAATCAATACTACGTAGTCCGTACATCTGAAATAGGCCACACCTGTTTTCATTCATACTTGCATTTGTATTAGCGAACTCAAATTTAATTTATGCAAAATGTATTAGGTAACTCCTTTTAATCCAGTAATGTAAACATTTGTATAACAAATTTAATTTACATTAATTTATGCAATACAATTTGCAATACAAGTAAAAGATTGAAAAAGGAGTTAACTTTTAATTAATGAATGAGTAAATAAAATTAACCCATTCTGGACGAAGTTTATTACAATATATAAGGTAATTACAAATGAAAAAATGAACAATTGTAAAAAATAAATTACCATTCAGTCAGACTCAAGGAGACCTTAAACTTAAGAATATTCAAATCGAATTAATCGGATTAATCTCAGATTAATCCCGCCCGGAGAGAAGCTGCCAAAAATAGAATCGGGGAAAAGTCGATAGGAAAAGTCGCTAGAAAAAGTCGTCGATTAGGGTGACAAAAATTTGGTCAATTAATTCCACCAAAACACAGCTATAGATTGTTTGCTGATCGAAAACAATGTGTGACGAACAAATGGGCGCATGTAAAAGCATTCATTTATTGGGAGTCACAATTTTCAACGGATTACACTGAAGCGATCATATAATGACAATGACAAAGGGCGCATCAGGAAAAATTGGCCTCCTCAAGAGATGTAAAAAGTATTTCACTCCGTATCAATTACTTCACATTTATAAGTCCCTTACTCGGCCCTGTAAAGATCAACTTTTTTAACCAAACAAAACACCATAGGTGAAGCGTCTTTGGATGCTAGGGAAGCACTGATTAAATAAATATTTTATCAAAAATCATTCAATAAACTTTATTAAATTTTCAATACTTTTTAGTAGTTATTTAAAATAAATCTTCATATCTTCTGTAAAATTATACAAATATTTCCATATAAATGAGCAATTTCACGAAGATTCAACATCGTTTTGACTTGACCCCTTTTAATTTTGATTATATTTTGTTTATAGATAGTCTTTAATAAATAAAAAATACAAATTCTCTTAGAATTTTTTTTTTCGACTAAGGGTCTTCACAGGGTGCCCCTCAATTTTTTGTTATTTTGTGATGTGAGTGCATTTTGACGAGCGATTGTAGAAAAACTACTCAATCGATTTTCATAAATGATATGTCGTTGAATAGGTATTAGAACAAAGTTTTTAAAAATGTATACTGTTAGTATTTTGAAATAATTTTTAACGGTGTAACATAAGAAAAAAACGGTGTAATTGAACAAAAGATGGCGCTACACCTTTTTTTTTTTAAACTAAATTGAAGCTTATTTTATATCTAACTAGTTGTGAAAGTTTAGGACTAGCGATATTTTTTGTTTTAAAGATAAAATTCGTTGTGCATATGACTATCGGGAATCAGTTTTTTTGTTCTGAAGGAAAATTATTAAAATGGCGTTATAAGCTAAGAGATTTTTTTATGTTAAATATCAAATATTTTATTATTAAATGAACTTTTTAAAATATTATAAAAATTATATATGTAGTACAATAAATAAAATAAATACAATTGTTAAAAATAATATACTTATTTTACAAACAGAAGTTTCTTTTGAATAGGAAAACACTTCTGCAATTATTTTCTTTGTATTTGATGGCATAAAAAATTAAATGTTTATTTATCACTTTTAGTAATCACTTGTCACTCTTATAAAAAATAATTTGACAGTCTCGACTGCAAACAAAAAGCCGTATAAATAACTAAATCTATTTAGGAACTTTTGACTGGAGAAGCATTATGTTCGTATTATGTTATTATGGAATCATAAAGTAAAAGATTGTATTTTAACATTAAATTACAAATATTTTATTATTGAATAAACTTTTTAAAATATCATACAAATTATATATGTAGGTTAAAGAAAATAAATATAGTTATTAAAAATTATTTACTTATTTTACATTTAAAAGTTTCTTTTGAGTTGGAAAACATTTTTGCATTTATTGTCTTAGTATTTAATGGTACAAAAGAATGAAATTTTTGAGTTCCACTTATAGTAATCGCATTTTTATATCGATTTTGTAATTTTTCTTTTGTTAATTGATATTCATTTTTATCGTCGTATCCAAAGTTCATGGTAGATCCCCATTTTAAAGCCTATTTGAAAAGTTTTATTGGTGTATCAATAATATCTTTACCCGCCATACTATAACGGTGTGCAACACGCTTCAGTGTACCACCAATCCCATCACAAGGTCCCTTTCCATGGCTGGTAGCATGAAAATGCCATTCTGCATCAACCTTAAAGTCTTTTTTATGGTGGCATAAGTTAATTAGGTTATGTTTATTTTTGTATTGAGAAGGTGCACCGTCAGGGTTATAAATTATTTTCGTAATATTAGAATTTATATGCGTTTTGATGAATTCAATAAGTTTTGTAATGAAAAGATGGACTGTAGTACTGTTGTGATCGTTTATATCCGAAATGAGTATAAAACTTCGGTGCTGTATATATTCACTTGCGGCACTTTTAAAATAAATGACAAATGGACGAATAGTAGCTTGTGAATTATTATAATGATAGCCTTGAACCGCATCCTGAATTATGAAGCCGTAGTTTTCAGAAAAGTCCCCTTGAACGAAGCACTTCCTGCTTCTAATTTTTTTTTCCTCAATGAATGTAGACAGAATGCAGAATGGTGTTTTGCTATAAAGCTGTGTGGTATCAAAATTTGTAAACGGTAAATAAATTTTTTCATAAATGCTTCTACAGTTTCTATTAAAGTATCCAAATTGCATCGATCAGTGGTATTGTTGATATTTGACTTGAAGGATTCCTTTGGAAATCATTTAGTAATTTTTCTTCCAGTTGTTGAAGTTTTTTTGAACATTCATTGCACTTCAAAATATGACAATCTTCTGTTAATTCACCACATGAAACAAAGTCAATTAATGTTTTATAATTCTGGAAAGCAGCATCAGTAATCCAAGACATATTAGAGTGTTGAATCATTAGTTTTATATTTTGATGTATGGTACACATGCACACATTATGAACTCCTTGGGATAATTTTATACATTCTTGTGGTCGAAGGGACGTGAATTTAGTAAATCCTAGTTTCACATCAGGAAACTTATTTTTAAACTCCACATAAGCTTCATTTAATGTACATAGCATTGCTCATATTTTTTTTATTGTACATATATAATTTTTATAGTATTTTAAACGATCAGTTAATAATAAAATATTTGATGTTTAACATAAAAAATTCTCTTAGTTTATAACGCCCTTTTTATAATTTTCCTTCAGAATAAAAAAAAAACTGATTCCCGACAGTCATATGCACAACGAATTTTATCTTTAAAACAAAAAATATCACTAGTCCTAAACTTTCACAAATAGTTAGATATAAAATAAGCTTCAATTTAGTTTTAAAAAAAAGTTGTAGTGCCATCTTTTGTTCAAATTACACCGTTTTTTTCAAAAGTAATTAAAAATTATTTCAAAAAATTAACAGTGTACAATTTTAAAACCTTTGTTCTAATACCTATTCAACGACATATCATTTATGAAAATCGATTGTGTAGTTTTTCTACAATCGCTCGTCAAAATGCACTCACATCACAAAATAACAAAAAATTGAGGGGCACCCTGTGAAGACCCCTGGTCAAAAAAAAAAATTCTAAGAGAACTTGTATTTTTCATTTATGAAAGACTATCCATAAACAAAAAATAATCAAAATTAAAAGGGGTCAAGTCGAAATTTCCCAAAAATTGGCTGATCTTGCGTGAAATTGCTCAAATATATATTATTATTATTTTTGAATTATCTTAATGCCTTATATTTATTAAAAAAAACGTCAACGTTTTAATAGTAGATTCTTGTATGAGTTGAGAATGATGGCAATTCTTCACGAGGATGAAGCTTCCCGAAACGAGCGTAGCGAGTGAAGGTAATCATCCGATTGAAGAATTTCCATCATCCTATGCGAATACAAGATGCTATTTTATCCACGACTGTAAAATATTTCGATTAATTTCCAATTTGCCTGTTAAAGTTTTTATCACCATATTCAAATATGTAAATCATAGACACTAGATAGCAAACGAAGCTTAAACTTATTATTTTATACTAGGGGGTATCCCGCGGGCTGCGTCTCCCCCACCCATTTCCCCGCACGCCAATAAACTCTTTGCCTTTTCATCCGGCTTTGATACAATTACTAAGAACTATCCATCATAATCCAACCTCTTCTAATCTATTCTGTGTGCAGCTGCTGCTTAGCTATAATTCTACAAAAAACCCATCGTGAAGTGTACATACTATATATTTTTATACGATCAATCACAAATGGCTGGAAATAATAATATGTATGAAGAAGCAGCTTTTGTTGTTCTTTAGTTTATTTACAGAAAATGAAACTATGCGATGGAAAACAAACTGTCATATAAATAATAAATTTTCTTACTGATATCGAAATGATATAAATAATAAATTTCAAAGAAATGGCTGAAAGACTACATTATCGAAAAATGTAAATGCCGTAAATGGAATTTTTATGAATAAAAAGGAATAATTTTTATTTGGAAGAGTTTTTTGTGAACAATTAAGCTTAAGCACACATTGGAAATCGCCTGAATTTTGCAATTCGAAATACCTTTTCATTTTCTCTAAAATTCATTTATAAAAATTTTTTGTGTTTCGTGCCAGGATTCGAACTCACATTCATCAGAGACGTATGTTCAAATCCCGTGTGTCTTACACAACTTAGCCACAGCGGCGATGACGTACCATATTTTAATTTTTATGTTCAGATAATTTCTAAATTGAAACTTCATCATTTTTCATATTTACTTAAGTTGAATCTTTCGTCTATGATCACATATTGGAAATTGCATTTCTGTGGGATTTTTTGTATTAAATTTCTAAATATTACAATGTATGAATTCATAGAATGAGAGAATATTTCGTCAAAACTTAAGTCAACATTCTAATCAACATCCTAAGTCACGAGTGTAAAGTCATTATGGTTCGTGCACAAAAAAATTTTCTAAAGGAATTTTAGAGAAAATGAAAAGTTATTTCGAATTGCAAAATTCAAGTGATTTCCAATATGTACTTAAGCTTAATTGTCCACAAAAAACCCTTCCAAATTAAAAATTCCCCTAAAGTTGTCTATATTTCCTATAGGTCAGAAATAATAGGAGAAAAAATTAAAAAAAAAAAATTATTCGTTACAGCAAACTAACAGCGGGATATTGTAGAACACGATATTGTGAAAGAGGGAAACACAAATCGAACCGACAGCTGCTATCCGGGGGGGAGTGGGATGGTTTTTAGGGGTTGAAAATAGTTTTTCGTGATTTCTGGCTAAACCGTGCATCATATCAACAAGAGTTATATGTAAAAGGTGTAGGAAATAAACAAATCTACAACTTTTGCACGGAATATTTTTACCCTAACCTCAAAATTTTTCGAAAAAAATATGACAAACCGATTTTTTTCTTTTTTCTTTTTTTCTTTGACAAAAAAAATTTTACGAACCTCAAACGTTGGCAAAACATACCTCTATTTATTGCAAAAAGGCAGTAATTTTTTCGGAATGGAAATATTTAGACGTTTTTGTTAAATTTAATTGTTTTTAAAAAATAAACCAAATTTTTAACTGTGATTCCTCTTAAAACTACGCCTCCTACAGAGTTCAGTTTGGTTCACTTACTTGTTGTTACCTCTTCTTTTGATAAGTGGTAAAAAAAGGTATACTGCTAAGGAAAAAATGGCGCAAAAATTGAAAAAACCGAAAAAATCACTTTTTTCGTGGTAATTTTCATATTTATCGTTGAATGATTGTTACTAATTAATAAAATCATTTAAATTTTTATGATTACGTAGACGACGATTATTTGGAAATACATTAATGAATAATTATATACTTTCGCTACTTTCAGTTTATTTAAGTAACAAAATAGTATATTAAGAAACTAGTTTCATAATCGACGATTTTATCGCACGCAATCTGTTTAGAAAACGACCCGCGCAGCGGGGAGTTTTCTAAAGGATAAGTGCGATAAAACGTCTTATGAAACGAGTTTTTTATACTATTTTTTCTATTTTGCATTTTTTGTCTTGAAATTTTAAAATTTTTTTTATGTTTTAATGTTTTAAAGAAAATTTCTAATTTTAATTCAAAATAGTAAGCTCTGCGTTTCATCATATTTCTATATATTTTTTTGTTGCAAAACTAGCTTTCATAAAATGTGTATTTTATTAAAATATAGTCAATTTGAAATTTTGTTATTATTACTAATTATTTTAATTAATTAAAATATTTAACACTAATTTAGATTATATTTTAATAATAAGATTAATTAATAAGAATAATTTTATTTATATAATTATTCGTTTTAACTTTCACTGACGTTTGTATGACCAATGTGACCAACCTTGAAAAACAAAACTTTGCGTATCTTAATGAAGGCCATTTCGATACGCATTTGGGTATCGAAATGACTTTATTTTAGACGCAAAATAGAAAAAGTAAATTTTATTCGTCAAACATGTCGATCTCAAAAAGTGCCTTTTTGATTTCATTCATTTTTTTTATATTTTACAGATTTGTTATTTACTCAAAACATACTAAACCTAAGGACAATCGTTATTTTTTGTTTTTGAGAAAAAGACATTTGAATATAGTTTGATTTTTTTTGTACTTTGTGCCATACACTAAAACCAAGTTTACTGATTCTATTAAACTTTTTTTGGTTTTAGAAGGTACTAAATGAGGCTTAAAGAAGGTACTAAATAAGGCTTTTTGGATTTTCTGAAGGTTTAATCTTTTACTCAAAACATGCTTAAATTACAGACAGACGTTTTGTTCGACGATCAAAACCCATTAGAATATTTGCTAGCAAAAATATGCCAGTTGCAGATTTTGCTGAAATTTATCAAATAGATAGTGAATTTTCTTTTCAATTACAATGAAAAATTCACATTAAATTAAAATATATCATATATTAATTATCATATATTATAAACTAAAATAAGTATATTTAATACTTTTAGAAAAATGAAAATTCTGCCAATCCGATGTATCTTCGAAATCAAATTGCTCAAAAACGGCTTTAGCAATTTTAACAAACTTTTTTTTGTGTAATAGGTGATTAGTTAATCGTTGAAAAAAAATTATTTAATTGTTTTTGTAATTAATTTTAATATTAAAAAAACTTTTTTAAAGATGGCGCTTGGGTTGAAGATTAATTGGATTTTAATTTATTTTTTTTTGTAACAACAGGGGCCCTATTCCCGAACACATGTTTGTCAATCGACAATATTGTCAATTTCACCATAATGCTTAACAACTTTGTTTAAAAATGGTATTCTGTAACTCATATTTGTGTCAAGCAAATTATAACAAATTTTTACAAAATTATAACAGATTTTTGGTACTAGATTCGTACTTTTGACAACTAACTTTTTTAATCTTAAAACATGCAAAATAAAATAAAAATATATTTAATAAATAAATATGTTTTATTGATATTTATATAAAAATATGATTATTTAATATTATTAAAGACTTAATTTTGCGTTATAAATTAATTTTTACGCCAATCGTTGAAATTTGAATAAAAAAGCCAACACACAAAACATAAAGCAAAATTGTGATTTTGACAGTAACTATATTGTTCTTGTCAGATTCACAATATTGTGTTGAATTTTCACCAAATTGGTGTTACATAATACGAAATTCACAATATTGTGTGAATTTACAATATTGTGATGACATTTATGTGTTCGGGAATAGGGCCCCAGTTCTATCTTTACTCTAAAATATTCCAAATTAACAAAGAGGCTAATATTCGTGTTTTTGATATAATTAATTTTAAAGATTTTTAGTACGACTAAAATTGTAATTGTTGATTTTTTCTTCGAACAATTTCTATCAAGTTCAAAAACGAAAGCATATAATTATTCATAAATGTTTTTCCAAATGATCGTCGTTTACGTAATCATAAAACAATTAGAATGATTTTATTAATTAGTAACAATTATTCAACGATAAATATGCAAATTACCACGAAAAAAGCGATTTTTTCGGTTTCTTCAATTCGCCCGCCATTTTTTCCTTAGCGGTATACCTTTTTTTACCACTTACCAAAAGAAGACGTAACAACAAGTAAGTGAGCCAAAACAGAACTCTGTAAGAGCCGTAGTTTTAAGAGGAATCGCAGTTAAAAACTTGGTTTTTTTATTTTAAATTAAATTTAACAACAACGTCTAAATATTTCCCTCTGAAAAAATTACTGCCCTTTGCAATCTTTTGCCAACGTTTGAGCTTCATAAATTTTTTTTTGTCAAAGAAAAATAGAAAAAAATCGGTTTTTCGCATTTTTTTCGAAAAATTTTGAGGTAAGGGTAAAAATAGTCCGTGCAAAAGTTGTAGATCTTTTCATTCCCTACAACTTTTACATATAACTCTTGTTGATAGGATGCACGGTTTAGCCAGAAATCACGGAAAATCCCCAATCCCCAAATTAAAACATATTACATATATTGTGACTAATGGAATTGAAAAAAAAAACAGATTTAATTAAAACAACAACAAAAACTATAAATAACTTTTAGAAAAATCCACCCTCTAAATTTATTAAAACAATAACAAAAAAACAATAATTTTAATTTCGGATTGGTTTTTGTGAACAATTAAGTTTAAGTACATATTGGAAATCACTTGAATCACTTTTGAATTTTACATATTGGAAATCACTTGAATTAATATCTAGAAATTTAATACAAAAAATACCAAAAAAAAAATAATTTTATTGTTATTTAAAAAAAATTAAAAAATAAAAGGTTCTACGTCATCAGCGTTACGAGTTACGACCGTATAGAGGGATAGACTCACGCCTATTATATTAAGGATTTTATTTTATATATGTATTGTTCTCGTTTTAACCTTTTGCTAACACTATACCAACAAATAAACTATAGAACTGTAGTAGAATACTAGAATGTAACGATTGCGTCACATTCTATACACAAGTTAGAGAATGTATAAAATTACAATGGAAGACTACACATGGAAAGTATATATTCTTTAGTAGTCGTGGATAATAGTATATTCTTGTATGAGCTAGAATGAAGGCAATTCTTCACGAGGATGAAGTTTCCCGGAACGAGCGTAGCGAGTGGAGGGAATCATCCGAGTGAAGAATTGCCTTCATCCTAAGCGAATACAAGATACTATTTTATCCACGACTACAAATAATTCAAATAATTTCATTCATGTTTGTATCGTTTCATTTCATTCGCCATATTGAATGAAATTAAAAACAAAACCAAACATGTTTGTTTATTTTAGATTTTATATATGTATTGTTTTTGTTTTAACTGGTTTATATTACTATACCAACAAATCAAGTTTTTAATTTGATAGGGGAGTTTTGAATAAATAAAGCGTAATAAACGAAATAAAAAAGAATTTGATATATAGAAAAGGAATGAATACAAGTACAATGAAATATATACGCATGGAAAGTTTATATTCTTTAGTAGTCGTGGATAAAAACATTTATTTATTTCATCCAAATAATACACAAGAAGTTGTTCAAATTGCAACGTTTTAAATTATATAATTTGTACGCAAAAAACAAGAAGAAACACAAAAGGGAAATTGTAAAAACGAATAATATTAAACAAAAACAAATTCCTTTGGCAGCTATGTTACGTACAGCTTCTACTATCATACTAGTACTATGGTAAATTTGTTTTGTTTTAGCTTATATGTACTGGTTTAATTGTTTTAGCTAAGTTTGATTACTTTACATCAAAGTATTGATTTTTAATAAGAATTTGGATTTTTTGTTTAAATTATATATGTTAGAATAAGTAATTATGCTGCATTATTTATTAAGAATTATGGCAGGACAGTTTCCAAAACAGTTTTGTTTTAAAATAAAAACATATTTTTTAATAAGAAAATAGAAGACCATATCACTGATTTCCAAATTATGCAGGCATTTGTCTCTTGATTTTCGTGGTTCTATTTCTCGATTGATTATTAGGACAGGACCAATCAACAAATACAATTATGTCTGCCGATGAAGAATTTCAATTACAAAAAACCATACTTTGATAAATTAAGTAAAATAATTTTTTTCAAGTATCTGATGAGATGAACTACTTTGTAACAACCATATTTATGTTCCAATATTAGTACAAATAAATACAATTTTAAACATGGATTGAATTTTGTGTTTCAAACCAGAGGATCAAGTTTTTACCGCAAAATTTATTCACTTTCCTTACCGTACACACTTGGCCTTTCCATTACTAACCCGACGTCTACCAACCTGGTTTCGATCTGCCACGTCATACTTGGACTACACTAAACCGAAAAAGAACGAATCATGGACGTTGTGCTGATTCTTTCTACAAGTGGGGAATTTCGGAGTCGCCTCAGTGGTACTGCTCCACAACAAACCATAAAACACATTGCAACTGTGTGTCCAATTCGACGATACAATGACGACATCTCAGACATCCATTTGGCAACTCCCGATGTAGTAGCTTGGATAGACTCTATCGACGTAAACACCTAATGTTCGGAAGCACTGCCCATTGTTCAAATATTTTACTTTTTAACTAAAAGACGCGAATCAAATCGATTGTAAGCTCATTTAATGTGTATTCATGTTTTGATTTATGTAGATTTCATAGAAAAATCTACCTATTTTAAGTTTTATTTTTATTTTCACAACAAAAACCATACGCTAAATAAAAAACGTATTGTGCATAGATAATTTCATTGCAAACGACTTCTTTGGATATTAAATAACATCTGTTCCTTTGGAACAAAATAACTGCTGAAAGCTTTTAGTAGATCAATTAAGTAGATCACCAATGGAACGCCAAAACTTTAAAAATATTTCAAATCTACATAATTTTATTATTATTGAAAATAATTATTTTGGGCTAATGCTTAGATCTGACTACCGTCTTCCGCCGAACATGAGAACTAGTTGTTGTAAACGAATAAAAGAATTACTGGCTCTTTTATTCGTTTATAAGAACTGGTTCTTATATTAAAAGAAAATTCATTAAGATTAAAAAAATTTAATATTGAGGGGATATAATTTTTGAAACGCCAAAATTTTAATTTTTTTATTTTGTATTTTTTTTTTTTTTTGAATAAAATGTGTTGTGTTATAAGGTTTACAGTATGTGTCACAACAACACATAAATACCTTTTAAGACCTAGGTCTAGACCTAAGTCTCACAGCAACTGGCGTTCTAAGGTCATGGTGAACGCTTTTTTTTAAACCTCTGCGGGTTGAAGTCACCTGAGACTAAGGATTCCGGCCAACTATTCCATTTGTATGCAGTTCGGATAAAGAAGTCTTTCTGCGATCTGCCAGTATGACAGCGTGGGATCTCGACCGTTTGACTGGTTGCAGTAGCCGATTGTCGAGTGGAAGGGGTGTAAGAATAAGTTTGAGGCATGATGCTGCTGATTTCATCTGAGCACTGTTGATGACGATATTTCTAAAAAAACAACGAGGTCAGCAACAGTGCGACGATGTTGTAGGGAATCAAGTTTTGATGTCAAAGTTCGATCACCTACAATTCGTATAGCTCGCTTTTGAACAGAGTCCAAGAGGGCCAAGATGGAAACAGAAGCAGCACCCCAAACTTGACAACAGTACTCCATACAGGGACGAATATAGGACTTAAACATGGTAGGGGTAGGAGGTAGGACGGTAGGACTTAAACATGATAAACATGGAGCAATTGGTATGGAGTAAAAAATTTTTTGCATCTATTTAGGAGGCCGAGTTTTTTAGACGCGCTTCTTGCCATCGCCATTACATTATCGTTCCAGAGTAGGTCATTTGAAACTGTGACACCCAATAAACGAATGCTTTCACATTCACCTATTGGTTCATCACACATACTGAATAAAATATCTTTGGGGAACTCGGTCTTTAATCTGGAAACAATCAACAGCTGTGTTTTGGTAGAGTTGAAACTGACCAGGTTTTGGTCACCCTAATCGGCGACATTTTTTAGGTCTTTATTCACGTTTAAGGCAGCGTCTCTCCGGGCGGGATTAATTCGTTCGTGCATTTACCTTTCGAAGGAAGGGGCTCGAACGACTTGTGCAGAGTACTATCATCTGCAAAACTATTTATTGGGTTGCTGGTGATTTTCAACAATTCGTTGATATAAATCAAAAATAGGGTTGGGGACAATACTGAGCCTTGAGGTACACCAGCGTTAAATAGTTTAGACTCAGAAGAAAATCCGTCTAAGGAGACCGAAATGTATCGGTTGGTTAGAAAATTTTGAATCAGCTTCACAATATTGGGATGAAAACCGTACGCAACGAGCTTGTTGATCAAGTTGGCATGCTAGACTCGATCGAATGCTTTGGAGATGTCTAAAGTGATAACGTATGTTTCACCACCTTTATCAAGTATGCTGTTCCAACAAAGCGCTACATAGTTTAATAGATCGTGGTTGATCTTTTGTTTCGAAAATCGTATTGGCTTTCGGCTATTAAATGATTTTCTTCTAGAAATTTTGAAATGTGTGTATTAATATAATGCTCGTAGACTTTGGATAGGGCCGATAGTAAAGCTAATGGCCTATAATTTGAGATATCGGATTTCGGTCCCTTTTTGGGGACGGGCTGGACATTGGCCAACTTCCAGCACGAGGGTAATATACTAGATTTGTAGGATTGGTAGAATATTTTAGTCAAAGTTGGTGCAAGTTCTTTAGATAAGGTTTTTAAAATGATGGGTGGAATATTGTCCACTGAGGCTTTGTTGATGTTTAACCCCTTTAAAAGTTTGGCGACTATTTTAGGTTTGAAGTGGAGTTCATTCATATTAACTCCTGCAGACTGGATTTGCGGTATTTCTTTAGGAGTTTCCAAAACAGTGGAGTTCAGAGCAAAGCGTTCAGCGGACAAGTAAGCTTTTCTTGCGGGATCGTTGACGATTAAATCAGTATCAATAATAGTTGGAATAGAAGATTTTGTACCAGAATTTAAAGAATTGATGGCACTGTAGAAACTCTTGTCAGAAATAGACATAGACGTAAGTCTCGAAGCTTTCGCTCTGTCAATTTCAGACTTTTCGTTAATAATCTTAAGAAAGTGTTTTGAAACTAACTTTGATATTGAACTAGCTCTTTTGGAGTACAGAAACACCCCAATTCCTTCTATAGGAATTTCTCCTGCTCAACTTTTACTTTCACGTCATACTAAAACCAGATTACCAATGTCACAGGAATTATTGAAACCTAAAATTATTACAGATGTTCATAACGCTTTAAGAAATAATTCACAAAAATCTGAAAAACATTTTAATAAAAATGTAAAACTAGAAAAAGAAATTAATTACGCTCAAGGAGATAAAGTTGTTATTCAACGAGGTAAAATTTGGGAGCCTGCAACTGTTGTGGCAAAGCATTTTACTCCTAGATCATATACTTTGAAAGACAATAGAAATCGTGTTTTACGAAGAAACTCTCTGCATTTAAGAAAGTCGTTTACAACACCCAGGTATAAACATAATATTGAGTCACAGTTGGATGATAATATCGAAAATGAAAACAATGTACTAGATCAGAATTCTAATTTAGAAGATAATGTTCAAAACACAACCAATTTAGTTGTAAATAACAATATAAATTCTGAACCAAAAAATGTAACTTCTTCAAAGTTTGGCAGAATTTATAAAGAACCAAATCGATTACAATATCAATAGATATAATCTATCTATATATTATATACGTAGTATATACATGTATATCAATTTATCATATAACAATAGAATTGTTGTAGATTTAATTTAATTTAATTTAATTTTTTTGTTTTATTATTATTGCTCTTATAAATTAAAACGTTATAAGTGTTCAAATTATATTATTATTATAATGAAATTATATTATTATCATTATTGAATAGGTATTAGAACAAAGTTTTTAAAAATGTACACTGTTAATTTTTTGAAATAACTTTTAACGGTGTAACATAAGAAAAAACTGGTGTAATTGAAAAAAAGATGGCATAGCCTTTTTTTTTTTTTTTTTACTTAATTGAAGCTTATTTTATATCTAACAACTTGTGAAAGTTAAGGACTAGCATCATTTTTTGTTTTAGAGATAAAATTCGTTGTGCATATGACTGTCGGGAATCAGTTTTTTTTGTTCTGAAGGAAAATTATAAAAATGGCGATTTTTAGATTCAGATTTTTTTTTTATGTTGAATATCAAATATTTTATTATTAAATGAACTTTTTAAAAAGCATTTTCAGTCAAGTTCAGCAAAATTTTGCGATATTTTGACTCGACCCTTTTTAATTTGGTTTATTTTGGTCTATATTTAAAAAAATTCTACTTGAAGCCGTATTTTTCATTTATCAAAGGCTATCTATAAACTAAAAATAAACCAAATTAAAAAGGGTCGAGTCAAAATGTCGCAGATGGAATAAGTCCTGACCCTGATCGAATTAAGTCAATTTTACAGCTTTTAATTCCGAAAAATAAAGTAGAACTTCAAAAAGTTTTACTAGTTGTTAACTGTCTCCGTGATTTTGTTCCTCATATGGCAGAAATTACTGCACCTCTTCGGAGCTTTTTGAAAAAAAATGTATCATTCCTGTGGCTTCCAATCCATGGGGAATCTTTAAGTAAATTAAAGAAAATTATAAGTGAAGCACCTGTTTTAAGAAATTTTGATCCTAACTCTAGAATTATTATACAAACTGATGCATCCCAGAGTGGTATGGGAAGTTGTTTATTACAAAATGAAGGGCCAGTTTGTTACGCTTCAAAAAGTTTGAGCGAAAGTGAACTCAAATATGCGCAAATCGAAAAAAAATTTCTAGCGATTGCATTTGCTTGCAATAAATTCCATAACTATATATATGGTAGACGCATAGAAGTTCATTCAGACCACATGCCACTTGCATCTATTATGAAGAAAGAAATTCATAAAATAAATTCAATTAGATTACAACGTATTAAACTAAAACTTCTAATTTATGATATAGAAGTTAAATATGTTCCAGGTAAGGACATTCATATTGCCGATCTATTATCCAGAAATTATATCCAAGACAAATCGGATTTAGACGACAGTTTAAATGTCATGGTACATACTCTGAATATGAGCACTGCAAAAGAAGAGATGTTTCAAAAACATACTGCAGATGATCCTGCTTTGAGTAGTTTAATACAATTATACCGTAATGGTTGGCCTACCGATAAAACCAAGGTCCCTGAAGATTTAAGATTTTATTTTAACAAAAGAAACGAAATTTTCGTTAATAATGAGCAATTTATTTTAATGATAGAATTATAGTCCCACATAGTTTAAGAAAATTTGTTTTAGATGTGTTACATGAAGTTCATTTTGGTATAACTAAAACCAAATTGCGGGCCAAAACATTATTTTACTGGCCAACAATGGATACAGATATAGAGAAAATGATAACGAGATGCGAAATATGTGAAAAATTTAGAGCATCAAACAAAAAACAAATCATGATACCTCATGATATACGTAAACTACCTTATGAGAAAATTTGTAGTGATATTGCAGAGTTTGGAGGAAAATACTTTTTAGTCGTTGGGGATTATTATTCTAAATGGTTGGATATTATCGAATTAAAGGGTAAAGCATCAACCGAACTAATAAACGAATTCAAGAAAATTTTCTCAACTCACGGTATTCCAAGTGTATTAGTGGCAGATAACATGCCTTACAATAGTAGTTTATTTCGAGATTTTAGTAAACAATATAATTTTGAAATTATAACCACGAGTCCATATTATCCTAGAGCGAATGGCGGAAAAATTTGTTGACATTTCGAAAAGAATCTTAAGAAAGTGTTTTGAAACTAATTTTGATATTGAACTAGCTCTTTTGGAGTACAGAAACACCCCAATTCCTTCTATAGGAATATCTCCTACTCAACTTTTACTTTCACGTCATACTAAAACCAGATTACCAATGTCACAGGAATTATTGAAACCTAAAATTATTACAGATGTTCATAACGCTTTAAGAAATAATTCACAAAAATCTGAAAAACATTTTAATAAAAATGTAAAACTAGAAAAAGAAATTAATTACGCTCAAGGAGATAAAGTTGTTATTCAACGAGGTAAAATTTGGGAGCCTGTAACTGTTGTGGCAAAGCATTTTACTCCTAAATCATATACTTTGAAAGACAATAGAAATCGTGTTTTACGAAGAAACTCTCTGCATTTAAGAAAGTCGTTTACAACACCCAGGTATAAACATAATATTGAGTCACAGTTGGATGATAATATCGAAAATGAAAACAATGTACTAGATCAGAATTCTAATTTAGAAGATAATGTTCAAAACACAACCAATTTAGTTGTAAATAACAATATAAATTCTGAACCAAAAAATGTAACTTCTTCAAAGTTTGGCAGAATTTATAAAGATCCAAATCGATTACAATATCAATAGATAGAATCTATCTATATTTTTTTTTTTTTTTTTAATAAAATGTGTTGTGTAATAGGGTTTAGAATATGTGTCACAACAACACATAAATACCTTTTAAGACCTAGGTCTAGACCTGGGTCCCACAACAACTGGCGTTCTGAGGTGTAGATTAACGCTTTTTTTAAACATCTGTGGGTTGAAGCCACCTGAGACTAAGTGTTCCGGCAAACTATTCCATTTGTACGCAGTTCGGACAAAGAAGTTTCTCTGCGATCTGCCAGTATGACAGCGCGGGATCTTTACCGTTTCACTGGTTGCGGCAGCCGATTGCCGAGTGGAACGGGGGTAAGAATAAGTTTGAGGCATGATGCCGCTGATTTCATCTGAGCACTGCTGATGACGATATTTGTAAAAAACAACGAGGTCAGCAACAGTGCGACGATGTTGTAGGGAATCAAGTTTTGATGTCAAAGTTCGATCACCTACAATTCGTATAGCTCGCTTTTGAACAGAGTCCAAGAGGGCCAAGATGGAAACAGAGGCAGCACCCCAAACTTGACAGCAGCACTCCATACAGGGACGAATATAGGACTTATAAACATGGAGCAATTGGTATGGAGTGAAAAATTTTTTGCATCTATTTAGGAGACCGAGTTTTTTAGATGCGCTTTTTGCCATCGCCATTACATGATCGTTCCAGAGTAGGTCATTTGAAACTGTGACACCCAATAAACGAATGTTTTTACATTCACCTATTGATTCATCACACATACTAAATAAAATATCTTTGGGGAACTCGGTCTTTAATCTGGAAACAATCAACAGCTGTGTTTTGGTGGAGTTGAAATTGACAAGGTTTTGGTCACCCCAGTCGGCGACTTTATTCAGGTCTTTGTTCACGTTTATGGCAGCGTCTCTCCGGGCAGGATTAATTCGTTCGTGCATTTTACCTTTTGAAGGAAGGGGCTCGAACGACTTGTGCAGAGTACTATCATCTGCAAAACTATTTATTGGGTTGCTGGTGATTTTCAACAATTCGTTGATATAAATCAAAAATAGGGTTGGGGACAATACTGAGCCTTGGGGTACACCAGCGTTAATTAGTTTAGACTCAGAAGAATATCCGTCTAAGGTTACCGAAATGTATCGGTCGGATAGAAAATTTTGAATCAGCTTCACAACATTGGGATGAAAACCGTACGCAACGAGCTTGTTGATTAAGTTGGCATGCCAGACTCGATCGAATGCCTTGGAGATGTCTAAAGCGATAACGTATGTTTCACCACCTTTATCAAGTATGCTGTTCCAACAATGCGCTACATAGTTTAATAGATCGGTAGTTGATCTTTTGATCTATACGTAGTATATACATGTATATCAATTTATCATATAACAATAGAATTGTTGTAGATTTAATTTAATTTAATTTAATTTTTTTGTTTTATTATTATTGCTCTTATAAATTAAAACGTTATAAGTGTTCAAATTATATTATTATTATAATGAAATTATATTATTATTATTATAAAGGAGATAAGAATGTGGAATTTATTCAAAAAAATAATAAAAATAGAATAAGGAATATACTATTGGAATCAAATTGAATTGTAATGATTTGTAAATAATAAAAAAAAAAAAAAAAACATATTAAAAGAAAAAATTAATTTAGATTTATAAGAAAGAATAAGTTTTATGAAGTAGATATTATGGTACAAAGTGTAACATTATATTATGTTACACTCTGTAACATTTAGCTATAAGATTTTATATAAATTAATTGTAATTCAATAAAGACGGCTAATTAGCTAGCGTTAATTTTAGCTAAAAAGCCGATTAATTGTAATTCAATAAATAAAAGTCATAAAAGATTAAATAATAAATACAACAATATTGTAATAAACTTCGTCCAGAATGGGTTAATTTTATTTACTCATTCATTAATTAAAAGTTAACTCCTTTTTCAATCTTTTACTTGTATTGCAAATTGTATTGCATAAATTAATGTAAATTAAATTTGTTATACAAATGTTTACATTAATGAATTAAAAGGAGTTACCTAATACATTTTGCATAAATTAAATTTGAGTTCGCTAATACAAATGCAAGTATGAATGAAAACAGGTGTGGCCTATTTCAGATGTACGGACTACGTAGTATTGATTTCTAGTGGATTATAGAAGTTTTGATTTATTTATTTTTCGATATAAATAAGCAAACAAAAATATCAGATAGTTTTTTTACTTTTGCAATTAAAAGTGTTTATAAATATTCGCAAGTTAAGGAATAATCGGTGGTACTTGAGTCTGGGTACTAAAAGTGAAAGAATCTGAACTTAGTGGAATAGTAAATACAGATTTTACGATTCCGAATATTGTTGATTCAAATTGCGGAAAAGCGGTGAAGTTTATGGTACATAAATTGGAGACCCTGGAATTTATTGTAAGGAAAAACGGAAGCTGCTGTAATTTGTTGACAAATAAAGTTTGAGATTCTGTTAACCAAAGATCCGTCTTTTTACTGTCGTATTTGCTCAATAATCGAAAAGAACCAACGAAGAGTCGTTACAGTGGATTCAGAAGTGGGATTATTGAAACAATGGTCAAGACAGTAAATATTAGTGATCTCAGCCAGACCCAGCTGAAGGATGAGTTGAAGAAAAGGAATGCTCCAATCCATGGAACGAAGGCAGAACTTGCATTCCGGCTGCGTAAAATTTTAGAAGAAGCAGGTGAAAGCACAGAGGTCTTAGAAATAGAGCCGAAGGAAGTTCCGATTCAGAATGCCCCAGCAATGATGGTGTTGATGAAAGAAATGATGGCCCGACAAGAGAAACTGGCAGCAGAACAAAAAGTAGAGCAACAACAACAACTTGCTGATATGATGGCCCGACAAGAGAAACTGGCAGCAGAACAAAAACTAGATCAACAACGACAACTTGCTGACCTGATGGCCCAACAAAAATTAGATCAACAACAACTACGTGAAGTAATCGAGTCACGTATATCCAGTGCGGAGGTTAAAATCAACAACATGGAAAGGGAGCTGCGGACAGTTACCGAAGAACAAGAGAAATTACGCAAACTTTCGAGTGAATTACGCCAAGAAATAGCACAAGGGAAGTCAGGTAACATGATCAATCCATCAACTACTTCAGCCCCAGCCAGAGTGAAAACACCCGCATTTGATGGATCTACATCGTATCAGATATTTAAGATGCAATTTGAGATAGCAACAACTGGGGTTGATCACCAACAAAAAGCAAACGCGCTTATATTGGCATTGAAGGGACCTGCTGCTGAAATTTTGCAGACACTATCAGCGACAGAGCGTGATTACAGCAAGATAATGGAGGCCTTAGAAGTAAGATATGGGGAAAGTCATATGCAAGCTCTCCATCGCATGCAGCTCAAAACACGGAAACAAGGAGTCAGCGAAACTTTGCAAGAATTAGAGGCTGACATTGTGAGACTGGTAAATCTGTCATACCCGAACTATAACGCTGAACACCGAGAAGAATTGGCAGCTGATACATTTATCAATGCTCTTCGAGATGTACAAATGAGGAATCAGCTTTATCTAAGCGGAAAGAAGCTACCTGCAGAAGTCTTAGCATTGGCCCTGCAAATGGAAGCTGGAAAAAGAGCGTACGGTTCAGATAGAGTACGTCAGATGGAAGTTGCTGAAGAACCTCTAAAAGCAGCGCTTGATGAAGTGATCATGCGTGTCAAAAGTCTGGAAGATAAGCCTGAGCAAAATCAACGAAGTAGATCTAGCAGAGTAAGATGCTGGAATTGTGGGCAGTTAGGGCATATCAGACGGGAATGCAAAACACGAGTAGCAGCAAAAGAAGGAGTAGTTCCAGTCCGGTTGATGAATCTTTCAAACAAGCAAGTGGATGTCAAAAAGGCAGGAGATTTCCACGTTGAACACCGTAAGAAAGGGATACATTGTAACGCTGACGATCTTTCAAGAAAACCCTGTATTGAGGAGCGCAAGTCATGTAGAAGGACTGAGAGAAGTCAAGCAATGAAGGTGAAACAAATTAAGTTCCAAACTCCTGACGATTGGTGTACCGAGGCATTTAAAAGAGAGCAGCAAAAGGATCCAGCTATGGCACCGATATTGAAATGGAAAACCGAGGGAAGGCGACCGGAGTGGAAAGAGGTAGCACCTTTAAGTACGGAGGTGAAATGCTACTGGGCGCAATGGGACTCACTATTTATGGACAACGGGATACTTAAAAGAAAATGGGAGTCCGCTGATGGAAAGAAAGTGTTGGAACAGCTGGTGTTGCCATCAAGTCGAGTGGGAGAGGTACTAGGAAAGCTGCATGGAAGTATTTCGGGAGGACACCTGGGAGTCAATAAAACCCTGGCTAAGGTAAGGGAGAGGTTTTATTGGGTAAGGTATCGAACCGACGTAGAGCAATGGTGTCGGCGATGTGATACTTGTGCGGCGAGCAAAGGACCAAAAACTAGAACTCGAGGAGAGATGCAACAGTACAATGTGGGTGCCCCAATGGAGAGAATTGCTATAGACATCGCGGGGCCATTTCCGGAAACGACAAAAGGTAACAAATACATCATGGTGGTCATTGATTACTTTACAAAATGGCCGGAAGCTTATGCAATACCGAACCAGGAAGCAGTTACGGTCGCGGAAACATTAGTCAATGAATGGGTTTGCAGATATGGAACACCGCTCGAGTTGCATACCGACCAGGGAAGGAATTTCGAATCTTAACTGATGGAAGAGCTGTGCAGAACACTCGGCATTAGAAAAACACGAACTACACCTATGAACCCGCAGTCAGATGGCATGGTAGAACGATTCAACCGAACCATGGAAGAACATTTGTCAAAGGTAGTAGAAGCCAACCAAAGAAATTGGGACAAGGATCTTCCGTTATTCTTGATGGCCTATCGTAGCGCAGTGCACGATACGACAAGTGAAACACCAGCGAATATCATGTTCGGAAGAGAACTACATCTTCCTAGTGACATCGAGTTTGGCATCCCTGGAGGTCTGGTATCCACGAAAACAGATTATGTGGGACAACTAAGGGAGAAGATGAATAAAATCCATCAGCAGGTTCGAGACCACATTAAGATTGCCAGTGACAAAATGAAAACCAGGTACGACATAAATGCAAATAGTGGCGGTTTTCAAGAAGGAGAATTGGTATGGCTATACAACCCCAGAAGAACTAAGGGAAGATCACCCAAGCTGCAGCCAGATTGGGAAGGCCCATATAAAATAATCAAACGAATTAATGATGTCATCTACCGCATACAAAAGGGACCCCGTACCAAGATGAAAGTGATACATCTGCAAAGGTTGGCACCGTACCAAGGTAACAGCACCAATGCGATCTCTGATATTGTTCGGGACGAACAAAACTAAATGGAGGGCAATGTAAGGAAAAACGGAAGCTGCTGTAATTTGTTGACAAATAAAGTTTGAGATTCTGTTAACCAAAGATCCGTCTTTTTACTGTTGTATTTGCTCAATAATCGAAAAGAACCAACGAAGAGTCGTTACAATATATATATGAGCAATTTCACGAAGATTCAACAACGTTTTGACTTGACCCCTTTTAATTTTGATTATTTTTTGTTTATAGATAGTCTTTGATAAATAAAAAATACAAGTTCTCTTAGAAATTTTTTTTTTCGACTAGGGGTCTTCACACGGTGCTCCTCAATTTTTGTTATTTTGTGATGTGAGTGCATTTTGACGAGCGATTGTAGGAAAACTACTCAATCGATTTTCATAAATGATATGTCGTTGAATAGGTATTAGAACAAAGTTTTTAAGATAGCCTTTGGTTAGGTAGTTTATAGATAGCCTTTGATAAATGAAAAATATGGCTTCAAGTAGAATTTTTTTAAATATAGAACAAAATAAACCAAATTAACCAAATTAAAAAGGGTCGAGTCAAAATGTCGCAAAATTTTGCTGAACTTGACTGAAATTGCTTTTTAAAAAGTTCATTTAATAATAAAATATTTGATTTTTAACATAAAAAAAAATCTGAATCTAAAAATCGCCATTTTTATAATTTTCCTTCAGAACAAAAAAGCTGATTCCCGACAGTCATATGCACAACGAATTTTATCTCTAAAACAAAAAATATAGCTAGTCCTAAACTTTCACAAGTGGTTAGATATAAAATTAGCTTCAATGTAGTTAAAAAAAAAAAGGCTATGCCATCTTTTTTTCAATTACACCATTTTTTTCTTATGTTACACCGTTAAAAGTTATTTCAAAAAATTAACAGTGTACATTTTAAAAACTTTGTTCTAATACCTATTCAACGACATATCATTTATGAAAATCGATTGAGTAGTTTTCCTACAATTGCTCGTCAAAATGCACTCACATCACAAAATAACAAAAATTGAGGGGCACCCTGTGAAGACCCCTGGTCGAAAAAAAAAATTTCAAGAGAACTTATATTTTTTATTTATCAAAGACTATCTATAAACAAAAAATAATCAAAATTAAAAGGGGTCAAGTCAAAATGTTGTTGAATCTTCGTGAAATTGCTCATATATACATATTATAAACTTGTTTAGCCGGGTTTAAAATTTTATATTTTATTAATCAAACATTTGATTAATAAAAAACATTTGATTAATCAAACATTTGATTAATAATTTTGGCTAAGGAAAGAAATAAAACTAAATTACAGATACACGAGGTGTATCAAAATAATAAAATAATAAAATATATATATATATATAAATTTAAATGTATCACTTGCACCTTTTTTCAGCCACTTTTGGAATAAAAAATATTGAAATAATATTAAATTATAAAATTGTTTTAGATTCTTTATGTCAACTAACAATATTTCGCCACAAAGGCATTTTCAAGTTAATATTGAAAAAAGAAAGAATTTTAGGAAAACAAAGTTAAAAAAAAAAAAAAAAAAAAAAATATATATATATATATATATATATATATATAAATATATATATATATATATATATATATATATATATATATATATATATATATATATATATATATATATATATATATATATATATATATATATATATATATATATATATATATATATATATATATATATATATATATATATAATTTTTTTTTGGTTTTTCCGTCTCCGCTTTACATATATAGTCGTTTGGCATCAAAATTTTTCCGAAATTCCGAGATGACGGACATTGCAATAGGTAGATTTTTATATGAAATCTACCTAAAAACGTTTTCATTTACAATTTACAAACACTTTTGGTTTGAAAACAAAAAAACAAAACTAAAGAGCACAAAATTAATTTCTCATGTTGTTTATGTGTTATTTTTCCTGTCCCGACATAAATGTTGTTTTTATTTATTAAATCTATTTTGTATGTTAAAAGGAAATTTATTGAGACAGTTGGTATGAGTATTTGTTGGCTGGTGTGGTTTGTTTATGTGACAAGTGAAATAGAAAATGAAGAAATTAAGATTTGTGTTTAACCTTAAATACCGATTTATCATATATGTTTGACTTGTGTTTTAAAAAGATGCCGTCATTAATCATTTTTCGTTTTCAAAAACAGCGACCGATGACCGTTGCGATATATTTTCCAAAATTTGATAACATAAAAAATTTGCTTAAAATAAGCATAAATTGTGTTTTTAACATTCTTCTGGAGAAGCAAATTCACGGGATAGTAACACGAGAGTGTTTTCTAGCTAGATAGCAGTAGAAAGAAGTAGTAGTAGAGAGTTGCAGTAGAGAGAATACACACAAATGTTAATTATACTCAATGACACCGTAGATTGCGGAGAGTTATCGGCACCTGATAACAAATCCAGCTCATCCAGCTTCGGTATCTATACCTAAATTTTGATACAAAAATTCAATAAAGACAAGAAGATCGTAAGAAACCTACAAATTTCAACAGATTATTACACTGAAAGAAAAACTTCGGTCACTACAACCCAAGCAGGACAAATAGTGATTATCTGTACTAATTAAAGAGTTAAAAAGCCTGAAACGAGGCAACGCTCCTTGTTAAAGAACGATTTAAGTATGAAGTGTGCCCATGTGGGCACTCCAATAGAAGGAATTAAGAAGTGCAATTTATATTTTATATGCTTCTTAGCGAGGTATGCTATTTTTCAACTCCTACTAAACTCCTTCTTAACACTTTCTTAACACTTCCTTAACTTCAGTGTTAACTCTTTTGGTACGTGAGCTCCCACATTCCAATTTAAGACTACAATATGCATACCTAATTAAGAGGCCTTTTTGAATGCTTTAGGTATCATTTTAAGAACGATTTAAGTAGAAATAAATAAATTAAAATCCAACATACCAATACAGGAATGAATTAAGATGGAATTAAGAAATGACATCCCAAAGCAATACCAATTGTTGATACTTAGGAACCTCCTTTGTGACAACCGAATCATCAGTGTTACGTTGACATCTCATTCGGTTTTGTTCCTTTATATTTTTTTCTGAAGTTATAACATAAGAGAGGTTGTAGTGACCGAATTTTTTGTCTAAGGTCTAAGTCCTGGAACAACATGAATCCAGTTTACATTGCTTCTAAATAATAGGAACAGTTGGCAAATTCCACGCTGTTTCAGATTAAATGTCGTTTTTTTTCACAAAAGCGTGGGGAGACGTTTTTTGAGAATTGTTTGTATGAATCCGGGTTCCACCACTGTCCATTTCTAAATAATAAGAAAAGTTGGAAAATTATCAGTTATACTTGCAGATTACATGTTGCTTTTTACAGTTTTAATTAATCAACATAAGTATTAATGCTAAACAGAAAAATATTGTGAGCAGCTTTTTGAGTGAATCCACTCCTTCGGTCACGATAACTAGTAGGTACATCTGGAAAATATTAGCTTGTTGCAGATTAAGTGTCGTTTTTTCCAACAAGTAAATAACTTTAAAAAGCACCATTTACGATAAATGAAGAGGTTTTCTAAGAAGTTTTCTGTACTACTTCGAAAAGTTGAGTTGGAAAATACATAATAAGCGACGGTTTTTCTCAAACGTTGTAATTATCGAAAAGAAGGATTTACGCTAAAAGAAGAGGTAAGTTTAGTTTCTTGAACCAATAGGTTAAGTTGAAAAATATTTTGTCGGTTCATTTTAAATGTCATTTTTTCACAAAAGATGTAATTACTGAAAGTTACCATTTGTACTAAATATAGAAAGGTTTTCGGCTATGTTTTCTATGTCAGTATGAACAGTTGGGTAGAAAAATATCAGATCTTGACAGATTAAACTTTGTTCTTCACAAAAGTTGTAACTTTTGATTTTTGAAAGTTTAGATTAAATGGAGAGGTTTTCTAAAAAGTTTTGTGAAGTAATTGGAACAGTTGGGTCGGAAAAATATCAGATCAGCCCATATTAAATGTCTTTTTTCACAAACATTTTAACTATCGGAAACAAACATTTGAAGTAACAAGAAAGAGTTTCTAAAAAGTTTTGTGGACTAATAGGAACAGTTGGGTTGGAAAACATTAAGTCGGTCATGTCGGTAATGTCGTTTTTCTTAGAAGTTATAATTATTGAAAAAAGCATTAAGACTTAATAGAGTGGTTTTCTAAATAGTGGGCTGGAAATATTAGGTCGTTTTGATTAAATGTCGTTTATTTATAAAAGTTGTAATTATTGAAAAGGAGACGTTCAAGTATTACGAAATCAAACTTTCTATGGTTTTAGATCCCCACTCTTCTGCAAAGATTCCCCCACTCCTCCTCTAAATGATAAAACGTGAGAATTTGTTCAAAACTTTCATTAAATATTAAAGCTAAAATTAAAGAAAATCATTTTATACATTTTTTAAATGGAAGAAAAACGTGTTCTAGAGTCTAGACCGAGTAAAGAAAAGCTTAATATTTTAAAATTTATTTTAGAATAAGGATAGACTGTTATTAAAAAAAAAGTTAAAATTCAATTGAACTTTGACCCTAGCACCATCTTTAAAAAAGTTTTTTAATATTTTTATTTTAAAATTAATTAAAAAAAGTTTAATTAATTTTTTTTTCTAAATATTAACTATCACCTATCAAACAAAAAAAAGTAGGGTCTGCGTTGGACCAGACGGTGGATTTTATACTTCTTTGGCCATTCGCTCGCACACACGCACTCAGATAGACAGATAGGATACATTAAAAAAAATAACTAAAAAAACAAAAATATTATTCAAAAAAAAAAATATTATCCAAAAAGAAAAAAATAATATTATTCAAAAAAAATTTTATTAAAAAAAAAATATTATTAAAAAAAAAATATTCAAATAAAAAAATTAAATAAATAGAAAAAAATATTATTCAAAAAACTAATAATTATTAATTACTAGAAGGTACGGTATTACTAGGTATTACTAGAAGGTACCCGCACGGCGATGCCCGTGCTTCCCAGATAAAGTGGTTGAAAATTTTTTTTTTAGCAAATTCTCCTATAGTTTTTTTTAATGTCATTTAATTTAACTTATTTTATTAGTATTATATTGTAACGACTCTTCGTTGGTTCTTTTCGATTATTGAGCAAATACGACAGTAAAAAGACAGATCTTTAGTTAACAAAATCTCAATGTATTGGTTATTTATGAGTAAATTAACCCATTCTGGACGAAGTTTATTACAATATAAAAAGTTTGAAAAAAATGTAATAGTATCGGGTCATTCCATGGAAACATTAGCCTCAATAGTTGCAATGAAGTTTATGTTGTGTGGAATATCATTTTGCAGTCAACAAAAGCCATTAAGTAAATGGCCTAAAGCTATAGATAAATTTACATATTAAATGTATGTTAAAATTAAAACACATTGACAGACAAATAATAATTAAATAATTTTTATAAATGTAGATGGCAAAAGATTAAGGTTAGAAAAAAGTTAAAATTTTATTCCAAAGATTTAATTCAAATAATTCAATGTGTCACGAACAATGAGGTGAGCGTAAATATATTTGTTTATTGGATGTCACAATTGTAAATTACTTACTCCGAAACCACCGTACTCGTCATACAAAATAGGTACACTGGTTCATTGCTATTGGTTTTGCGGCCTATTTCATGTAGACTTATAATCATTTATCAATCCAGAAATTTTTCTGTTCTGAAGAGTGTCGTATTGCGATTTGCAAATATATTTTATCGATTGTCTGCAATACTCTACTACATTGATGCATATGCCGGCCGGCTAAAGAATACCACCATTTTTAGTGAATATTTTCGTTTACCGGGTTTTATCGCTTTATGGTCATCGTCTTATTTCGACATTCCTTCCCACAACTTAAAACAAAAATTGGAAAAAAAATAATAAGACTAATTTCATTTGTAAATTCAGACTTATACCGCATTCACAGCGACATAGCAAATTAGTAGATAGTATATTATAATTTGCATTTTGGCATATTTAATATGAGTTTAAAACGTAGATTGTAATTTGAATCGTAAGTATTTGAATCGTTTGTAATGGTAGTAAGCCTAGATACCAAATTAGTTGCAAGATTTTAAAATAAAAAGTGTTTACAGCACAGATTTAAATTACATCTACTAATTTGCTATGTCGCTGTGAATGCGGTATTATATATTATTATTGAAACAGTCAAATCACAACATTTGTTAACATATTTGCATATATTTTATAGATCCCTTGCAATAACAATAATAGTTTTGAAAGTAATAGAGAAGCATATTTCACTCAATAAGTAAAACACTTTAAACCTGTAGCTTTGATTTTGTTCATAATCTTTTTCTTCGGTACTAAGGTTCTAATGCAAATTCTTGGTTCATCAATGTTTCTAAGAAGAGGAAAAGAAAGGTCAATTTCCCATTTTTGGAACATGTGAGGGCAGTTCTGCTAATGCAAGCAGATTTGTTTAATCAAATATAAGCAATGCTTATATGTATCCTAATGGTGCTAATGCATAGAAATATGTACATATTTTATATAATTGCAAACCATAAGAACATATTTGTTGTAAATTAGAAATATGTATTTGTTAAAAAATAATTTAACATAATTTTCATATAAATGTACATATTTGTTTGTCACATTAAACATTAACTATTCATTTTAATGATAATTCCGAAAAGTGAAAAAAAAAATTGATCAAAGATAACTAAGCGAATAATGTTTTATTATTATAGAAAATGATTGATTTAGTAATTTCGTCTTTATTACCATACAGTATAAGGTTGATTTACAAATTTCGTCTTTATTACCATACAGCATAAAGGTTAAAATATAACTTTAAAAAGCGTGACGCGGTTTCTCGAGCAACACCCCATCAAAATGTTTACAACGAGCGTAAAGAAGTATAACTTCAAAAGTTTGTAGAAACTGGTAAAGCCACTCCTGTCCTGAGCAATTTAATTTTAAAGTTGCCTCGGATTGGCCAAATTTTCAATTTCATGCATGTTCGGATGTCCCCTATGCTAAAACTATGCACTTTATAAAAATTATAAAATAAGGAGAGTTTTGTATTTTGTATTATAATACTTATATTATAAGTTTCAGGAAAATCAAAAATGGTCATGTTCAAATTTCGATTTTTCACCTGTGTAGATCACGTTTTTCATCAATGATAAGCTGCAGATTTTTGGGAGGCATGGTAAAGACCGCATTAGTCACAAGCTGTATTTTAGAATTGTGACTTGATAGAGGAACAAATGTATTCATGTGGAAATTGAAAAAATTCTGTACATTCTAAATCTATTTTAAGTACTCAAATTTAAAAATCTCTATTTTGCTTACGTTTGCTTCATTTTTATTGGTAAGAGGCGAAAATGATCCGAAAGCACTTTAAACAAATGACATCGCGGTGAAGCACAACAGTTTGTGTTACAACATTTGACGATCTTAAAAAAATATTGGCTCTTTCATCTGGTGAAACATAACGAGCAATTATAGTATAATCGTAATTCACCATATAGTATTCCAAACTTCTGTAAGTGTTTTTCGAGCATGTTCAAAATTATGTTTTTCTAATTCTTCGTTAGTAGTACGGCCACGTTCATCAAGTGGGAACCAAAATGATCATATTGTAACATAAGTTCAGCAAGCTCGTAACTCAAATGTGACATACTTCGATCTACCCGGTTTAATTTCTTATTTTATAATTTTTTTATTTTATGTAAGGTTTTTGATGTTCCTGTCGTTCTTGATGTCAGTAAAAATAAGACAAAATTGAAGAACCCCCTTGCAAGGCCTGCTTACATAGTACTTGAGCACCCACAAATAAGGCAAATCGAATCAAGACGTCGATGAGGTGAACCCGGCAATTTCCGACATTCTTAAAACTACGGAGAACTTTAGAACATTAAAAATAATTAATACGTGTTTTAGGTAGATTTCATGTAAAAATCTACCTATTGCAATGGGCTTCATCTTGGAATTTCGGAAAAATTTTGGTGCCAAACGACTATGAATGATAATCGGAGATGGAAAAACAAAAAAATAATAATGTTTAAATTATAATGTTTCCGTGTTTATGTTCCATTAATGTTTATTTTTTTTTACACCATCTAAAAGTAGACGTTTCAACAAACATAACGATTAATGTTTTTTTTAAACTGTTTTCTATACAGGTGAATTTTTGTGTGCAAATAAGGTCACATTTTTGGTTTAAAATCAAAATCAAACGTAAAAATAAATATTTTGATTCTAAAAAATACAGCCTATAATAAGGTACGTTTTCACCGAATTGTGTGAAAAAAAATTTTTTGTGGGAGATAAAAATTAAAAACCAAAAGACCTTTTTATGTGAAAAAATGGCCGACATTAAAGTTATAGACCTTTTTATTACCTACAACTTTTTCTTTAAACTTTTTCGATAGAACGTCCAGTTTCGCTGAAAATAATGAAAACCCATTTTCTACTCCTAAAAGCTCACCCCATTTCACCACCGCAACCCGGAGCACCCTTAATTTTTGTTTCCCATCATTTGCGCAATATTTTCTTATTTATCGATAGTTTTCATCCTGTTACTAATTTTTTCCTCAAAAAGAGCTAATTTGACTGTTCTATATAAGTATGTATTCGTTTCTATTATTTGTTGAACAGTAAATTAATTGATTTAGATAATCAATAAAAATTTAAAATTTATATATGCGTTATTTACATAATATCGATTTCGTAGCGATAAAATTAAACTCAAATTTTGTTTTGTAAATTTCTTAGAGCTGCAAAATAAATTGAACAATCAATGTTCGTGAACGTTCTTTATTTATTGCTTTGAAAAAAAATAAAATTTAAATTTTGTATACTTAGCGAAAACAGCAATTTATTTCTTTAGTCAAATTTATTAGGTAGTTTTTGAAGGCTCTGTTTGCAGATAGAATAATGTATATTATTCAATCGATTTATGATAGCATTGCTGCATGTATGTTTCTTCAAATAAAGATGAACTATGGGCTACAGCATGCAAATAAAACGATAATCAAAACGTTAATCGTGCTTAATTTTAAAATTTATTATGTTACGAAAATGTGCTGCCAACGAAAATTAATTTTGAAGATATGTTGGAGTTAATAAATCCATACCTTTACCAATACCTTTTTCATATGTCTCCAGTTTCAATTTTATTTGTAACAAACTATGTATATGTTGTGGAGTCGAGATTACAATGAGTCGCAATCTAATGTCGCAAACAACATATACATATATTTTATTACCTAGGCTCTAAAATATCTTTTAAAGCCTATCAGGTGTTCGAACCCCGTCGGCAAAGGTAATTTGATTTCTATACTTAGACGAAACGTCATTTACGTGGTGTGAGTGTTAACAAATATTAAAGTAAGCGGCACACTATCAAACGTCAACAATACGTAAAAATTAATGTTAATCTTTAACTTTAAATACTTTTGAATAAATAAAAAAGTCCAAGCGGCACGTATATCCGCTAGAAATAGGTATATTTCGGGACCAGACAGCTTTGTGTACAAATAGAATTGGATGTGTCAGATTAGTTTAAATAAATAATTTAAGTAGAAACAGAATAATCCAAAAAAATTATCAAACCAACCAAACTATTAACATAAACAGAAACTACTTTATCAATGCATGTTCAGAACAGTTTTGTTTAATTTGTTTAAAACTACTACTAATAACATATTAAATTCACCAAAGAGTAAATAAACGTTCTCACAACGTCACACCTACAACACCACCACACATAATTTATAAACAAAAATTATCAAACAACTTTAACACTCCAAATATCTAACAATATAGGAAAACTTTTGAAATGTGTCATCAATATGCATATATTTATTTCAAATAACCCACTTCAGATATATTCCAAATTTCCCAAGAAAATATTCCTTAATTTAAAACAATAATGAATATTCAAAACAACAACAATAAACATTCAAAACAACGAAAAAAAATAACAGAACAAAAGAAAATTTAATTCAATGAATTATTTGTTATATTACATCACTCCGATGGAAATAATCCCATCATGAATAATAAGACTGAATCTAACAAAATATGGTGTGCAATTTATGAAATTTTTTTGCTATCCACAAAATTGTCGATCGATCTAGTTTCGAACCGATAAGAACTTTTTATTACACTTTAAAAAAGTATATCATTCTCATCAGGGCTAGCCGACTAGATGCATTACCAAAAAAATTTTTTCGCTATATAAACCAAAATAGGTCACTACTCTAGCGAAGTATAAGAAACCAAAAAACATACATAAACATATGTTTATTAGATTCAGGTTTAGTCAATTTGTTTCTCTAGTTAATCACTATTCTTGTTATACTCTAACCAAGTCAGCATTGGATAACAAACGTGTATCGGTGAGAAGAAGATGACCATCTTCACTTGTGTCTATCGACATCTTCACTTGTGTCTATTAATTCAATGAATTATTTATGATATTGCATCACTCCGTTCGAAACTAGATCGATCGACAATTTTGTGGATAGCAAAAATTTTTCATAAATTGCACACCATATTTTGTTAGATTCAGTCTAATTATTCATAATGGGATTATTTCCATCGGACTGATGTAATATCACAAATAATTCATTGAATTAATTGTAGATAATGTGTCGATAGACACAAGTGAAGATGGTCATCTTCTTCTCACCGATACAAGTTTGTTATACAATGCTGACTTGGTTAGAGTATAACAACAATAGTGATCAACTAGAGAAACAAATTGACTAAACCTGAATCTAATAAACATGTGTTTATGAAAGTTTTTTGGTTTCTTATACTTCGCTAGAGTAGTGACCATTTTTGGTTTATATAGCGAAAAAATTTTTTTGGTAGTGTATCTAGTCAGCTAGCCATGATGAGAATGATATACTTTTTTAAAGTGTAATAAAAAGTTCTTATCGGTTCGAAACTAGATCGATCGACAATTTTGTGGATAGCACAAAAATTTCATAAATTGCACACCATATTTTGTTAGATTCAGTCTTATTATTCATGATGGGATTATTTCCATCGGAGTGATGTAATATCACAAATAATTAATTGAATTAATTGTAGATAATGTGTCGATAGACAAAAGTGAAGATGGTCATCTTCTTCTCACCGATACAGGTTTGTTATCCAATTCTGACTTGGTTAGAGTATAACAACAATAGTGATCAACTAGAGAAACAAATTGACTAAACCTGAATCTAATAAACATATGTTTATGAAAGTTTTTTGGTTTCTTATACTTCGCTAGAGTAGTGACCATTTTTGGTTTATATAGCGAAAAAAAATTTTTGGTAGTGTATCTAGTCGGCTAGCCCTGATGAGAATGATATACTTTTTTAAAGTGTAATAAAAAGTTCTTATCGGTTCGAAACTAGTTCGGTCGAAAATTTTGTGGATAGCAAAAAAATTTCATAAATTGCACACCATATTTTGTTAGATTCAGTCTTATTATTCATGAAAAGAAAATTTATTTAATATTTCTATGGAATATTTTTAGGGAATTTGTTGTAAATGTATGGCGTGATAGTACCATCATTAGATTTGTATAACGCTAATTCCATTGAAACCTCGTAGAAAATGGTTTTGCATGATTTTCAGCGAAACTAGACATTTTATCGAAAAAAGTTGAAAGAAAAAGTTGTAGGTAATAAAAAGGTCTATAACTTTAATTTCGGCCCTTTTTTCACATAACCTAAAATTTGCCGTTTAAATAGAAAAAACCGTGAAAAAAAGGTCTTTTCGTTTTTAATTTTTATCTCCCACAATTAATTTTTTTTTCACACAATTTGGTGAAAACGTACCTTATTATGTCCCTGATAGGCTGTATTTTTTAGAATCAAAATATTTATTTTTACGTTTGATTTTGATTTTAAACCAAAAATGTGACCTCATTTTCACACGGAAATTCACCTGTATAGAAAACAGTTTAAAAAAAAAACATTAATCGTTATGTTTGTTGAAACGTCTACTTTTAGATGGTGTAAAAAAAATAAACATTAACGTAACATAAACACGGAAACATTAAGCAGAAAATGCGAAAAACTGAAAAAACTTGATATCAAAGAGTTATTTGTCAATGATTGTTTACAAATATTCATTATTTGTTCAAATTTACCGTCGAAATCCTTGGAAAATATAAACTTTTGCCATGGTAATGTTAATTTTTTTTACACCATCTAAAAATAGACGTTAAATAAATAGACATAACGATTAATGTTTTTTTTGATAAAACTGTTTTCTATATAGGTGAATTTTCGTGTGAAAACGAGGTCACATTTTGGTTTAAAATCAAAATCAAACGTAAAAATAAATATTTTGATTCCAAAAAAATACAGCCTATTAGGGACATAATAAGGTGATTTTCAACAAATTGTGTGAAAAAAAAATTTTTTTGTGGGAGATAGAAATTAAAAACGAAAAGGACTTTTTTCTAGGTTTTTTTCTATTTAAACGGCAAATTTTAGGTTATGTGGAAAAATGGCCGGCAAAAAAGTTATAGACCTTTTTATTACCTACAACTTTTTCTTTAAACTTTTTTCGATAAAAGGTCTAGTTTCGCTGAAAATCATGAAAAACTATTTTTTACCCCTAAAAGCTCACCCCATTTACCCCCTTAGGTCGGATCACCTTTAATTTTTGTTTCCCATCATTTGCGCAATATTTTCATATATCCAATAGTTTTCATCCTGTTACTAATTTTTTCCAATTTTTGACTGTTTTTAAGGTATCTAGACTGGTCTAATATTTACGTTCTCGAAATGCGGTTTGGAAGTTTTTCGCAAATATATATTATGTAGATCTATCCGAATTTTTACGAAATGTTTAGATTGCAGATAATAAAATTTTAAGTTCCTTATCGTGAATTGGAGGTACATACTAGGGTTATGATTTTCTAATATTTTTATCAAAACTACTTTCCTGTATAAAATTCAATGAACTTTTATGTGCATGGTATAAATATTTTAATAAAAAAATAAAAAAACCTCACCCCGACAAGAAAAATCCAATGATTTTTTATAATTATCATCGAATTTTAGTCATTGACATATTGTATTGTCATTGACAATACCTAATGAAACATATATTGAAATATTTTTAATGAATTTAAACTAAAATTAGTTTCAATGTTATTAATTAACTGAGTTCGAAATTTTTATGTATTTTGAAATTAGTGTGGTTTTCGTTTGGTAAGTCGAATAAAAAAAAGTCGTTTTTTTTATCTAAAATATTTTTGTTCAAATCTGAAATTTTAGCAAGATTTACCCTTCTGATTAAGCTCCCATCACTAAAATTAATCAAAAGTGAAATTTGACATCTGTCAATTGGATACATTTTTTATTTTATTTTAAAATTGAAATAATGTGCTTTAAAATGTCATTTTATCACTCACACAAATATAAAAAAAGCTAATTTCAATTTTGTTTGGTCACCAAATCTAGATTTTTTTTATTAAATCTAACGTACCATACCAAAACCACATAAGGTTAAATTCGAGAATTTTGTCGTATTTTGACAAGCAAAACTTCGAGAATGTGCAAGATTTTGTCGAATAATTGTCTAGATGTTCCAACTTCAAGTCAGTTAATCCAATCTTTACAGAGCCACATTGAGAGAAGCAACAATGGTAAAGGACAAATTTAAAATTGGCCTAAAATTGGAAGAGTGTTCTTTGAGTTTTGGTAAACATATAGGCGATATGATAAACATATAGAAACCCTGAATATTGAGTTGTTGTTTTTAAAAAGAAAAAAGAGATCAAATTGCATGCGTTACTTTTAAAAGTGTAGAGTATAGTATAACCGAAGGAATACTTAATACATTGAATTTGATATATGGGAAGCAATTAGAACGATTGTAGCTACCATCGTTAACACTGGAAATCGAACCGGAGTTGAAGTAAGCTATAACAAAAACTATTTAAAGAAAAAGGATTTGATTTACCCCTTTTTGTTAGTGGCGAGCACCATATTTTGGATAGATTCCTTCAATTAGTAATGAATGAAAGCATTTAGGTAGCGCGAAATCTCCGAATATTGAATATCCTTTCGATTCAAATCTAGTAAAAAATTACAACGGATTGAGCGAAAGTTTTGTGAATGGTGAAGCGAAAATTGATGATACATCTGGATAGAGATATGACATTAAAATGATTCCAGTTTACACGAGTTTCAGATTCCAAACATTAGCTACAGTATAGAATATAGATAGAATTCCAGGGCTAACTTGGCGAATCTAGCATTTATTCTGATACCTAGCTCTCGATTTTGTATGTGAAACTTTTAACAAAAAACAAACAACATCAGTTCCTTTAGACAGATTATTTTCCAATGCGGGAAATATTATTGCTGATAAAAAATCAAGACTTATCCCGAGTCGAAATTTAACTACTCTTTAAAAACTACATATTCTACTATTTAGAATTTAGAGGATTTAAATATCACTTATTTTAAATACAAAATGGCCTCTACATAACTCCTTTTAAACCGAGTTACCGGAAAAAAATCCAGTTTGAGTTGTTAAATAGGCGTTAAAAATAAATTTAAATTGTACTTCTGTTTTAGTCCTAAATAAACGAAAAACTCATTAGGTCCTTACTAATTCTACTATTTTGCTAGAAATAGGTCGTACTAATTCTACTATTCAAGTACTAATTCTACTATTCATTTACTAATTCTACTATCTATTCTGTAGATAGAATCTTTAGGTTCTAATAAGTATTTTGATACTTATTAGTCATACAATGTTGTAATATTTATAGATGTTCCCTCAATCATACCTGCTCTTAATGTTGTCTTATTTACAACTGAAATTATTATATTTTTTTGAAGTTATACTTCTTTACGCTCGTTGTAAACATTTTGATGGGGTGTTGGTCGAGAAACCGCGTCACGCCTTATGCTGTACGGTAATAAAGACGAAATTACTAAATCAATCATTTTCTATAATAATAAAACATTATTCGCTTAGTTATCTTTGATCAATTTTTTTTTTCACTTTTCGAAATTATCATTAAAATGAATAGTTAATGTTTAATGTGACAAAAAATATGTACATTTATATGAAAATTATGTGAAATTATTTTTTAACAAATACATATTTCTAATTTACAACAAATATGTTCTTATGGTTTGCAATTATATAAAATATGTACATATTTCTATGCATTAGCACCAATACGATTCATATAAGCATTGCTTATATATGATTAAACAAACCTGCTTGCATTAGCAGAACTGCCCTCACATGTTCCGAAAATGGGAAATTGACGTTTCTTTTCCTCTTCTTAGAAACATTGATGAACCAAGAATTTGCATTAGAACTTTGGTACCGAAGAAAAAGATTATGAACAATATCAAAGCTACAGGTTTAAAGTGTTTTACTTATTGAGTGAAATATGCTTCTCTATTACTTTCAAAACTATTATTGTTATTGCAAGGGATCTATAAAATATATGCAAATATGTTAACAAATGTTGTGATTTGACTGTTTCAATAATAATATATAAGTCTGAATTTACAAATGAAATTAGTCTTATTATTATTTTTTCCAATTTTTGTTTTAAGTTGTGGGAAGGAATGTCGAAATAAGACGATGACCATAAAGCGATAAAACCCGGTAAACGAAAATATTCACTAAAAATGGTGGTATTCTTTAGCCGGCCGGCATATGCATCAATGTTGTAGAGTATTGCAGACAATCGATAAAATATATTTAAATAAAATATATATTTGAGAATGTCTACTACTTAAATCGTAGTTAAAGTTCGACTCGGGATATGCTTCAAAATTTAAATAAACACCTATTCATGCATTCGCTTGGGGCTTATATTTGGGTGCAAAATTTTATTTCAT
The DNA here is from genome assembly GCA_963693315.1 of Diogma glabrata. Taxonomy (NCBI): domain Eukaryota; kingdom Metazoa; phylum Arthropoda; class Insecta; order Diptera; family Cylindrotomidae; genus Diogma; species Diogma glabrata. Next base: position 134,582,481 of record OY856186.1, read on the forward strand.
ATACATATATTAGTTCAATTGTTCCATTTTTGCAACATTTTTTCCGTTTATTTCTTAATATTTTGTTTGTTTTTTAAAAGATCGATCAATCAGAACGTTTTTCCGATTTTTTAAAGAATCGATTTTATTAATTTGAATAATCGATTCTAAAGAATCGATGTTTTTACAATGAAATCCCATTACTAAAACGAAGCCCTTTTCACACTTATAATACAATAATCAAGCTCCTGGTCTCACATACCAATGCCGACCATCAAGATTTCTTCATATTCAAGGTTACTACTCGTTATCACTTAAAATAAACGTTTTTAAGCAAAAAATATGCAAATTTTCTTGTTTTGACACACTTGCGGTACCATTATTGAACACTTTGTCCATTTGGTTCTTACCATTAAGTAAACCCATTTTTATAAACAAACATTTTTGAAATCGCTCCAACGGTTTTCTCTGTAACGACGCACGGTTGTGATAGACGTACATTTTTTTTCTTTATATTTTGTTAAAGTTGTTTATAAATTGGCTGGTTTACTAAATATTTCTTGGATTTTTAAATTAAAATTCAATTGCAGGTTTTTCCAGCCTGGTTTTATTTAAATATAAATTCTTAATAAATTAAATATTTTTAATTTAATCACGATATTTCGCCAATTTTCTTTTTTTTTATATTCAAATATTTTATATTTGTACTTAAATATTTTGTAAAAATTTTTATTGTTAAGTATTTATGAATAATTATGATACACTTGAAAATGCCACAATTGGCGAAATATCGTGATTAAATTAAAAATATATAATTGATTAAGAATTTATATTTATTTTTTCTTTTTTAGAATCAATTGGGTTCCTATTCTAAAACGTCGAGAAATGCCAAAAAAAGAGGAGGTATAAGAATTTCACTTTTGGCTCGTAAATGGAATGCTTAGGTTTTATAAACCGAAGTAACAAACATTTTTATAATTTTGATGAATTAATTAACTTAATAAAATGAAAACCTAAACCGTGGCCTACGGGCTTCAAACACACCTCGGAAGAAAAACGATCACTTATTTCCTTTATGTATAATTTACTATTTTCCTAAAGATATAGAATTTCTTTAAATACTTAATTATTATTTCTAACCTACTTCGTTTAGTTAGATGTATTTCCTTCAATTCTGTTTTTCGTTAGGTCATTTTATAGCCAAAAGGTTAACATGAATTATTTATAATTTCAGTATTATTCCAATTTTCAAATCGATTTATTTATTTATGAAATTAATAGTAAATCTGTGCCGTAATAAGATAACGTTAATAAGATAATCTTACCTGAAAAAGAACTAAATTGGATTTAGTTCTATCGAATCTAACCGGACGTAAAGTTTTCTTTACAAAATTATAATTTAAAAGGGTTTTGGTGAAAAAAGGGAATTCAAAATTGCATAAATTTAATATCTTTATGTCCCAATTAATTATAAAAAGTAATTTTTTTTTGTTTTAGGTTGGTTGGGTGTTGGAAGTTGGGCTGTTTCATTATTTTCATCGTCAATTGTCATTGCTTTATGTCGCCGGAAATCCACCCGTTTAACAGCAGTACTTGGTGGCTTAGTTTCAGCACTAGGAATTTTATTTACATCGTTTGCCACACAATTGCATCAGGTGGTATTTAGTTATGGTAAGAAAATCATGTATTCTAAAATGGAACTTCGAAAAATGTGTCTCTATTTCATAAAAAATTTTACACTTTTACAAATGTAATAAGTTAACCCTTATCGCTAAAAGGGTGAAATTCACATCAAACAGAAACAGAATTCCATACAAATTTTACAGCATTTTACAGCAACAGAATTTTTTGCTGTCAATTTTGTATGAAATTCTGTTTCTGTTGTATGTGAATGACCGGCTTAACACATATACCCAAAACAAAGAGTTTCCAAATTTTAAAATAATAATTCAGAAAATTAAAAAATTTTAAAAACGATTAAAGAAAAAGAAATATCAAAATTGTATTTTTTCGAAAATCGTAAGAATTTCAATTTCATGTAACATGTTCCTCAATGATCTTATAACTTAATTGAAACATTTTTTATAAACATTTTTGATTTTAATTAAAAGATAAACTTTGATATATGATATTTTTACCGAAAAAATTCTGTTCATAGACGAGATATTATCTAATTGAAGAAAAAGACTCCCTCAAGTCTTTTTTATAAAAATATTATACATATTAATTAATTAATTAATTTTAAAATTTAATTTTTCTATTTTATATCCAGGAATTGTATTAGGAATTGGAGCAGCAATGGTAAGAGAGTCTTCAGTTGTTATGTTGGGCTACTACTTCAAAAAACGAAGACAATTTGTTGAAATGATAACAATGTCAGGTGAAGGTGTAGGCGTTGCCTTATTTTCGGTTATTCTTAAAGAAGGCGTGGGGTATGTGTTTTATAAACGTCTCTTATTTTCTTTAATAAGTGTCTTTTGACACTTTTATTTGAGTCAAAAGTCATGTCTAAGCTAAACTTAAATAAACGTAAGGGGGTAGCCACTGTAACGGTAGAACAAATAAGTAATTTTCGGGCATTTTTTTTATGGGAATATTTAAGGAATATGGGGATCGCGTTTTTTTTTATTTTATTCATTGTATATTTATTCAACATAGTTTTCATAAATTTCTATTAAAAAATATTAAAAAGTAACAAAGTTATCAGCTTTGCTTGAAAGTCCTACACAAAATTCTTCCATGGTCACATCGATCTCTCGGGAACGGGTTATCAAAAAAAAACAGAAATCAAAGTTCAATACACATACCTAATTTGGATGAATGTAGTTGTTTAGAATGTAGGCGTCTTTTTTTAATTTTAGTTTTTCACAAAATGGCGACCGATTGAAATTTTTTTTAATTTTTTCGCCCTTGTTTTTAGGTAGATTTCATAGAAAAATCTACCTATTGCAATGTGCTTCATCTCGAAATTTCGGAAAAATTTTGGTGCCAAACGACTATGAATGATAAGCGGAGAAGGAAAAACAAAAAAAAAAAATTTATATATATATATATATATATATATATACAGTGAAACTTCCATAATTCCAACCACTATATGCCATCAATTTTTGTTCGATTTGGGAAAATTTCGAAATATAGAAGCGATTTATAAAGAAATTCAAAATTTGAGTTCAAAATATAAATACGATTTATAGAGAATTTCGAATAATAGAAGTTCGATTTATGGAAGTTTGACTGTATATATATATATATATATATATATATATATATATATATATATATATATATATATATATATATATATATATATATATATATATATATATATATATATATATATATATATATATATATATTTAGGGTGGCACTTATTTGTATGGGTGATTTTTTTTTTTTGTATTTTGGCATGGCGTCGGCCGGAATTTTGTTCCTTTGGGTAATTTAAGGATACTGACAAAGTTTCACCACCCTATTACAATTTTAACACGTGGCGACTTTGATTCTTAAGCACGCTTACATACAATTTTTTTGTAATTTTCACATAGTCGAGTCTGTATTAAAAACAAAACCGTATAATAGTTTCTAAAGTATCATTTAATGTTTAAAAACAGGAACCTATTTTATAATGTTAACAAAATTATAAAGGCCTTTTCAAATCCTGCAATGTAGCAGATTTCGGATATTTCTTACGGTAGTCTTGAACGGTCTGAAAATGCATGAAATAAAATTAATTCTCATTCTATATATGCTTAAATTATCTTAAATTATAGCTTCTTGTTTACCTTTAACAAAAATTGTTTTTGATCTTCATCTTTAGTTATTTTATCGTTGAACTCTTCCATTAATTTTATGCATCGTTCTGCTAGATCGTTGACTACCTTTAAACAACTTACAATTTTTTGCGCTTCTTTGTATTCACTTAAGTTACTCCATGTGCATGGATGTGATTTTAAAAATGTTGTGGAAATATTAAAGCTTTTAAAAAAACATCCAGTGACGCAGCGTTGTGCTTTGTCTTTAAATATGGAGTGGTAAAAACAAATGTCCGAATTAATTTTTAATTCTCTAGACTTTGATCTAGAAGTACTCCGACGGTTATCACGAGATTTAGAGCGCGACCTATGACCAACATTTACTATCGAGTGAATTTCACTCAGCATTTTCGTTTTAAAATTATTAAGAATTTCATTAATGTTTTGATTTTTTTTACGTTGAGAAGCACTTTGATGAAACCAGTTTGAGTTAGTTGATTGTGCAGAAGTAGAAGTAGTTCATTGCGAAAATTTGTCCCTGTGACAACGTTTCCATAAGATTGTCGGCACGTTCTGCCAACAACGTTAATGGCAAATCGTTTTCGAAAGACGATAAAACAAGTTGGATGCTTTCAGGAAGACGTATCATCCAAAGTTGTTTGATAATGCCATCGTTCATATCAGCACCGTTAATTTGGAATTCAGCTAGCAACTGTGTAGGTTTTTCATCACCTAATAGTAATTTATGCAAAATATTATTAATTTTTTCCTTATCGCTGTCGCCCAAAATTTTAATTACCTCAATCTTAAAGGTAGTATAAGGAGTATCACCTATCTCTTTAAAGAGCAACGGTGCCAATTTGTTGTGCAATCGTGAATCAATTGCACTTAATGCATGTGAATATTTGGTCATTTCTGACCTAACATTCGAACTAAAAAATTTTAGTTCCAACATCCTGAACTAAACAATTGCGTTTTGGTCAAACAAATTTTGCGGATCTTTAAATTTAACAAAATTAATATTGCTCACTGTAGCTACATCTGATTCAGTTGTTGGAGGTTGTGAGCAAGGTGGTGGCATCTGCCGCTGTGCCATGAACTGTTGATGGGCAAACTGCTGCAAGTTTCCTTGGATAATATCAGCTAACTTCTGATGAGTCATTAACATGGGTGCTTCATTAACACCCAAGGCATTCACAGGTGAGGCAGGACGCGAGGGAGAAGTGTTTAGGGAATCCATATTTTTAAAATTAAAACAAAAATAAAATAAACCAGCCGCAATAATCACAAAACAAAACAAACGATTTTAATAAAACAAAAATTTCAGAACAAATAAGAGATAATCCAGATACTGCTAGAGGCGATGAGAATTGCTGGGATGAATATTGGTATTCAATAAATTTATCCAATGAAGCTCCCAAATTTTAAATTATACATTTTAAATTATACACTGTTTGCCGTTGGAACTTGGCGTAAGTTTTCAAATAAGATAATGTCAATCGCTTGTCTTTACGCAAATAATTTATTTAATAAGTTTAAAAGAAAAATTAAAGAAAACAAAAATTTTTTATAATTTTACTGTTGCCAGATTAGTTGATATATATAGAGTAACAGTAAAATTATAAAATCTTTTGTTTTCTTTAATTTTTCTATTAAACTTATTAAATAAGTTATTTGCGTAAAGTAACAAGAGATTGACATTATGTCATATGAATAGTGTCTTTCAATTTAACATTACGTCACACCTATTGACAGACACTTTTAAATTATATAGGGACGGACAGGTTGCACGAGACCCAACTTGTTCTAGCACGTATACTACAGAGGACCATAGGCCATGTCACAGTGACGGACCCTTTACTTATTTTGTTCGAGTTTTCCAATTTTTAAGATGATAAGAAATATTTTTTTTGAAATTTCTCAACCTTGAGCTAAAGTCGCCACGTGATAAAATTGTTCAATTGAGCCCAAACTTCAGATTCTAGTTACACATATATAAAGGAACAAAATTTTGACCGGCGCCCTACAAAAATGCAAAATAAGAAAATAAGTGCCACCCTAATATATATATATATATATATATATATATATATATATATATATATATATATATATATATATATATATATATATATATATATATATATATATATATATATATATATATATATATATATATATATATATATATATATATATATATATATATATATATATATATATATATATATATATATATATATATATATATATATATATATAACGATATGAGCTATAACGGAATTTACCGGCGCTCTCACGATCGCATTTTTTGACCTACTACGAAAATTTTTTCTGTATACGTTACGGCAAAAATCTTTTGGACAAGTTCGCGAACTGGCCATATCCGGGTACTGGTTAAGTGGCTAGAGCCAAAAAAGTCGAAAAATCTAGGGCGTTATAGCTTCCGTTTGAATCATAATATTTTAATAAAATTTATCAATATTGAATATTTAAACATATTTCTATCATTTGTTTGCAAATGACAACCTTGGCGTTCCAGGTTCCTGAAAAATCAGCTGTTTTAAAAATTTAATAAACTTTGTTGTCCTTGATTTGGCTGAAAATGGCCAATCTCACTTTTGAATATGTACGCATATGTTAACTAGAATATAAATCTTTTCAAAATTAAAAAAAAAAATAGTTCAAGTCTAGAGATTGAGACACCAGGGCTGTTAGAACGAAAACAAACGCAAACGGCCATGCCTTCCTCATTTTTGAGTTAATGTTATTTAGACTCATATTAACTGTTAGATAAACTTTTCAACTATAACATCAGAAACTTTCAGCTTTTTAACCCAAGAGGTTTCAATGTAATTAGCATTAAACCTAATGCATGCCATTCAATTACAACAACAACTTCCATAAAAATATAAAACATCCCATAGAAAAAATGTTAAAAAAATTTCTTTTGTTTTTTTTTTCAGTTTTTAGTTTTTTTCGCAAAACTTTAAAAAAAATTAAAACAAAGCTGAGTCATTATTGTTTTAAACTAAGGAATATTTTCTTGTATGCATATTGATTACACATTTACAAAAGTCTTCCTAAATTGTAGATATTTGAATTATTTGAGGTGTAAAAGTTGTTTGACAATTTTAGATTATAAATTATGTGTGGTGGTGTTGTAGGTGTGACGTTGTGAGAACGTTTATTTGCTCTTTGGTGGATTTAATATGTTATTAATAGTAGTTTTAACCAAATTAAATAAAACTGTTCGAAATCGCATTGATAAAGTAGTTTACATTAATGTATTTAGTTTGGTTTGATAAATTTTTTGGATTATTCTGGACTTGGACTATTCTACTTAAATTTTTTATTTAAACTAATCTGACACATCCAATTCTATTTGTACACAAAGCTGTCTGGTCCCGAAATCTACCTATTTCTAGCGGATATACGTGCCGCTTGGACTTTTTTGTATTCAAGCAGTCTCAAAAATGATTAAAAATTAAAATTCTCAAAATCGGTTACGCTTATTCTTAGCTATTGCAAAGACAATTAAATTTAAAAACAGTTGAAAATCGGTTGATAATTGCTAGAGTTATCGATGCGACCTGTTTAAAAAAGTCGTTTTGAGAAAGAGCGTGATGGAATTATAAAACTCGATTCTTCCAATAAAATGTCTGTAACGCAGTCAATTTTTAAAAAATTTTGATTCAAAAATTGTATACACATATATTTTTAAAGGATAACACTAGTTTACAAGAAAAATCTCCCTAAATAAAAGTCAATTTTTCTTATAGATTTTTACCTGCTGAACACGAATATCATATTCATTTATTTAGCTTAGCTTTTGTTTTTTAGATTTCACGTAAAACCGATTTTTTTGGTGAACAAAAAGGTTATTACGGTTTTTGGATGGTATATTTTACAAAACTGAAAACAAACAAATAATCAAACAAATAAAATAATAATAACATATAAACTATTCTGAGTCAAAAAGTTTTTTTCCAAATTTAGGTTTTGATTTTTTTTTGGGAAAAGCTGAATAACTTGGTGCCACCTGCACCAATATTCGTGTTTTTTAACTTAAAAGAAAGGAATTGAATTAACTATAGGCTCAAAATATTAAATAAAATTACAATCATTGTCAAATAAAAATTTATGGCGTTAAATATGAAAAAATTTAAAAAAAACGTAAATTTTTGATTTTTTTTTTAACTTTTTTCGAGTGTAACTTCCAGAATCCTTGATGGATTTTTACAAAACTAGCTCAAAATGCTTGTTAGCATCTTTACTATGCATTCCTTTCATTAATACATTGAATTTGTTTGTTTTGTAAAATATGCGACCCAAAAACCGGAACAACCTTTTTTTTCACCGAAAAAATAGGTTTTTCGTGAATATCTCAAAACAAAAGCTATCCTAAAAAATACGAGTATAATATCGTGCTCAGCAAGTCAAAATCCACAAGAAATGTTGGGTTTTAGTCAGGGAGACAAAAATTGTGTAATCTGTAAACTAAAAATTAAAAAAAATGGTTTTTTTTGCATCACAGTGGCTATCCCTCTTTAAATAACTCTAAAAAGATTTTAAATAGCATTTCAAACCCATTTACGATGTTAGGTCTCAAAGTATAATATTAAATTTTCAAACAAGTTGTACTAAAAAAAACATTCTAACAGGCTGATTCTGAGTTAAGAGGTCTTAACTATGATTATTTTTGTTATGACAATTTTTTTGAGAGGAATATCTTAATTGCAATTCTGTGAACGTTGTCATAAAAATCCTCATAATAATTCTACAAACATTTTGGAGATCTTCCAAACGACTATTTTTATAAACAAAATTATTATAAAATGTCATATTTTCTTTTTAAATAATTTAAATACAAATTAAAATACCATATAAATTGTTATTAAGAATTATGGCAATATTATATAATAGTTTATTGTAAAAATTGAAAAATTTTTAAGATTGTAATCATCTTCGTTTGTGAAAATATTCAACCGCCATTTTATTGAATATCAATCTTGAAATGTATTTTATTTTATAATAATTTATATACAATTAATATAAAATTATACCATATATTGATTATTATTATTTATTTTACAATAATTTGTGAAAAAAGAATGATTATGTTTTTCTTTAAAGTTTATATAAAATTTGCACAAATAAAACAACATGAGACGTCAAACTTTGATATTGCAAATTTTTGAAATTTTTAATCGCCATTTTATTTAAAATCATTATCAGTATAATTTTGATACAAACTAAAATAAAATATAGATCTAATACAAACTAAAAGAAAATATGATATAAAAATTGTATAAAAATGTATAGATAAAAGAATAACTTTTGTAAATAGTTGTAATATGGAGAAATCTAAATAAATAAATAATAATAATAATCATTAATATAAATTTTATAATAATGACGTAAATAATTCATAATTAATATGTTATCCCTTATTAGTTATTAATTTTCATACAAGAATTCAAATAAAAAAAATATGAAATGTTAAATTATGATACTTAAGATGACCATGTTGGATGGTCTTAAGTTAAGAGGTTATTTTTTGTCATTTCACAGTTGTGACTACATACAAAATCGCATTTAAGAGGTTTTAGTCTTAACTAATGTCGTTTTCTTTTTGCCAGAGCAGAAAAAGTGATTTTTTTTTCATAAAAAGAATATGAAAAAATTTGATCTAGTTTTGTAGTGGTGTTTGTGAACTGTCATTTATTCTTTTAGTAATTAATTGTATTTAATTAAATAATTTTTATTATTTTTTAATTTAAAACACGATTTAAACATAACATTTATTTAAACAATAACTATTTCACTTTAAAAAGAAATATTGCGACGCTGTGAGACGTATATAGAAAAATATAAACAAAAGATAATGAATTGTGAGGAGAGGCAAAACATCATAACATCAGAACTATTTAAGTTAGTCAAGCACCATAAAGTTAAGCCCCTATTTATGTCTATTAATACCTGTAAGGTTTGTTTCTTGTCTTTTTTCTCTTTAAATTTTTTTCTATCACCGCCCACCTTGTGTTACTCCTCACGTTTATGATCATTTTAAGTTTAATAAAAATCTAATTTAACTGTCACGGTTAGAAAAAACTGTTTGATTTAATAATTACAGATTTGGAAAATAAAGATTACAACAAAATTTTTCTATTTTGCGTCTAAAATAAAGTCATTTCGATACCCAAATGCGTATCGAAATGGCCTTCATTAAGATACGCAAAGTTTTGTTTTTCAAGGTTGGTCACATTGATCATACAAACGTCAGTGAAAGTTAAAACGAACAATTATATAAATAAAATTATTCTTATTAATTAATCTTATTATTAAAAAATAATCTAAATTAGTGTTAAATATTTTAATTAATTAAAATAATTAGTAATAATAACAAAATATCAAATTGACTATATTTTAATAAAATACACATTTTATGAAAGCTAGTTTTGCAACAAAAAAATATATAGAAATATGATGAAACGCAGAGCTTACTATTTTGAATTGAAATTTTTAGAAATTTTCTTTAAAACATTAGAACATAAAAAATATTTTTTAAAATTTCAAGACAAAAAATGCAAAATAGAAAAAATAGTATAAAAAACTCGTTTCATAAGACGTTTTATCGCACTTATCCTTTAGAAAACTCCCCGCTGCGCGGGTCGTTTTCTAAACAGATTGCGTGCGATAAAATCGTCGATTATGAAACTAGTTTCTTAATATACTATTTTGATGATGCCTGTCAGCTTTTATATTCTGTTTTATCTAATATTCAAACCGCAAATAATATTCAAACTTGCTCAACGTCACAAACACTTTGTCTAGAGGAACAAAAAGACCACCTTGAAAAATCGTTGTTCAAGCCAATTATAAAGGCTTTTCTTTTCAATCTGAGAGAGCGTGCTAAAGATTATAAAGATCTAGAACGAGTACTATCGTTTTTGATACATCTAAATTTAATGAGTGATGAAGAGATTGCTAATTCTTGGAGAACAATAACCGCAAAATACCCATAAAGATCTCAATGCAAATCAATTGATTGACGAATGTCAATTTGCCAAAAATTATTTCACATTTGATAATTTAAATTATGAATCGATGTACAAAACAATGTTCAATAATAAATAATCTTTCCGAATATCGATATTTTATTACGAATGTTTTTATGCATGTTTGTCGATAATGTTATAGGCGAACGATCATTTTCAAAACTGAAGTTAATCAAAAGTTATTTGCGTAATGCTATGAGTAATGACCGTTTGAACGATTTATCCATTCTTTCTATTGACAATGAAATTTTGGACGAAATTAAATTCGATGAAATTATAGACACTTAAATACAGAAAAAATGTAATTTTAATGCCTGAAAATAAATATATTTCAAGCTTTTCTGGTTTTAGTTTATTTTTCGCTTATGCTTGGGGCCCCTGAATCGCGGGGCCCTGGTGCGGTTGCCTTAAAACTTGAATGATAATCCGCCACTGATATATATATATATATATATATATATATATATATATATATATATATATATATATATATATATATATATATATATATATTTATATATATTTATATATATATATATATATATATATATATATATATATATATATATATATATATATATATATATATATATATATATATATATATATATATATATATATATATATATATATATATATATATATATATATATATATATATATATATATATATATATATATATATATATATATATATATATATATATATATATATATATATATATATATATATATATATATATATCAGTGGCGGATTATCATACAAGTTTTAAGGCAACCGCACCAGGGCCCCGCGATTCAGGGGCCCCAAGCATAAGCAAAAAGTAGGGTCTGCGTCGGACCAGACGGTGGAAGTTATACTTCTTTGCCCATTCGCTCGCACACACGCACACAGACAGACAGAAAGGATCCATTAAAAAAAATAACTAAAAAAAACAAAAATATTACTCAAAAAAAAAATATAAAAAAAAGAAACATATTATTCAAAAAATAAATAAAAAAAAATATTATTCAAAAAAAAATTATTATTCAAAAAGTATAAGAACGTATAGTTATTAATTACTAGAAGGTACACCCGCACGGCGATGCCCATGCTTCCCAGATAAAGTGGTTGAAAACTGCTTTTTTTTGAGCAAATTGTCCGATAGTTTTTTGTAATGTCATTTAATTTAACTTATTTTATTAGTAATATATAAAAAGTTTGAAAAAAATGTAATAGTATCATTTTGCAGTCACCAAAAGCCATTAAGTAAATGTCTCTAAAGCTATAGATAAATTTACATATTATATGTACGTTAAAATTAAAACACATTGACAGGCAAATAATAATTAAGTAATTTTTATAAATGTAGATGGCAAAAGATTAGGGTTAGAAAAAAATTAAAATTTTATTCCAAAGATTTAATTCAAATAATTCAATGTGTAACGAACAATTAGGTGAGCGTAAATATATTTGTTTATTGGATGTCACAATTGTCAATTACTTACTCCGAAGCCACCGTACTCGTCATACAAAATATAGGTACACTGGTTCATTGCTTTTGGTTTAGCGTCCTATTTCATGTAGACTTATCAATCTTTTATCAATCCAGAAAATTTGCTGTTCTGAAGAGGGTCGTATTTCAATTTGCAAACATATTTTATCGATTGTCTGCAATACTCTACTCCATTGATGCATACGCCGGCCGATTAAAAAATACCACCATTTTTAGTGAATATTTTCGTTTAATGGGTTTTATTGCTCATCCTCTTATATCGACATTCCTTCCCACAACTTAAAACAAAAATTGGAAAAAATAATAATAAGACTAATTTCATTTGTAAATTCAGACTTATATATTATTATTAAAACAGTCAAATCACAACATATGTTAACATATTTGCATATATTTTATAGATCCCTTGCAATAACAATAATAGTTTTGAAAGTAATGGAGAAGCATATATCACTCAATAAGTAAAACACTTTAAATCTGTAACTTTGATATTGTTCATAATCTTTTTCTTCGGTACTAAGGTTCCAATGCAAATTCTTGGCTCATCAATGTTTCTAAGAAGAGGAAAAGAAACGTCAATTTCCAATTTTTGGAACATGTGAGGGCAGTTCTGCTAATGCAAGCAGGTTTGTTTAATCATATATAAGCAATGCTTATATGTATCGTGTTGGTGCTAATGCATAGAAATATGTACATATTTTATATAATTGCAAACCATAAGAACATATTTGTTGTAAATTAGAAATATGTATTTGTTAAAAAATAATTTAACATAATTTTCATATAAATGTACACATTTGTTTGTCACATTATACATTAACTATTCATTTTAATGATAATTCCGAAAAGTGAAAAAAAACTTGATCAAAGATAACTAAGCGAATAATGTTTTATTATTATAAAATATGATTGATTTAGTAATTTCGTCTTTATTACCATACAGCATAAGGTTGATTTAGTAATTTCGTCTTTATTACCATACAGCATAAGGGCTAAAATATAAATTGAAACAGCGTGACGCGGTTTCTCGTTTAACACCCCATCAAAATATTTACAACGAGCGCAAAGAAGTAATAACTAAATGGCGTCTTGTTTGTTTACAAATTCTTACAGATATGTAAATGTATTTGTGCAACTCTATTGTACTTACAACTTGGTCTACGAAAAAATCTAGATTCAGAAAAATATTTTCAGTTGAAAAAAAGATCATTTTTTTTGTCAAATAGAATACATAATGTCAAAAAAACTTGATCTGATTGATCTGATTGAAAAAAAAGCGACATAAGAGAAAAGTTTTTGCTATGAATATTTTTACATTTGTGAGGGTATGTCAGAATCAGCCTGTGAATGTCCTTCTGAATGTTCTAAATGAAATTAATCATTCTGAATATAATTTTAAAAGTAACAAATAAGATAAAATGTCTGAAGCGTATATTACACTATCAAATATATTGATCAAATAAAAAAATTTGACATGAAATTGGACAGTGTAAATAAAATAAACTCCTCCATTTTCTTGGTCAAAAATAGTGTATTTTTTTATCCAATTTGGATGACAGTTTATTTTTACTTCTAGCGGGAATAACGGGAAACAATCTATTTTAATAATCGATATAAATTAGATTGTTTTTCAATTTTATATTCATTTTTGTTAATTAAAATGAAGATGAAAGAAAAATTTTAATCTAAAAAAATAAATAAATAAATTTAAAATATTTTTTTTAATTTCTGCTCTTTTATTTTTATTCAAACTTTATAAAAAGCAAATATATTTATTTGTTTACAGGTTTTACAGGTTTTCTATACTATTTAACAGTTCTAATTAATATTAGAACCACTATATTATCAAAAATATTTGATAGCATATTTAACTTAGTGTAATATGCTTTTTCGCATTCATCAAATAAAAAAAAATTACTTGACTAAAACTTGGATAGAAAATGTTTGTCCATCATATTTGATAGTCTAATATGCGCCTAAGCATCAATGTTAAACAAATCATAATTTATTTTATTGTCTTCAAAAAAGAGACTTCCTTTTTTGACGAAACGACAACGTTAAGAATCTTTTATGGCTCTATTTCCAAGTCCTAAAGATATACTGTTAATAATTTTAAAATAAACATTTTGAGGATATGTACAAAAAGAAAATTTGGTCGAAAAAGAGAAAATTTTTTACGTATTAAAAATAAAAAATTTTTAGAATTAAAATATCTGTGAAAATTTTTTTTATATCAAGAGACGCGGTAGTGTCTCGCGCGCCATGTTTTGAAATACACTACAAGTATATATACTGTGCACCGGATAGGTTTTAAAGGTTGACATTTTCATTTCGAATAATTTGCATTTTTTCTACAACTGTATTCAAAGTTATCAATAAAAGTATATATTATTTAACTATATGTTTCTCATTAGTAAAATGAAAGTTAGCATTTATGCTTTTTTATGAAAGTTTATGAAATCAAAATTTTGCTTTCCCAAACTTTTAGTAAAATTAAAATATTTTTACAAATTTTTATACCACGTTGGTAGCATTTTTAATATGTAGTAATTTAGTATCATTTCGGCGAAGTTTCAAAAGCCAACCAAATGTACAGAATTGAAAAACACAAAATTGTGCGAATTGAAATTTATTATCCCTCAATATTGGTATTATTTAACAACAGTTAAAAAACTTAAACACGAACCCAGATTAGTTTCAAACGTATAGTTGTTTTCGATAAAACATTTGTTATGTATGTGTCCAGAAAACCCATTAAATGTTTTATTAATATATTAAATGGAAGTTGGTAAGTATAAAGATATTAGAAAAAAGAATATATTTAGACTATGCTTTCAGTAAAAAGACCAATTATTGATGTGTTAAGAAAACGAAGTTGTGAAAACATGTGTTTGGTCTATTATGTAAATTTGTTATCTGAGAGAACCTAACAAATGTTATATCGATAGTAAATTTTAATTTTAATTTCATTTTATTTTAGAACGTTGGCAGAGGCGTAGCTAGGGGGGACGGGGGGCGGTCCGCCCCGGGTGTCACCTGTTTTGGGGTGACACCCGACCTTAAAAAAACTTAAACAAACCATCACAATGGTTTTCAACGTTTCAATCGTTTTCAACGATAAATCACATAGAAACCATTTTAGCCAGGTAATGTGTCCTATAAATGTGTCCTATTGGTTCAAAAGGGATCTATTCTACTTTTTAAAATTTTTGAGTTATTACGTAAAATAAAATTTCAACAATATGTGTGTATTTCTTTTTTTTTTAATCGAATCAACATGTCGAGCATTGAATACCATCACCACAATTACTCAGTAGCTTTGAATATTCCTATAGATACCATATTAACCGTTTTCTTTTACGGTACATTATTTAGTATGCAAGAATGATTCTTTAACGACCAGGTCTAAAAACACATATGCTGAATAGTGTATAGGAAAAGTGGTCTCCGTCGATAATGTGGCACCCTGTGTCGATAATGTGAGTTATCCTTGAGTTCTGTTTTATTCCAAAATTATTTCTAAAACATCAGCTTAAACTTACTACCTAATATGTTTTACATTTCAAACAAATTAATTGCAAACACCTAAGGAAACTAATAAAAAATCAAATCACCATGTTTGTAAATAATCTCAAATTAATTTTTTTTCCTTTATCTTGAAACTCGTAAATTGGAATGGATCATTTTCGAATTGACACATAAATAATTACTGTGGAATAAAATGGTAGTTATGCAATTACTATAGTTTTAAAATTTTTATAGGTAGATACATACTCATCCTGTTGGTTTTTTTAGTTTTATAATATTAATGATAAAATTTAATAAGACAAAAATATTTAAAACATTGCAATATTGCAATAAAGAAATCATTTGTCAAATACATAAGTGTATTGCTTTAGCAAAAAAAAAATTGAATTTATGTTAATCAAAGCCATTTTTTAATTGTGGTGCATAAGAAGATATGGGACTAATTGGACAAAATCTGAGATTAATTTCCATTTAGTCAATTATATGATGGATATGATTCCGGATCTTGGACATCTGTCCAATATGACGAATTTAAAAAGGTGGATTGTACACATTGTACAAAACCTGGGCATCATTGGATTTTTGTCCGTTGTCAGGAGTAAAACGTACCTCTAATAATTTCGAATTGTAATTGGATTTTTTCTGCGATATTCGTCTTACTGATTGTAAATGGTAACATTTTGAACATTTTACATAGAAGGTTTTACAAGATATATTTCGTTTACATTCTTGACTATATTATAAGAAGAGTATATTAGTAGAAAAAACGAAATTTCTAAACGAATTTTAGGTTTTTGGGCATATTATCATTATTGAGGATGAAGACTGACTTTAGTTTTTTCAATTCGTTTTAAACGTAAATTAAAATTACATAATGCCAATTTTCACGAACTTCACATTTCTGTATTTTAATTTTATTGAAAAACGGTTTCGCAATTTTTAGAATAACCCAATTTTAAAAAGCGGAAAACTTTGGAAACAAGGTTCATAAAACGATAGGAGACGCAGTCTTGCTATTAATAGATAATGAAAAACAGAAGTGGAAACATCTTTTATCCAGATTATTGCATATAACTTTGTTTTTATCTAAAGAAAACCTAGCATTTCGTGGATATGATGAAGGAAAAAGCCTTTGAATAAAAGCAATTTCTTAGAACTAATCAAACTACTGTCAAAGTATGATGTAGTATTAAAAGAACACATCTTGAATTAAATATTAAAAAAAAATATAAATATTTTGGAATTATGTTTGATAGCACACCTGACATTTCACATATTGATCAAATGTCAGAAGTGATTCGTTATGTGAAAAATATGGAGGGGCTGAAATCTCACAGCTCTGAGATATCAAGACTTCGGTCTGGGTTAAGGATTTTTATATAGTTTTCGGCAAAAAACTTTTATGAGGACATGGTTTTTAGTTTTGGGCAGCGATGTATATCAAACATAACTCTTTGTTAAAGTACTAGGATTTTTTATCTCTGTTTAAAAATTTATTACAAAACTAACACAAAACATCAATACGTTGCCGGAAAATTATAATCAAAATTCCAAAAATATTGTTAAATTAAATAAAACCAAACTTTTTCAAAATTCCAAAAATATTCCAAAAATTAAAATAATATCAAATATTTAAATTTTTTCTAAATTCCAATAATATTTCAAAAATTCTTCAAAATTCAAAGTTTTTCCAACATTCTAAATATATTGCAAAAATTATTACAAAAGCAAAAATTGAAAATTTTTTCAAAATTCCAAAAATTATAATAATATCAAAAATTAAATATTTTCCAAAATTCTAAAACTATTCCAAAAATTCTTACAAAATCAATAATTAAAACTTTTGCCGAAATTCTAAAAATATTGCAAAAATTATTACAAAATCAAAAATACAAACTTTTTCAAAATTCCAAAAATATTTCAAAAACTATAACAAATTCAAAAATTTCCATGTCCAATTTCATTTTAAATTACATTTACGTCATAAAAACAGCTACATTTTTTCCAAAAAATTGGCTAAAAAAATAAATGAAATCATTTTTGACACACTTGACATTATTTTTCATAATGTCATTATTTTGCCATAATTCTCTATAATAATAATAAAATATCATGTCATACGAACTATTAATTTTATTATTTTCTAAAAAAAATTGGGTAAAAAATAAATAAAAACCTTTCTTTTGACACACTTGACAACATTTTTTGACAAACTTATAATGCCATAATTCTCAATAATAAAAATAAAATTTCATTTCAAAGAAACAATTTTATTTTTTTCCAAAAAATTGGGTAAAAAACTAATTAAAAATCTTTTGACACACTTGACAACATTTTTTTGACAAACTTATAATGCCATAATTCTCAATAATAATAATAAAACTTCATTTCAAACAAACAATTAATTTCATTTTTTTTCAAAAAATTAGGTAAAAAAATAAATAAAAATCTGTCTTTTGACACACTTGACAACATTTTTTTGACAAACTTATAATGCAATAATCTAGATTTTGGTCTCACATACCAATCCCGACCATCAAGATTTCTCCAAATTCAATGTTCCTACTCGTAATCACTTAAAATGAACGTTTTTTAAGCAAAAAATATGCAAATTTCCTTGTTTTGACACCTTTTCGATTTTTTTGACACACTTCCGGTACAGCTATCGAACACATCGTCCTTTCGGCTCTTCCTATTAAGTAAACCTATTTTTAGAAAAAAAAATTTTTCAAATCCGTCCAGCGGTTTTCTAGATTTCGTCGGTTGTGACGGCCGGCCGGCCGGCAGACAGACATACATTTTTTTTTTGCTTTTTTAGAATCAGGAGGTCCTAAAACGTCGAGAAATGCCAAAAAAAGTGGGGGTAAGAATTTCACTTTTGGCTCATGAATGTAATACTTAGGTCTTTAAGACCGAAGTAATTGATGATAGAAAAGTGGAAATCACAGAAGTATCCTTGGACTTTTTCCTTTACATCGAAAAAAAGCCTCTGCTCTAAGCGATGAAATTCTTAAAAATCTTGAAAATGACGGCTTAGATGTTATGAATTGTCGTTCCCAAGCAGTGGCGTCATTTCACCAAAATTTTAGGGGGGGGGCGAGAATTTAAATGACATAAAAAGATTTTTTTTCGTAAAACATAACATACACATTTTTATACACACATATATTTAAAACCATTTAATCCATGAACTTAGAAATAAAAATATAACGCTTTTGAGCTACCATGGTTACTCTGCTAGATCTCTGTCTTCTGGTGTTGTTTCATCGAAGCGAATGCCGCAAAGTTCTGCAAAATCCCTTCATTTGTTAAAAATAATTTTAAATTAAGTATCATGTCTGCATTGTTTTAAAATCAAGAAAGGAGTTTTAATTAAAGCGCTTGTGCTAGAAATTATTATATCTTTGTTTTGTAACTGTTCAGAGAGTGAATTTGTAAACGACGGCAGATCGTGCAGCATAAAAAAAAGGATGGTTTTTCTATACGATTTTTTAGATCTCGGGCATCCCGGGATTAAAATTTATGAGTCACGTAGTCCCAGGATCCATAAAAAAACACGGGATTGCAATCCCTACGTGACTCCTCTTATGTCAAATCGTTTTTTTGTTTGTTTGTTTGTTTTCCTTTATTTGTCTCAGAGAGCAAGAGTTATGTCTACCCTAAACTGACCAGAGCCACATCGTTAAAATGTGGGACAAAATGCAAATATTCTTCCAAATACTAACTAATTAGAATTTCTATTGCGAGAAAGTGGAACGGTGAAAAGTGCTAACTAGATTGTGCATAAATTTACTATTTAATGCTTTCCTTTACTATTTGTTTACTATTTAATTCTTCAAAAAATTCTTTTATTTTAATTGGACATTGTTCAACCGTTAGGAGATGTGCCGTGGTTCGTACATTTTCAAAATTCTTTCTAGTGCTGGCATTACCGCCAGCCAGCGAGTTTCACTGTATCCAATAAGTTGGTTATGTTCGACATTACTTTTGTCGCAGAACTCCTTCAACGTCTCCAGTAAAGACAGTAAAATACCCAAATTTTTTTAACCCTGCCATTTAAATCAGCAGCACTTCTTATTGCATTATTTAGAATATGGGCTGCGAATCCAATACCCAATACATTCTGGTTCAAATTCGAGTTTAGCTTGCTTTTAAATGTTCACCCCTTGACGTGACACTACTAAAATTGGTGTTCGTGTTATCAGCGCAAATTGCAACTAAATTTTTGTCAATGTTAAATAACAACAAGAAAACAAAATAACAACAAAACTTGTTTAAGCTACTGGAGCTGGCGGCTTATAGCAACGCTTTTTATGTTTATCTGTATCTATATGTCTTTTAATATCATAATGTCCACTGCTAGTATGCAAATTCACTCCGACTGGTAATACAATAAATTTTTGCGTCGTTATATTTTGATTTTTGAAGTGAAACTTCTTTATCGGCGTATGAGAGAAATTTTAAAGCAGAATAAAATTTTAAAAAATCGTCACGATTTTCGGTTACGTTGTTTTTTATAAATTTTAATTTTGTTTTGATAATTTTATTTTTATTAACAGAGCATGCACAATGAAAATACTTTTACTCATGAGATCCAAGTTTGTATGAATATTTATTTTTGAAATGCTTTTTCCTCAATGAAAAAGATAAAAATTTCTTATCTTTTTCCTCATGATTAGTAGAGAATTGAGCTACCTACATTTTAAAGCATTGTAATTCTATTAAAAAATAATAATAAAAAGTTGCTCAAATCTCATGAGGAAAAACCTTATACATTGTGCATGCACCGTTATTTATTTAGTATTGTACCAAATGTTATATGAATTGGATGTGTCGATTGTAGATGGTGGTCATGGTGGTCATTGTGGCCATGGTAGCCATGGTGGTCATGGTAGTCATGGTAGTCATGGTGGTAGTAGTGGTCATGGTGGTCATAGTGGTAATGGTGTTCGCGTTGGTCACGGTGGTCATGGTGATCATGGTGGTCATGGTGGTCATAGTGGTCATGGTGGTCATGGTGGTCATGGTGGTGATGGTGGTCATGGTGGTCATGGTGTTCATTGTGGTCATGGTGGTCATAGTGGTCATGGTGGTCATGGTGGTCATAGTGGTCATGGTGGTTATGGTGGTCACGGTGGTCATGGTGGTCACGGTGGTCATGGTGTTCACGGTGGTCATGATGGTCATGTTGGTCATGGCGGTCATGGTGGTCATGATGGTCATGGTGGTCATGGTGGTCATGGTGGTCATGGTGGTCATAGTGGTTATGGTGGTCATGGTGGTCATGGTGGTAATGGTGGTCACGGTGGTCATGGTATTCACGGTGGTCATGATGGTCATGGTTAATGGTGGTCATAGTAGTCATGGTGGTTATGGTGGTCACGGTGGTCATGGTGGTCATGGTGGTCATGGTGGTCATGGTGGTCATGGCGGTCATGGTGGTCATAGTGGTCATGGTGGTCATGGTGGTCATGGTGGTCACAGTGGTCACGGTGGTCATGGTGGTCATAGTGGTCATGGTGGGCATGATGGTCACGATGGTCATGGTGTTAACGGTGGTCATGATGGTCATGGTGTTCATGGTGGTCATGGTGGTCATGGTGGTCATAGTGGTCATGGTGGTTATGGTGGTCACGGTGGTCATTGTGGTCACGCTGGTAATGGTAGTCATGATGTTCACGGTGGTCATGATGGTCATAGTTACGGTGACCATCCGTCCTGTATTTTACAGGACTGTCCTGTTTTTTGCCATGCTGTCCCTTGAGATTTTTTTGCAAATACAGGACAGTACAATGTCCCTTATTTCTTAATTTGATATGCAAATGTCCTCTTTTTTTGCATAAACTTTACAGGAATATACATTTAAAATAATAATTTCTCTAGATTTCCCAAAAATTTGTCTAAATTTGTTTAAAGTATTACAATATCGAGCCAAATGTCAAAATCCCAGCCCCACTTTTTGGCATTTTTAAACGTTTTAGGTCCTAACGATTCTCAAACAGCAAAAACAAATATTTGTCTGTCAGCCGACCAGCCATTACAACCGATAAACACTACAAAGCTACTTTAGCGAGCAAAAACATTGGGTACTTCTTTGAATAAAATAAAATTAAATTTAGTATTTAATCTTAGTATTCTAGTCAAAAAGACGTGTGTTATTAGTCCCTGGGCCCACGCCGATTTCATTTGATGATTACAAATTTTATACTTCGTGAGGCGCTAGTCCTTGACGAGTTCGAAAACTTTTGTTCTGCCATTTTCCTCAAATCGGCAGATTTTTCGTTCGGCAAGCTTCGAAAAATGTCGATTTCCCGCGATCTTGTAAATTTGCTACCACATGTTTTTTAACTGCTTTAGATCACGAGGGTAATGTGTCTGCCATTGTCGAGTCCGACAACTGACATTTTGGTATATTTTGGTTGTCGGACTTGACAAAAGCAGACAAATTTTTGTCGGACAAGGTTACCCTCATGAAATTTACAAGACCAGGGCAATCGGCATTTTTCGGAGATTGCCGAACGAAAAAGCGGCCGAATCGAGAAAAATGGCAGAACAAAAGTTTTGGACTCGTCAAGGACAGGCGCTACACCAAGTATAAAATATGTGGTAATCACCAAATGAAATCGGTGTAGGCCCAGGGACTATATTAGATTCATTTAATTTTTATAATATTAATAATAATAAATAACTTATATAATTATTTTTCTTAACACACTTTTACTTGAGGTAGGTAGCAGAGGGCCGTTATTTTTTTAGCATAAAGTTTTAATTAATTTATGTCCTGTATTTTCCTTTCCAAAAAATGGTCACCGCAGACTCATAGTAGCTATGGTGGTCATGGTGGTCACGGTGGTCATGGTGTTCACGGTGGTCATGGTGGTCATGATAGTCATGGTGTTCATAGTGGTCATAGTGGTTATGGTGGTCATGGTGGTCATGGTGTTCACGGTGGTCATGATGGTCATGTTGGTCATGGCGGTTATGGAGGTTGTATAGGGGACGATACCCAGAGGGTTTATATCGATTAATCAAACACCAATTAATTATAAACTTATTTATTTATTCACTTAATGTTTTCACTTTTATGGGTAACCTCTTTATGTTTCAACTCCTATTTATGAATGCTTTATTTTATTCAAAATATGTGTTAATATTGAAATTGCTGACTGCGCAGTCTTTGGAATCTTTTTTATCAATTTGTTTTAAAAATAGACCTCTGCAGTTAGAGGTTCCTGAGTGAGCGGCTCCAACAAAAAAGTTTGCAAAAAAAAATTTTTTTTTGAAACAACCGGCACTCTCACGGTCGCATTTGTAAGGCTAGATCAAAAAACGTTTTCTAAAAATGTGTGTTTTATTAATATCTTGGACAAGATCGTAAATCAACCCAATCCAACACATGGTTAAGAAACTAGAAGCTTTATACTAGAAAAAAACTCTGTTTTTTAGATCCGTTATAACGGCCGTTTGGATTCTAATATTTTTAAAAACTTCATAAATTTAGAATCTTTGAAACCTTTTTAGTCAGTTTCTTTCAAAAAAAGACCTCTGCAGTTGGAGGTTTCTGAGTGAGCGGCTCCAACAAAAAAGCTTGTAAAACACAAAAGGCGTTTGAATCAACCGGCGAGCCAGATCAAAAAACCTTTCTTAAAAATGTGCGTTTTATTAATATCTTGGACGAGCTTGTAAATCAGAAAAATCTGACACATGGTTAAGGAAGTATAGGCTTTATACTAGAAAAAAAAGTGTTTTTTTTAATCCGTTATAACGGCCGTTTGGATACTAATATTTTTAAAATCTTCATAAATTTAGAATCTGTGGAAACATTTTAATCCGTTTCTTATAAATATAAACCTCTGCAGCTTGAGGTTTTTGACTTGTTGGCTTCAACAAAAAAGTTTGCAACAATCCCCAACTACAATTTCCAAAAACCTTATAACAGTCAATGTCAACCTTATAACAGTCAAAAAAATAAAAGATTTGAATAGAAGAAATTAATTTTTTTTTTTTAGAAATAAACTATTTTGATATTTTGCAGTAATTGCTCGACATATGATATAGAGTAGGTTTGTGTCATAAATTGTCACACACATGTTCTGTGGTAGATTTGATATTTGTTTGTTGCAAAATTGGATAGATATAATTTTGCTTATAGGTAGCTAATTTTCTTTTTAAAATTTGTTCGATATCTGTTTGAAATTAGTTTGTTCTGTTTAAACTAATCTGATACATCAGATTCTACTGGCACACATAACTGTCTGATCTCGAAATCTACCTATTTCTAGCGGATATACGTCAAAATCAATCAATTTTTGTCAGAAAAAAGCCTCTAGTTTCTTAACCACGTGTCGGATTTTGCTGATTCACGAACTTGTCCAAGATATTATTACAACACACAAGTACAGAAAATTTTTTTGATCTACCTCAACAAATGCGACCGTGAGAGTGCCGGTCGTTTTCGTTATATCTCATATCGTTTATATATATATGAGCAATTTCACGAAGATTCAACATCGTTTTGACTTGACCCTTTTAATTTTGATTATTTTTTTTTTATGGATAGTCTTGGATAAATAAAAAATACGAGTTCTCTTAGAATTTTTTTTTCGACCAGGGGTCTTCACAGGGTACCCCTCAATTTTTTGTTATTTTGTGATGTGAGTGCATTTTGACGAGCGATTGTAGAAAAACTACTGAATCGATTTTCATAAATGATATGTCGTTGAATAGGTATTAGAACAAAGTTTTTAAAAATGTACACTGTTAATTTTTTGAAATAATTTTTAACGGTGTAACATAAGAAAAAAACGGTGTAATTGAAAAAAAGATGGCATAGCCTCTTTTTTTTTTTTTTTTTAAACAAAATTGAAGCTTATTTTATATCTAACAACTTGTGAAAGTTTAGGACTAGCGATATTTTTTATTTTAAAGATAAAATTCGTTGTGCATATGACTGTCGGGAATCAGTTTTTTTTGTTCTGAAGGAAAATTATAAAAATGGCGTTATAAACTAAGAGATTTTTTTTTTATGTTAAATATCAAATATTTTATTATTAGATGAACTTTTTAAAATATTATAAAAATTATATATGTAGTACAATAAATAAAATAAATACAATTGTTAAAAATGATTTACTTATTTTACAAACAGAAGTTTCTTTTGAATAGGAAAGCACTTCTGCAATTATTTTCTTTGTATTAGATAACATAAAAAATGAAATGTTTATTTATCACTTTTAGTAATCACTTGTCACTCTTATAAAAAATAATTTGACAGTCTCGACTGCAAACAAAAAAGCCGTATAAATAACTAAATCTATTTAGGAACGTTTGACTAGAGAAGCATTATGTTCGTATTATGTTATTATGGAATCATAAAGTAAAAGACTGTATTTTAACATTAAATTACAAATATTTTATTATTGTATAAACTTTTTAAAATATCATACAAATTATATATGTGAAAATAAATATAGTTATTAAAAACTATTTACTTATTTTCCATTCAAAAGTTTCTTTTGAGTTGGAAAACATTTTTGCATTTATTGTCTTAGTATCTACTGGTACAAAAGAATGAAATTTTTGAGTTCCACTTATAGTAATCGCATTTTTATATCGATTTTGTAATTTTTCTTTTGTTAATTGATATTCATTTTTATCGGCGTATCCAAAGTTCATGGTAGATTCCCATTTTAAAGCCCATTCGAAAAGTTTTTTTGGTGTATCAATAATATTATCTTCGCTCGCCATACTATAACGGTGTGCAGCACGCTTCAGTGTACCACCAATTCCATCACAAGGTCCCTTTCCATGGCTGGTAGCATGAAAATGCCATTCAGCGTCAACCTTAAAGTCTTCTTTATGGTGGCATAAGTTAGTTAGGTT
>OY856186.1:134608381-134753082 GCA_963693315.1 Diogma glabrata
TATCTTAGGGGTGCTGGCGGATGAACTGTATTCAGTCAACGGTAGCACTCTCAATCTTAGCTAATGAATATTCCTTGATGCTGGAACGCTGTAGCTTGCTCGAAGAAACGAGCTTTCATATAACTATATATCTGAGCTTTAATCATTGAAAAATATACTGCGTCCCATAATCAAGGATTGTGCCATTAGCTGGACTATTCGCAAACCAATTTCAGTTTTGTTCCTGCAAATTTTTAAAACAAATTTGCTTTTTATCTCTTATTTTATTTTTATTTTCCCTATCCTATCACGAAATATTGGCCTATGTCATATTTTATATGTGATAGGATTTATAGTTTAGTTGTCCATTATTTAACAAAAAATATTAAAAAAACAAAAAAAAAAACAGATTTGCGTCCATTAACATCCTTAGAACGTATGTTGTTGTGGGACCTTGGTCTTAAAAGGTTTTTATGTGTTGTTGTGACACATATTGTAATGCCTACTACACATCACATTTTATTAAAAAAAAAAAAAAAAAAAAAAAAATATATATATTTATATATATATTTATATATATATATATATATATATATACATATATATATATATATATATATATATATATATATATATATATATATATATATATATATATATATATATATATATATATATATATATATAGATAGATATATATATATATATATATATATATATATATATATATATATATATATATATATATATATATATATATATATATATACATATATATATATATATATATATATATATATATATATATATATATACATATATCTATATATATATATATATATATATATATATATAATATATATATATATATTATATATATATATATATATATATATATATATATATATATATATATATATATATATATATATATATATATATATATATATATATATATATATATATACAATTATAGGTTTGTGGTTACACATAAACCAAAAAAAACTATTTTATTTTTAATTAATTTTTATTCAATGATATTTAAACAACCTTATACATTGAGTTGATCTTAATAACTATCTTTTAAATATAATTTTCCTTAAAAAGTAAATTATTTCTTAATATTAGATTTCATTAATAATGCAATCCTAATCATTTTATTTTATTTAAATTTTATAATAATAATTTGACACCTCACAAACCATGGGAATGGAATGTTGTATGATAACTGATTAATGTGATTAATCAGCTTTAATCTCACTGTGAGACTGGTAATATAACTCCTCCGGAGGGTAAAGAATGGGCGTCCTCGACCATTGGTTTTATTCCCAAAGCTGCTAAATGACTTGAAATTTTTCAATGTCTGATGTTTCCTTTGCTGAATTTTTGATCTTTTAAATTTAATTGTTGTATTAGATCAGTGGTTCTTAACCTTTTTAGCTACCGGCACCCCTAAAATTTTCAAACAATATTCTCGCACCCCTTACTAGAAATTATTGAGTTATATAAATTAAAAAACAAACATTATGCAAAACATATTTTTTATTAATTTTATGTGCGTAACAAATTTTTTATAAATTTTAATTGTTAGCTGAAATAATCAATTATAAATTATCAAAGTTTTTATTAATGGCTTTTTTGTTGTTGCTTTTCCTCAATTATTTTTGAAAACCGGGGGATCTTTTTTTGAAATAGCTACACGCATATCATTACTAACATTAAGTCTATTTCTAGCTTTTGTTTTTTATATGCACAAGTGACGAAAATCCCATCTCACACAAATATGTTGTGGCAAATGGAACAAGATGCTGAAGCGCTATTTTAGCTAATCGTGGATATGACATTACTTGAGCACACCAGAAATTTTCCAAATTCTCTGCTTCAAATTCCATTTGATTATGTCCATTTGTCCGTAGTTCAACAAGGTCATCTTTCAATAAATTACTGTCATCCATTGAGTCCAGATTATAAATAAATGGATCTAATATCCATTTTTCTGATATATCTATATCCTCCAGTAGCAAAATATCCCTCAAAAGATTCGCTCAACTTTTGCAAATGATCTTTAATTTCGGTGGTAATATTGTTTCTTTCATCATCTGAAACAAGAACTTCTTCAAGCAAAGGAAAGTTAGCATAATTTATCTTGTCAACACGGTTAATCCAAATTGAAAGTTTTCGACTAAACGCAGTCAACTTCTCTTTCGCTGTTATAGTGTTCACTCCAAATCCTTGGATTGAAATATTTAATTCATTAAGGTGCGTGAATATGTCTGCCAAATACGCTAGCTGAATTATAGCATCTCTATTGCTGAATTCATCAGCTAAACTACTGCCTTGATTATTAAGAAACTGCATTATTTCACTTCGCAATTCGTACACACGATTTAGCATACGTCCACGCGATAGCCATCTTACTTCTGTGTGAAATAAAAGGACAGTATGCTCGGCACCAAGTTGTTCGCATAAAGCACGGAAGAGACGATGATTTAAAGCTCGACCTCTGATAAAATTTACAACTTTGACTGAAGTGATTAATGTTTTCTTTAATTTTTCAGGCAATGTCTTTGTAGCTAGCGCATGTCTATGTAAAATACAATGGGTA
Organism: Diogma glabrata; assembly: GCA_963693315.1. NCBI lineage: Eukaryota > Metazoa > Arthropoda > Insecta > Diptera > Cylindrotomidae > Diogma > Diogma glabrata. The sequence continues at coordinate 134,610,966 of OY856186.1, forward strand.
ATTGTAACGTGAGGCACTTCCTTTTTTACATACGCTACAAATCCAGAATTTTTGCCTAACATGGAAGGAGCTCCATCAGTACAAATTGATCCTATTTTGTTCATCGGTATCTCATATTGTAATAAAAAGTCTTTGACTTTATTAAATATATCAATTCCTTTTGTAGTCGATTCTAATGGTTCACAAAACAAAAATTCTTCAACAATTTCTTTTTCTTTTACATATCGTACAAACACCATCAGCTGAGAACAATTTTCAACATCTGTAGATTCATCCAATTGAATACCCACTGGGACATTACTAGCTTTAATATCTTCAATTACTTGTTGTAAGATGTCTTTACTTATATCAGAAATTCTAGTACGGATTACGTCATTTGACAAAGGAATTTGTTGAAGCTTTTGTTGTGCTTCAGTACCCAACACTATTTTTGCCATTTCTAATGCACAAGGCTTTACAAGTTCTTCAGCTATTGTATGTGGTTTCTTCTTCTTGGCACAGATATATGCAACTTGATAAGACGCTTGCAACAGCGGCTTTTCGTGTGATATAAATCCAAAAGTTGTGATAGTTCCACTTTTATCAAATCGAACTCGTTTAGATTTCAAACTTTCAAAATCATAGCCAGCATCTACACCACCATGCTGTTTGGTAAAATGCTCATTTAGTTTCGACGGCTTGAGATTGGCGTTTGAAAATTTATTGCAGCACAGAATACATTGTGGTCGCTGCGTTCCATCCTTCTCCGTTGTAAATGTAAAACCATAACGAACATAATCGTCATTCCAACATCGTTTCTTTGACATGGCGTAAACTAAATTAAATTTTTTAATAAAACACTAAAAAAATATTAAACTTCTATCTATTATTGCTATATTTTAGCTTACCTTTTGAATTTGACTTTAATGTACCAAATTATATTCTAATAATTAGAATATAAATATTCAACTAAACTTGTAAAATTAACTTGTATTAATTATTTTATTATTAATATTTAACTTTTAATATTCAACACGAAAATTCAAACTTGTAATAGTCGACACTAAAATTCAATTATTTTTAAATTTTTATTCAATGTAATGTGCGCATCAACAGTATTTATATTTCTAAGAATAATCAATCAACTGAAATTTCGAGGAAATATAAAAATTAGTATAGAAACTAGAAACGCATTTGAATTTTTGTAATTGTAGAAAAAATACAAAAATTAATTTGTCTCGATGGTTTATAATTTACAAACATATTTAAAAAATGTTTAGGGAATAAAAAATTTACTAACCAAAATGAATTTTTAAGATTAGTTTTTTATTTTGCTAGCTACACGTGAATTTGTAAAATTACAATTTCGCACCCCAAAATATTCAAGCTCGCACCCCTAAGGGGTGCGTGCACCACCGGTTAAGAACCACTGTATTAGATGAATAGCGCTGAATACCAATATAGATGCATAATAATACTATCCCAATTGTCGAAATAGATATACCTCCTGATAATGACCAAATCCAGTTCTGGTAATCAATCTGTCTTAGATAAACATGTTTTAGTTGTTTTCGATTTTCCATATTATTTCCTTGGACAATATCGTCAATATTGATACTTGAAATTAATTGACGAGTAGTTTGAATATTGTGAAATGCTCCTTAAATCTTCTTTGTTTCACTTCTTATCTCGTATGACTGAAATTTCATATTGTTGAATGAAATTGAACAGTTGGAGAATGTAATTAGGAAGTTTCTATCCAATTTCCGATTACTTGGTCCACAGTCTGAAGAAAGTGATTAATTTTTAGCGTTGTTAATTAAAAGTTTATCTTCTGCGATGAAATGCATTGTTGTTTCTTTTTCTAAAGTCACATTACAATGACTCTCGGTACCCATTATCAACGGTTTAACACAGTTATCTTCAAATTCTTGTATATCAGCATGTTTTTGCACAAAACTTTTGTAGTTGGTAGTTGTGAATAATATCTGATTAGATTTGATAAGATGATGAGGATACTCTTTGATTAACGTATTATTAATATTTAATGGAATAATCATCATTGCTGTAGAGGTTTGCTTTTCTAGTTTTGGAATCTGTAATATGTAAAGCAGTGTCTCATCGTTTATTGCTATTTTAGGTGTGACGTATTGTAATGCTTCATCAGGTAGTGAAATGTTTACGCCTTGGTTAACTAATAAATCTTTTATCAGAAGTATTTCCTTTATTGTTAAAATTTTATTACTTGTTAACTCTGCTTTTGTCCGTATTATTGCTTCTTGAATATCTTCCAAGATGCTATTTATGGTATCGATGTTTATAATTGTAGCGATGATTTCGATTTCAGTTAGCGCTATTTTGTTAACCATAGTTGTATTTGCTAGCGCCCTATTTACCGTTTCAGTGATCAATTGTATTCGATGGTTTATTTTATCATTCATCTGGAACTGCTGGTTATTTTGACTTATTAACTCATTCATTGTGCTGTTGATAATTCGTAAATCTTGAGCGTCTGGATTACCGGCTAACTATTTCCAAGCTGACCCTAAAGCATCTCATAGTTTGTGTCTAGTATTTTTAATAGGCTTAATTTGATAAAAGTTATCATTTAATTTTCTAGATTTTTCTAGATTTCTATTCTATCATCAATTTTATTTATTATAAATTTATTTATAGTCTTTACAGTAATTTCTAAATTAGTAAGATTTATTGGGTGTATTAGTTTGATATTACCCACTTGTAATTTACAATCATTATTTTTTATCAAAAGAATTGGATCATTATATAAATTTCTTATTTCTAATTTTTGAAATTTGTAACATTGAATTAGAACAACGAAAATTAATAAGTTTGAAATCATTTTTCTGAAATGAAAATAAAATTTAATTTATTGTATTTTTGACTCTTTTAATTTTGTTTTTATTTCTTTTTATATTTCTATTATTTTTAAATGTTTTAAATGTTACATCTTTAATTTTTGTTTCGATTCCTCTAGGAAGAGCTTTCGTTCTTATATTAGGTTTCATAAAAATTACTTGATTTTCTTTTAAAACTGGGGGTTCTTCTTTTCTACAATTTTGTTTTAACATTTTATTCTTTGCTGATTCTAAAGATATCGATTACATTTTTAAAAATTATGTTTGCCTGTGCATAAATTTCTTGTGGGTTAATTAAGTTAGTTTGGTTGAAGATTACCTCATTTGGCGTGAAGCCAGTAGATGAATGCACAGAATTGTTATATAGTGCCACTGATAGTTCTATGGCTTGTGGAGTATTAGAATTAGAAATTTTGTTTTTATTCGTGTTGAATATTTCGAATAAAGTGGCGTGAGTCTTTTCGATTTGACCGTTCGACTCAGAGGAAGAGGCGTATTCCAATCGAATATTTGAGGCGTATTCCAATCGAATATTTAGTCTATTCAAATACTCTTTAAACTGTATTGATTGAAATGTTGTTTCATGATCTGAAACTATGGTATTAGGAATACCGAAAAAGGTAAAATACTTTGTGAGTGCACCAGTAACATCTACTAGGTTTTTAGTATTTATAGGCAACATTTGAAGGTGCTTAGAAAATGAATCAATAATTGACAAAAAACTGACTTTATTAATACTGAAAATGTCTATATGAACTCTTTCCAGTGGTTTTTTTGTAGTTGGTCTTGGAGAAATTTTTATATTGTAGGGCTTTCGATCATATTTATGAGCGTTGCAAATAGTACATGTGTTGACATGGCTCTTAATTTTGCTTAGAAGTTTGGGAAAAAATATGATCTCTTGATTTGGTTTTCCAGTTCTTTTATACCTCTGTGTGCCCTTTTATGATTTTTAACAATGATTGCATTTTGGCGATCTATGTTTGTAACACCTTCGACCATTCTAGTGACGAAAACTAAATGACCATGTTCTGAAAAGTTTTCTCTGAAATATTGTTGGATTTTGCCATACAATTCTTCAGGAGCAAGAATAGCTGATTGTTTGCCATTATGGAAATTTTTAATGAAATTAGTTATATCATCTAGCTGAAATGATTTTTTTGATATGATTATTCTTTTGAAATTTGTGAAAATATCTTCTGTGATGATTGTGTCGACATTAGAAATTTTCAAAATCAACTGATTTCTGTAATAATTTATAGGTCTTTCGGTAAATTGGATAAAATAATCTTCAGAAGTTTCTGCAGAGTGAACTGTTTCTAAATCGCTATTATCACTTGCGGGATTTGCTACAACTTCTGGATGCTCTTGAATAGGACTAACCAAAATTTCATTAACGTTGAGTTCATCGGTTTTAGGTGTAGAAGGCATTCTACTAAGTGCATCTGCTACGACGTTGGCTTTTCCTTCTTTATATACGACATCGTATTCGTAATTTTCCAATTCAAGTCTCCATCTTAAAATTTTAGAGTTTTTTTCGGATGACTTTATGAATGTTAAAGGCTTGTGGTCAGTTATCAACGTAAATTTGTTACCGTAAAGGTATGGCTGATATTTTTTTACTGCCCATATTATTGCTAGTGCCTCTTTTTCATTGACGGCATAATTTGTTTCAGTTTTATTAAGTGTTCTAAATGCAAAAGCTACCGGTCTTTCAACATTGTTCTGAATTTGTGAGAGAACTGCACCTAAAGCAAATTCGGATGCGTCTGTTGTCAAAATAAATGGTTTGTTAAAGTCAGGGTAGGCAGGTACCTGGTCGGTTGCTATTGTATTTTTTAATGTTTCAAATGATTTGATATACTCTTGATCTGTTCGATCCAATGGTATATCCTTTTTCAAATATTTCGTCATGTGCTTAGCAATTTTTGAATAATCTTTAATGAATCATCTATAATACCCAGAAAGACCGAGAAATTGTTTAATTTCTTTCTGGTTTTTTGGTAATGGCCAATCTAAAATTTTAATAATTTTATCTTTACTAGGTTTTACACCGTCTTGAGTTATAACGTGCCCTAAAAATTCAGTTTCGCGTTTTAAAAATTCGCATTTGTCTAGTTGGATTTTTAAATTGAATTGTGACAATCTTTTCAAAACTATGTTAAGATTATTTATATGATTTTCAAGATTTGTTCCTATTACGATTATATCGTCTGGGTAAACATGGCAAATATTACCTAGGAGACCATTCAATACGCCGTTCATCGCTCTTTGGGATGTAGCTGGTCCGTTTTTTAAACCAAAAGGCATTCGACAAAATTCGAAATGTCCTTTATTCGTAGAAAAAGCTGTTTTTTCTTGCGACTTGGCATCCGTTGGTATCTGATGGAATCCCGATTTCAGATCTAATATTGTAAAATATTCTGCTTTTCCTAAATTGTCTAAAATTTCTTCAACTCGAGGTATGGGAAACTTATCGTCTATTGTTTTCTCGTTTAACTTACGGTGGTCTATGACAACTCTTATCTTTCGTGTACCAGATGCGTCTTCTTTTTTTGGGACCACCTAAATAGGTAAGGTAATGAGTAAGGACTACTGGAATTTTTTTAAATACCGCTATCAAGCATCTCTTGTACTTGGTTCTTGACTTCTTGTTTAAAAGAGTGAGGATATCTATATGTTTTAGTATAGACAAACTGGTACAAGGTACAAACCAATCACCAGTTTCTTCTGTATTAAATATTACAATGTGGTTCACTGAAAGAAAAAAGTACTTGAATAGAACGACATAAAACATTATATTGAAGACTTTAACATTGTTATTCAGCCGAAGAAACATGTCATTGTATTAACGAAATGCCAATAGTTAAATTATGAAATTTTCATTAAACAACGTCATACGACATTGTTTCATAAAATTTTTTTTTCATAATTCTATGAATCGTTACGTAACTTTATGAAAGATATTTATTAATAAACATGATGGGTCTTAATGAAATATTATCATCAAATCAATGAAAAAAGTCCAAGCGGCACGTATATCCGCTAGAAATAGGTAGATTTCGAGATCAGACAGTTTTGTGTGCCAGTAGAATCTGATGTATCAGATTAGTTTAAACAACACAAACTAATTTAAAACAGATATCGAAAAATTTTAAAAAGAAAATTAGCTACATATAAGTAAAACTATATCTATCCAATTTTGCAACAAACAAATATCAAATCTACCACAGAACATATGTGTGACAATTTATGACACAAACCTACGCTATATCATATGTCGTCCAATTACTGCAAAATATCCAAATAGCTTATTTCTAAGAAAAAAAATTAATTTCTTCTATTCAAACCATTTTATTTTTTGTTCATTGACTGTTATAAGGTTTTTGAAAATTGTAGTTATGGATTGTTGCAAACTTTTTTGTTGAAGCCAACAAGTCAAAAACCTCAAGCTGCAGAGGTTTATATTTATACGAAACGGATTAAAATGCTTCCACAGGTTCTAAATTTATGAAGTTTTTAAAAATAATAGTATCCAAACGGCCGTTATAACGGATTAAAAAAACGAATTTTTTTTCTAGTATAAAGCCTCTAGTTATTTAACCATGTGTCAGATTTTTCTGATTTACGAACTTGTCTAAGATATTAATAAAACACACATGTTTACGGAAGGTTTTTTGATCTGGCTCCACAAATGCGAGAGTGCCGGTTTTTTCAAACGCATTTTGTGTTTTACAAGCTTTTTTGTTGGAGCCGCTCACCCAGAAACCTCCAACTGCAGAGGTCTTTTTTTGAAAGAAACTGATTAAAAAGGTTTCAGAGATTCTGAATTTATGAAGTTTTTAAAAATATTAGAATCCACACGGCCGTTATAACGGATCTAAAAAACAGCATTTTTTTCTAGTATAAAGCCTCTAGTTTCTTAACCATGTGTTGTATTTGGCTGATTTACGAACTTATTCAAGATATTAATAAAACGCACATTTTTAGAAAAGGTTTTTTGATCTGGCTTTACAAATGCGACCATGAGAGTGCCGGTTGCTTAAAAAAAAAATTTTTTTTTGCATCTTTTTTTGTTGGAGCCGCTCACTCAGGAACCTCTTACTGCAGAGGTCTATTTTTAAAACAAATTGATAAAAAAGATTCCAAAGATTCTAAATTTTTTAACTTTTTTAAAATATTAGTATCCAAACGGCCGTTATAACGGTTTTAAAAAATCAATTTTTTTTAGAAAAAAGGCTCTAGTTCCTTAACCACTTGTCGGATTTTGCTGATTCACGAACTCGTCCGAGATATTAATAAAACACACATGTACAGAAAATTTTTTTTATCTACCTCAACAGATGCGACCGTGAGAGTGCCGGTCGTTTTCGTTATATCTCATATCGTATATATATATATATATATATATATATATATATATATATATATATATATATATATATATATATATATATATATATATACATTTTTTTTTTGTTTTTTCGTCTCCGCTTATCATATATAGTCGTTTGGCACAAAAATTTTTCCGAAATTGCAATAGGTAGATTTTTATATGAAATCTACCTAAAACTATATAATTTAACGAACATTGTTAGAATGACAGCAGACATTATAATCATGACTTTGGCATAATCTTTTTTCTGATATTTGACATTATTTTAATGTTAAACAAACATTAAATTATGAATAAGTCATTAAATAATAAATCTCACTTCAGGACCTTAATCGGAACTTAATATTAAGGTCATATTAGAATTAAAATTTTGGAGCCGTTCTTAACAAAAACACAGGGCTTTTGAGTTGTTAATATAGCAAAATACATTTTTATTTTATTTATTTTGTATGCTGTCATCTGTGTGTCCCTATCCCACCGAAAAAAGTTAAAGGGAAGATTGAAAAATGAAAAACAAATTAAATTTTGAAATTCACACTTTTTATTTGTTTTTTAAAAGTTCAGAAAAAATATACACTTTCGAATATTTTGGTTTACTGTTTAAATTAAAAAAGTAATATCCAAAAAACTCCAAACATTTTTGCAGGAGACGAAAATTTCAAATTAAAGACATAAAACATTTTGAAGCATATGCGGCTGCTCTAATAAGGCTTTTGAATGAATACTTGATAGTATCAAAATAAACAAAAATTTCTTGTATATCTTGAATACTATCGCCTATGCATAGAATCATGGGTTGGACATGCAAATCGCGTTTTTTTAAGAAGTTGAGGTGCTTTTCTACTTCTTGTGTACATTTACCAACATATACAAATGCCTGCTGGGAGTCACTAATTGTGTATTTTGTGACAGATTGGTCACTGTCTTTTTTTGCAACAAGTTTTGTGGTAGGTTCAAAGTACGCATGAAGAGCTCACCAAATTGTTGCATCTCGAGAATCTAATAATCGTCGCAAAAACAACCAAAAGGTTGTAAAAAAGCCGCGCCATGTTTTTCTTTAGCTTGAAACTATCATTTTAACTATAACAAATTAAATTCTTATCTTATTCTTTACAAAAACTTCTCAAATCATTAAGCACTAGTTATAAAATTTCTTAATGGCATTTTGTTTTCTAAACATCTAGCTATATTATATAATTTAAGTAATACTCTAGAACTACATATCATAATTCTAAAATATATAATAAATATGAACATACATTAAAATTTATTTAAGCAGAGGAAATATAATTTATTTTTTTTCTTTAAAAAACCGCTCGCTTTCACTTACATATTTCTTGAACAAAAACCTTGGTGCGACCTTTTCTCAATTAATTAATACATAACAAATATTTTTATCGAAAACAACTATACGTTTTCAAACTAATCTGGGTTCGTGTTTAAGTTTTTAACTGTTGTTAAATATTACCAATATTGAGGGATAATAAATTTCAATTCGCATAATTTTGTGTTTTTCAATTCTGTACATCTGGTTGGCTTTTGAAAATTCGCCAAAATGATACTAAATTACTACATTCTATCAATGCTGCCAACGTGGTATAAAAATTTGTAAAATTATTTTAATTTTACTAAAAGTTGGGGAAAGCAAAATTTTGATTTTATTAACTTTCGGAAAAAAGCATGAATGCTGACTTTCTTTTTACTAATGAGAAACATATAGTTAAATAATATATACTTTTATTGATAACTTTGAATACAGTTGTAGAAAAAATGCAAATTATTCAAAATGAAAATTTTAACCTTTAAAACCTATTCGGTGCACAGTATATATACTGGTAGTGTCTTTCAAAACATGGCGCGCGAGACACTACCGCGTCTCTTGATAAAGAAATAAATAATAAAAACGTTTTTATTTTGAAATAAATACTATCGATGTTCTATCTCATGAAAAACTATATGCTTGTAACTAAAAACTAAGGTAAGTTCGTTATTCGTTAACATATAGTCTAGATCGGAATTTTATTTACGTTTATTTACAAAAAACTAACAATATAAAATATTTTAGTTTAGTGTAAAATAACAATAATAAAGTGTAAAATAGTAATAAAAAAAGATCAGAAACACTATTGTATAAAATTGATAATTGTTTCCGTCGAGTCTCTAGTTTAGGGAACCTGAAAAACTTCACTAAATCTTTTCCACTTCTCATTCCACATTGAAATACGCAACAGGTTATTACCATGTTTTCCAGGCACCAAAAACTGTTCCTGTTAGCAAAATCGAAAATTATAATTTTCACTATATGTACATATATGCATAATTTTATTAGATTTTACCAATTTTATTTAGATATCAATTTTATATAATATTGTCTCTGAACTTTTTTCATTATTATTTTACACTTTATTATTGTTATTTTACACTTAACTAAAGTATTTAACATTGTTAGTTTTTTGTAAATAAACCGAAATAAAAATATGGAAATTAAATAAAGAAATGAAAGTTGATTTAATTTCCATATTTTAATGCGATTTTAATTATTTCAGTATCCCTAATGCATTAAAAACTTAAGAGCACAACACAATCAACAATTTAATTAATTATTGTTTTCAAAAATTCACTTCTAAAACACTTTTAATTGAAATCAAAATAACCAAATTTGCAAGGAAAATCAATCACTTTTGGTTATTTTACATGCACAAATTAAAACTGCTGATTTGAGCTGTCACAATATTTTTGGGAAAAAGCTCTATATACCAATAATTTTAAGGAATCCCGTTATGTACGTTATTTACGAATACAGAAAAAAGTTGCAAATAAATACACCAACTTACCGTTGTTTTTATTATTCTTAATTATTCACTTTTATAATTATTTTTAATTATTCACTTTCCACTATTTTATTATTAGTTTAATTGAACTGTAAAATAATTATTTTCTAATTTTAAGTTATTACTAAAAGTCGGGACGACTCGGAAGAAAGTGAAAGTAAAACTAATTTGTTGTTGAATAGCTACGTGCAAAGATGATGTCTTAACGGTAACTATTTCATAACTCTATGCTAAAATTTTATAAATTTTTCAAAATAGAACATAAATCAATGAAGAAAAATCATAAAATTATGTCAAAACATGAATATGTCATAAAATTAGGACACTTTATCATTAAATTAGGCAAATTGGTTATAATTTTTTATATTTTAATGCCACAATACATGTTATTAATGACAACAAACGTTAAACAATTACAAATTCATTAATTTTTTTGTTTGAGAAAATTTAATGATTGAAAATTCATGTGTTTAATGACACAGATAAATTATGTCATTAAATTTTTAAACTTTTAATGCCATATTTCATTGTGATGATGAAATTTTCGTTTTGTTTATGACACAGATTTTAATGATAACATGTCATTAATAACATGTTAGACATTTTTTTCAGTGTTGTAAAAGCTTTCGGTTGGATAATACCGAAAAAATTTGAATTCTATATTATTTAGTGTAATGGTGTTAGACTGGTAGTCTATTTTTGCTTTGGTTTCAGCCATATATTGCGATCCTAGTATTCCATCGAAAAATCGGTGAAAGTCTAGCTCGGGATATGTTTGTATAGGCATATTTTTACCTAATAAATTTATTTTCCTCTTGTTAATTGAGTTGTGAACTCCTAGTATGTTTTTTACGGATATAGTTTGTAATTCAAGTAAATCAATTGGAATTATACCAGGTTTAATAATGTTTTTAATAGCACCTGTATCTATTAAAAGTTTGATTTGTTTATTTAAGCATGTGTTATTTAAGATTAGATATGGTAAAAAGTTTAGCCTTCCGCATCTGAATCCTGAAGTTCCCGAAAATTTATCTCTGTTGGGATTAATTCTTCCAAGTTTTCATTCTCTAAACTATTTTCTTCATATTCTACATTATCTGGGTTTGGATATATTTCGTGATTGTTTATAATTTTTTTATTAAAGGGCTGCCTAGACCTTAAAGATGAAAAACGTGATCTACGCAGGTGAAAAAGTCGAAATTTGAACTTGACCATTTTTGATTTTCCTGAAACTTGGCATATAAGTAGTATGGACAAAATAAAAAATACAACTTATTTTAAAACTTTTTTAAAGTGCATAGTTTGAGCATAGGGGGCACCCCAACATGCATGAAAAATGAAAATTCTGCCAATCCGATGTAACTTTGAAATTAAATTGCTCAAGAACGGCTATACCGATTTCATCAAACTTTTTTTTGTTTGATAGATGATTAATTAGTCGTTTGAAAAAAATTAATTTATTGTTTTTATAATTAATTTTTAAATAAAAATATTAAAAAAACTTTTTTAAAGATGGCGCTAGGGTCAAAGATCAATTGGAATTTAATTAATTTTTTTTCTGAAAATAGTTCTATCCTTACTCTAAAATATATCAAATTTACAAAGAGGCTTTAATTTTTGTTCTTGAGATATTTAATTTTAAAGATTTTTAGTACGACTGAAATTGGAATTTTTCTTCATTTTTTCAAACAACTTAGATTAACAAAAAATTTTAAGCCCGCGGTAACAGATCGAGTCACAGGTCGAGGGGGAGGGGGGGGGGAGGCACTACCGTGCAATTATTTTTTTCCGTCCCTCGACGTAACCTTTGCAAATCCGCGCGCACACAAGCGGCTCGACACAATGGACATGTATTATGCTGCAACAACCAGTCATTAAGGTAGATGTCGTGGAATAAATGGTTACATCTAGTAAGGATTTTAACGTCTGCCGGCACTATTTCGTGTTGACAGACCGCGCATGCACTGGACCTATCTGATACGTCAATCCTATCCGGAGCCGACATTGTGATCGTTCAATCAGTGAATAGCTGTACAATATTTAGCCACTTGAAAGCGGAAAGGTGAAAGGTAGAGAGAAAATCGGTAAACTACCTTATTGCTGACGATGGATTAAAAAATATAAGAATTATAAAACAAAAGAATGAAGAAGTTGCGAGAAAATACGTAATCTATACTATGGACAAGCGGTGGCAAAAATAAATCAATTACGGGCGAATTCAGGGTTCCCGGAACTCGAAATCGATCGAATGACAAGTTCAAAAACAAAAATTTCCCCTAGACACACAATACAAATTTGTAAGGTTGAGAAAAAACAAGTATGCTAATATTATTATAGACGGTGGAATTATGAAATTGTTACCGACTCAATTTCGGGCGAGTCTGAGGGTTCCCGGGACACAAAAGTCTATTATTAGTGACTTCGGAAGATTACTAGTGAAGTGCGGATTTTGTCCTCCGGTGGGGGAGGAGAAATGTATAGTTTCACCCTTGCACAAAAATTAGAAATATCCTGCGACTAAAATTATAACTAAAACTAACATGCAAAACAAAATTTGTGATAATTATAATTAACTAGACGATAAATTTTTCTACTTAAGATTACGATATCCTCTGAGTATTGCGGTCTTCAAATCCGATGAGTTCAATTTTTCTTTTTATAATCCTTTCCTTTGGTATAATTATTTTCCTCTTATTTCTTAGATTTATTTTCCTTTTATTTGATATATTTATTCTCCTTTTAGTTGGTATGTTTATTTTCTTTTTCTAGGGTATTATTTATTTTTGGACCTAAAAAGTTTTGAAAAAAAACAATTAGTAAACGAAAAAATCAGCAGTTTTGACTTTATTTAATGGTTATTATTATTTAATATTTAATTAATTAGTTATTTCTTAAGAATATTATTTATTTATTTATTTATTAATAGTAATATATTTGATTAATTATTTATCAGTTATATTTTTCTTCCTTTTCTTTTTTTTTTTTTTTTTTTTTTATGAGGAGGAGGGAAGGACCAGACCACACCAGGAGTTCATCACTCTACAACACTCTCGGGTTGGAGATGGTGATCGCCGTTCTTTCTTCACATTTTGTGATTCGTATAAGAGTTGGATAAAAAAAAATTATTTAAGGATCAAAGAAAGCTAGAATTATATTACGTTAAAGGATGGGTTTTGAATTAAGGGGGAAGGGAACGAGACGGGATGGATAAGGAAAGGAGAAAGAAGGGTGGGAAGGGAATAAGATGGGGTAGGTGCTGGTAGTGGCTCACCCAGTGGACGAGTGCTGATGGGATGGCCAGAAAATAAATCCTCTGAACCATCATTCAATCAACAACACTCGCCAACTGCGATCCACGCCACCAACACATACGGAAAGGTGCTATGACCTGAGCTTGTCCAATCAACCAAGGCATGAAGGCTGAGCGGACATCTTCCCTCAGCAGCTGATCAGGCTACTTTGGAAAATGCCCCCCAGTATCATCCATGGGGAACCAAACAACTCAGGCCATAGGAAGCCAATATTGCCAAGAGGGGATTCTAACGTTAGACAATATTAGCGCGGGCTGGATTCTGAGGCCATCGCGAACCCGAAGCCTGACCAGGTGACCAGACTCGGACGAGGATTGGCGTATACACCAATCCACGTCAGTCTAGGTCTGGCACCTGAGACAACCTCGGCCTTCGCGACATCTCCAGAAACCCAACCCGTAACTAGGGTCTGTGGGGTTGTAATGCCCATTGGGAATAATTCTGAGGAGTCTCAGACTTCCTTCGCTCCTGCGCGTTTGAAGCAGTACGTCGCTCCCACGTCGCCAGAGTCTTTATACTATTGTTTGGTTTGGTTAGAATTTTAATTTTTTGAAGAAAAATTAAAAAAAAATGTTTTCAAGTTTTTCGATTTTATGGAGGGACTCCTCCAGAGTCCTACATTGCTGTAGTAACCCTTAGAGGAGCCCCACGTTGGGCGCCAATTTGTAATGAAGAGCTGTTTCGTTGGAAATCAACGAATAAGTATAGCAGGCTGCGTACCTAGCGAGATTTAAATAATAGCCCCAAGCTAGTTCTAGTCCATGGGGACGAATAGAAAACCCTGCTACTCCAGTACAAATGCATAAATGTACGCAATAAACAAGACATAGACGGAAATGGAAAAGAGGCAAGTGGAAAAATGAGACTCTGGCGACCCCTTTGGCGAAAGAACCGCAATCAGCACATCCAACCCCTTAATTCCACATACAATCACACATTGTCACACCTCACACACTCTCACACACGGGTTCACTATCATCCATATCTACATCCAGGCTCACATGCATACACACTTGTAGCAATCCCATATTATGTAATTTATACTTGTTCTATTTTGGAGGATATCAAGAATAGGTTATTACTTATAATAAATAAAATTTGGGTATCTTTAAAGGGAGTATTCCATAACCGTTTTAATGATGTGGCTGAGTTGAAAGTCATGGTACAATTATCGGCAAAAGCTAGAACGACTGTGTCATTATATGGAAATAATTTTGACAATTGCAATGCTTTTAAGTGAGACTTATGGTCGGACGGGAAAGTATGTGTATTATTGCAAACGCTTCTACAGCCACTGCCATCACAATTGTTTGATATAGTATTAATAGTGGCTGGAGAAGAAGATGTGGTCTCAGGCATATTCAAATTTATTTCATTCCGTAACACTTTGGTTGGTATTAGATTTAGCAGTTTTATCAGATATTATTATCTTAAAACATAATATATCTCATAATTTTGATTTATTTTTATTAAAAGCTAATTAATTAACGATTCTAACGAGCCTAAGTATGTAGAAATCGATCTTAGAAAAGCGATTTATCTTAATTTTTCCTCTTACATATACGAAAATTCACTAATTTTCAATTTTCATTTTCATTCCATTTTCAAAGAAAAAAATTAATTTTTATGGTTAAATTTATAATAATTTTTCATTCAAAAGCAACATTTTTTCAAAAGAAATCAATAAATTAAATTAGATTTATTGTATGATGGGTATTTGCATCTGTAGTTTTCGACCACCTGAACGGTGTATTGTGTACCTTCCTCGTCTTTAGTTAGAATGCTGTTGTATTCCGTGTCATCAACTTAACACCGAGTTCGGCGGTATCATTAACAACATGCAAACTTTGACAAAACAACGTGGCTTTGACGAAATCCTCATTCCGATGGGTCATGTAGCAAAAAATCAATACAAATTCTAAATCGATTAAAAAAACTCTGAGTTTTTTCTGTGACAAAATCACTAATGTTCTTATTAGCAAAAAGTTGCATATGTTTGACTGCGTCAGAATCTTTTTTGCGAGTTTGGGGTGCGATGTTGATGTCTCGTGCTGGGGCCACAAGGTTTTGAACCATTTTTTGTTTTTCATCAAACGAAATCTCTGGGTCGAAAAAAGCCAAGCCAATATTTGCTTCCGTTAAATAGTGAAGATGATAGCAAATTTTGCTCAACATTTATTCTGAAACTCTTTGGTCAATTTTGATGAAATCCAAATCCTGATTTGCGGCTGCTGTTCCATCTATGCATTTGAACCAAATTTTTACATAAAACATAATCAGAAAAATACAAACGTCTCGAAAAAATGCAAACGGCTTGACTTGTCGGACCTGGGCGTTTGAATTTGTAATTTTCAATGGTTTCGCCAAGAATAATCAATGTAACTTCCAAAAATTCTTTATATTCGCTGTGTGGGTGTGATTTTTCCAACTCTTCATGTCAAAAAATTACTAGAGCTTCTCACGAGTGTTTTGGAATTTTGTTTCCCAGTTTTTTGTCCGATATTCCATTTTTGAACATTGTTGGATTAATTTTACCATCGTCCCATCCCTTCTGAAATTTGTTGAACAGATAAACATCGGGTGCTGTGGTCTTTCCAAATTTGAGATCATAAACAGCCCGTAGTTTAATCTCCTGTATGTGATGACGACATGGGAATCGAATCAAGTTGTGGCCAATCTTTTTTTCCACCTTTTTCTGGTCCAGTGTT
The DNA here is from genome assembly GCA_963693315.1 of Diogma glabrata. Taxonomy (NCBI): domain Eukaryota; kingdom Metazoa; phylum Arthropoda; class Insecta; order Diptera; family Cylindrotomidae; genus Diogma; species Diogma glabrata. Next base: position 134,627,067 of record OY856186.1, read on the forward strand.
ACTTGATGTCGTATCGTAACACATGGCTTCGACTTTATCAGTAAGATCCCATTCTTCAAGGCATTCATATATCGCATTCGCAATCGATAAGCCGCTCCCTTCTTTGCATTATGAAACCGTTAATAGCTTATCAATATTACCATATGTTACTATGGTTGGCAAACGATTTACTTTACCATGTCCAGTTAATTCTGCTAGCAATGTATCCAAAAATAAAAATTTGTGTTACTCAAACAAAGTCTAAATCTAACATAAAAATTTATTTTTTCTGAATTTTCGCAGAAATTTTTTTTTTTGGATTTAAGAAGAAGAAATTCGATAACAACGCTTTCCTAAGATCGATTTCTACATACTTAGGTTCGTTGTAATCGTAAAGTAATTAGCTTTAAATAAATCGAAATTATGAGATATATTATATTTTAAGATGATTATATCTGATAAACATAAAAAATCCTATTATTCTGCTAATTTTCTTATCTTCGACGCCACTGCGCGGTGGGTAATTCACTTCACTTCATTTTTGAGTCAAAAGGAACATAATTAGTCGGTGGGAGGGATGAAAATAACAACTTCATAAGTTAGGTCATGTCTACTGCACACACAAATCATAAATATAACTTTGGTTTCATTTCTTTGATTTTAATTTTACAAGTAATCTGGTTAATACATTAATTACAAATATACTATGTGTACATATTTCTTGTGTTTCTCATTAATTCAAAAACTGTTCAAAATTAGACAAATTTAACTAATCACAAACACTCAATATGAATCAAATAATACATAAATGATTTGATTTTTTGTTATATTTAACCGGTGAACTTCACAAACATGTAGCGATTCTTATATATATATTTTTGTAAATAAATAATTTGATTATATTTTAACTAAAATTGACTAATTAATTTTAGGTACAATATCACGAAATCATTAAAACATTCAAAACAAAAATGTCGACATTGCATTTTAACAATTACAAAACAAAAAAATCACAACTTGTCAATTATAATAATTCGACATCACAGTTGAGATCGCCAAGTCGATACCAGACTGCGAGATGAGAGTTTTTTGTTTTGTTACAGTACAAACATAGTTATGGAATTTTTTTTATAACTTACGGTCACAAACATATAATAATTTTTTTATTTAATTAATTTAGGCTAGTAGAATGCACAACCATAGAAATATATTTTTTTTTTTGGTTTTAAATTTGACTATGTATTAATTTTTTTTCTTTCGTAATAATTACGGTCACAAACATATATAATTTTTGTTATTTTTTTTTTTATTTAGGCTAATGAAACGCACAACCATATAAATATTTTTTTGTTTAAATTTTACTAGATCAATTACACTGATTTAAATATAGAAAAGCAAAAACGTGCATTTACAAAGAAATTCCACCAGGAATAAAAGACTGTATCACCCGATCAGAGATCAGAAAAACTGCCTCCGTTTACATGATTTTCACCGCTATATATATCGGTGAATAATATCGAATCGTTACTGATTTTTTTATTTTGGAGAATTTACATTTAAAATTCGTTATTAAGAAATACTGGTTATTGAGTGGTAATAGAAACGTGAAAATATTTCAAATAGAGATATCATTTACAAAACATTAGGGAGGAAATATTCATATTATTAACATGAGCATAGATTAAGGATATTGAACAACCGATACAGTGAGTTATTTACTTGACCAAATCAATTTGGTGTTTTCTTACATAAAACCATATCGGACAACTTGATCATAATATTTACAATTAGAATTCAGTAGTTTTAACAAAAATCAAGTCCAGACTTAACCAGTTACTTGGCATTTCATAGTATTAAGAGAATCTGACGATTACGTATTACAACAAATGTAAACTACAATTGATTTACAGTAGAATCTCGCGGATAAGAATTATATATGTAGCGGAAAGAAGAATCGATTACAATATGTATATCGGTCTTAGGTTAATTTCTATACTGATTGACGAATATAGTTTTAAGGATAGCAAAACGAATTGATAAATACGCACAGCTATTTAAGGTTTGAACACAATTAGAGCAGTTGACAGTTATGGTTTGAGTCCACGGAGAATATAAATTAATTTAGTATGACGAAGCTAAGCTTGTGAAAACGCAGTGTGAACCCAAGATCAGTGTATTGCACATAAAAATTAGCATTTATATGAGAAGAACATACAAGTGTAACGGAAACTATATTAATTTATGAATATGAATTACGTAGGATAAAAAAAAACTTGTTACGAAAGTGGCGGATAATGAAAATTTGTGATACCTAAAAAAAAAATAGAGAATCTATGAATCAGGAACTTTACAGAACTACGTCATCGTTCGCCAGTCTACATAACAGTTCCTTCAACAAAAGAGCGGGGTATATTATCTAGCAAATTTTTTCCAAATATGTTTTTTTTCCAGGGTTGCAATAACTTTTTCTAAAATTTTACTTAGATTCTGCGTAAGAGGTTTTAACTAAGACAATTTTGTTTTAAAAGAAATGTGTTAAGGTTTAGGTGTGTAGGTTGTCATAAAAACATTATTAAAATTTGTTTTACTGCGAATGAGTGAATTGATAATTTGCATAGTTTCAGTCGATTTTCAGATACAAATAAACAAAACCGTAATAAGTGGTTAAACGTTTGTTGAATCTTATTTTGAAATATGTATATCCATACTCTGAAAATTATTTTTAATTCAAAAATAGTTTTATTAAAATTAGTTTCCAGTTTAATAAAACAAAAGTGGGACAATATAAATTCAGTATTTGTATACTGAAAAATCACAATGAAATTAATCTTAATATTAAAGAAATATGAAATTAATATTAAAGCAATGATACTTAAACTAAATCTGTTTCTTACATTTTTTTATAGTTCTAAGTCATGTTTAATATCGAAAGTTAATCTGAAGGCGATAAACAAATTACTGTAGAATCTGGACCAAATAGCATACATGAGGAGACTTTTATTTTGGTTTTACATCATATGCTTAATCAATTCGGGTATACTACTCAAAAAGCTTTGTGGCAATATGCGAAGTTCATCCAACCAACCCACACCACTAGATAAATCTTTGACCCAAATTATATATCTTGCGGATTATTAAGTATGTTGTTTTTATAAATGCAGAAAAATTGGAAATAATTCAGTCAACCGTTGAAGTTGGAATACAAATAAATCGATGACAAAAATTCAAATTGCTTATATCAAAATGAAATAATTACCTATTATTAATTTTAATATTTATTTCATTATAATCCAAGCTCATAAAATTTATTATTTACTACAAAATTCGTGATATCAGTACAAAAAACATCAAAAATGTAAATTTTAGTTCGTGAAAAAGGTGCAGCTTAAAATTTAATAGTCAAAACTATCTCTCCACTACAAAAAGAAGTGATATCCTGTGTCAAGCAGAAACGAGTGTAAAACAAAATATTTCCAAATAATTAGGTGTTCTACATGATCCGAAATACTTACTTTGTCACTCGGATTAGAGATTAGAATAAAACAACTCTAACTAACTAGGTATTAAAACAAAAGTTTCTAGTAAAAGTAAAAATACAAAATAATAATTATTTATTTTATATTCGAATGAAAATGTGGAATAACCATCACGAAACCTCAGGACTAACAGATTAAAACTTTAAAGAACATGATTTTTAAATAACATGTTCTTAATCTACAAACTAGAGTCTGCAGTATAAAATACTAACTAATAAATTAGCTTGCATTTCTTTTATAGATTTTCATTTTGTATATTTCTCATTAAATAAAAGTCTTAGCTCTCACTGAGGCTTCGTGATTGTTCTGCACTTCTATCGATTCAGTCAATCGTATAAATATCGCATTCCACATTTTCATTCGAATATAAATAAATAAATAATTATTATTTTGTATTTTTACTTTTACTAGAAACTTTTGTTTTAATACCTAGTTAGTTAGAGTTGTTTTATTCTAATCTCTAATCCGAGTGACAAAGTAAGTATTTCGAATCATGTAGAGCACCTAATTATTTGAAAATATTTTGTTTTACACTCGTTTCTGCTTGACACAGGATATCACTTCTTTTTGTAGTGGAGAGATAGTTTTGACTATTAAATTTTAAACTGCACCTTTTTCACGAACTAAAATTTGCATTTTTGATGTTTTTTGTAGCTTCTAAATAAGGTGCTCTTTCAAATGCTTGGGTCAAAAACAGTTTTTTTACCCTCTTTACCCCAGTCCCCTAAACACACAGAAATATAATTATTTGAGACTTCGCTATAGTTTTCATACAAAATTTACCAAATTTCCTAACTCTGTGAATTTTTACAAATTTTTCTGTCAATCAGTGTCGATACGTAGGGGGAGGGGGACGGTCTGAAAGTCGCACTTTTTTAACAAAATAACTCAAAAACTGTGCATCGCAAAATTCTAAAAAAAATTGATTTGTTTTCTAAGTTAGGTGCGCTTTCAAATGACACCCCACTTGACCACATTTTAAATAGTGTTTTTACCCCTTCTCATTTCCACCCCCTTATTAAATCTAATTATGAGTATATGACACTTTTATATATTTTTTACTAGCAGAACCCGGCGTACGTTGCTACGCCTATAAAAAAGTTTGTGTGCGTACATTTTGTTGAATTAGTAAGAATAATTTCAAAGAGTCGTAATGAGAATAGAAGCAGCCTATTTTAGTTTTTCCATTTGGGAAATATGAATAACAGAGATCATTAGCATTCTAGCTGATCAATCCAGATAGTTTGATAATTGAACGGAAAGTCAACATTTGAAAGTGATTGGTAAAGAGTTTCGGAGAGTTTAAATTAAACACTTGCAATTTTTCGCGTTAATTGGCTTAATATGTGTCGCGAAAAATTAGGTGAACGTCAAAACATTCGTTTATTGGGTGTTACAGTTGTCAATGACTTACTCTGGAACCGTCATACTTGCGATACAAAATAGGCACACCGCACCAAAATTTACTGTTTTATAGCACCATTTCGTCGCTTTAATAATGAAATAACGTATACGCAAAAGTGTAGTTTCGAGATATTTGAGTTTAAAGTTGGATGTGCGCATGCATTTGCATGGACGTTAATTAACAATATATTAATTTTTACCTCCAGTCATACAATAATTCGAAAATGTAACAACGCCACTTCAAAGATACCGTTATGGAGAATGCAGCGCACCCATTATATAATAATAACGTATAAATAGCATACGTTATTTCATTATTAAAGCGACGATTTCATGTTGACTAATTTCATTTATCATTCTATCCAGATTATTTGCTGATCTTAAATAAAGTTAATTGGAATTTTCAAATATATTTTACCAATTATTTCCAATGCTCTACATGCGCTCTGTGTGTTTTTATTAGTAATGGAGCATGTCACTGAATGAAAACTTTGAAGAGCAGACTAAATATGCATAGCGCTGATGTTTGATACTAATCGAAAAACCGGTCTAAGAATGACAGCATTTTTAGTGAAGGTTTTCGTTTTTTGGGTTTTGTCGATTTATTGCCATCGTCTTATGTCGACATTTCTGCCAGAGTTTTAAAAAAAAAATTTGGACAAACATAATAAAAAGACTAATTTGTAGTATAATATAAAAATAATAATAAGAATAATATCATTTATAAATCCAGACTTATACACTAATCTAAAACCAGTCAAATCACTTCATTTGTTGACATATTTGCATATATTTTACCGATTTCTTCAAATCTACATTGTTTGTTTGTTTTTGAAATTAATTGGGACGCATATTTTTCTTAATAAGTAAAACACTTTCAACCTGTAGCTTTGATATTAATGTGCATAATCCTTTTCTTCAATACATAGGTTCCATTGCAAAAACTTGCTGCATCAATGTTTCTAAAAAGAGAAAAAGAAACGCCCATTTTCTATATCTTGAACATCTATAACATATATATAAAGTATTACACATGTATATACACCAAACCAAGAACATGTTGGTTGTAAATTAGAAATATTTGTTGCAACGTAATGTGTTGGATGCATATAATTATATCATGTATGTATATAATAAATATATAAATGTATATAATTTTCATCTAAATGAATTTATCACATTATACTTTAATTTTCCATTTGCATGGTAATTCTGTTTTGCGGCAAAAAAAATCGATCAAAGATAACTAAGCGAAAGTTGAAAAAAATCCGTAAGTATAAAATATAATATACATTTAGGCAAACCATTAAGAAAATTAAAATTAATAATTAAGAAAACTAAATTAAATTTTAAAATTTCGGCTCCGAGGTGCATTAGTACCTGTTAATGGCCATCTCCTGGCAAAATTTCAGACTCCTGTGTGCTACAGATTTCGCTTGAGAGCGCACGCAGACAGACAAACACTTTATTTCATTATTATAGATAGATTAAAAACTTACTAATTATTCTATTATTCCAAATACATTTGAACATTTTCGTTTAGTTAGGTTCGGAGCTAGCTAATGACCCCTCAGGGGTCACTGGTCTGATTAGACCGTGATACGGGACTTGGCGAGCCCGAGGTACCTGAGCTATAGTGGGCTCTAGCCTGGTATTGTAAACCGTTAACCTGTTGTCATGTCTAGCGGGAACGGGGACCTTGGCTTAGCCGCCCGGGTCGCGGGAAGGTGCTCCCTTATTAGCACCCCCTGGTGGGTACACACTAGAGAGGACTCTTGCAGGGTAAAACCACAAAAGTACCATCCTCTGGGCACCTGTCGCCCCCAGTTGTATATAGACTTCTAACAGGTATAGACGAAGGCCTGTTGGTGACCTTTATTGCGTCTAAACTCGTGGGAACAATATGGATAAATATTTTAGTAACCTTTCAAAATTTTTAAAAACTTTGTTTTCACCTGTTTATTATTTCTTACATCCTATCATGAAATATTGGCCTATGTCATATTTTATTATATGATAGGATTTATTGGTTAGTTACCCATTTTTAAAACAAATTATATTTTGATCAAATGACTATTACATTTGATAAAAAACTTTTTAAAATACACATTCAAAATATTTGTGGATTGAATGCCAACCGGGACGCCGTGCAACATCATCTCGAGCACGACCAACCGCATATTCTTTTTCTTACTGAAACACAAGTTTCTGAAAACTATCCCTATGACGTAACACTAAATCCCAAATATAGGCTTGAATCAGCTTTTAAACTCCATCAAGGTGTATGTGCATACATTCATGAGAGTGTTGCATATAAACGCTTTCCAAACTATGAAGTACATGGTGATGGCTACAGTACAGTAGTATTAAAGGTTTGTCTACCTGAAATTTCTTTTTTCACAATAGCTCTATACCGGTCCCCCAAACAAACATAATCCCAATTTTTTTAATGACTTGACTAATGGTGTCGACGAAATTAAAGCACAATTTCAAAGTTGTGAGGTTATCGTTACCGGTGACTTCAACGTCCACAACAAATCGTGGTTGGAATTTTCCAAAATGACCGACGACAACAATGGAAGGCAGCCAGAAATATTTGCTGCATCGCACGACCTGACGCAGATTGTAAAAAGCCCAACTTTCACTCCTCGTAATGGCGGTGATAAAAGTTTTCTCTTAGACCTTTATCTCACATCTATGCCAGATATTACGAGTGTCGATGTCGATAAGGGTAGTATTGGAAATTCTGACCATTATCTAATCATATCAGTTATCAAAACTGATTTGCTACAAACTAGAGTTCCCAAATCCCGTAAAATATTTCACTTTTCAAAAATGGACACCAATGGTCTCCGAAGTTTTTTTCAAGGTTCCCCTTTTGATCGTCATTGTTTTTATACTGACGATGTTAGTGTTTCTGCTCAAAACTTTACTGAAACCATTCAATTCGGTATTAACAAATTCGTTCCCTTTTCAATAATGAAACCCCAACAAAAATATTTGTTTTCGAAAGCAGCCAAATTGGCTCTTAGAAACAAACGTAGATTATTTAATATTTGGATTCATAAAAAGAACTCTGTTAATCGATCCCAATATTTAAAGGCTAATAAAATATCAAACCAGATAATTGAAAACGAAAAAGCAGAGATTGACAGAGCGAAAGCGGCAAAACTTTCGAGTATGTCAATTTCTGACAAAAGTTTTTACAGTGCCATTAATTCTTTAAATTGTGGTACTAAATCTTCTGTCCCTCCTATTATTGATGGTGACTCAATCATTACTGACCCTGCAAGGAAAGCTACATTGTTCGCGGAACGCTTTGCTTCAAATTCAACAGTTTTAGAAACTCCTAAAGAAATACCCCAAATCCAGTCTTCAGGAGTTAATATGAAGCAATTACATTTCAAACCCAAAATTGTCGAAAAACTTTTAAGGGGGTTAAACAACAACAAAGCTTCTGGTCTGGACAACATTCCTCCTGTTATTCTAAAAACATTTTCAAAAGAACTTGCACCAACCCTCACCAAAATATTTTATAAATCCTATAAATCTGGTATTTATCCATCCTGCTGGAAGCTGGCCAATGTCCAGCCTGTCCCAAAAAAAGGAACGAAATGTGATATTTCAAATTATAGACCAATAGCCTTACTCCCAGTCATGTCTAAAATATACGAGCACTATATTAATTCACACATATCCAAATTTTTGGAAGACAACCATTTGATATCTGACAGCCAATACGGTTTTAAAAAACAAAAGATCAACAACCGATCTATTGAACTATGTGGCACATATTTGGAATAGCATACTTGAGAAAGGTGGTGAAACGTACATGATCGCATTAGACATCTCAAAAGCATTTGATCGAATTTGGCATGTCAACTTGATCAACAAGCTCGTTGCGTACGGTTTTCATCCCGCAGTCGTAAAGTTGATTCAAAATTTTCTGTCTAACCGATACATCTCGGTATCTATAGATGGCTTTTCTTCTGAGTCCAAATTAATTAACGCTGGTGTACCCCAAGGCTCAGTTTTATCTCCCACTTTATTTTTAATTTATATCAACGAACTGTTGCAAATCACCAGTAACCCAATAAATAGTTTTGCAGATGATAGTACACTGCACAGGTCATTCGTCCCCCTATCTTCAAAGGGTAAAATGCATGAACGAATAAATCCCGTCCGGAGAGACGCTGCCATAAATGTAAACGAGGACCTAAAAAAAGTCGCCGATTGGGGTGACAAAAATTTGGTCAATTTTAATTCCACCAAAACACAGCTATTGATTGTTTCCAGATCAAAGACCGAGTTTCCGATATTTCAATTAATATGTGTGACGACCAAATAGACGAATGTGAAAGCATTCGTTTATTGGGAGTCACAATATCCAATGACTTACTCTGGAACGATCATATAATGGCCATGGCAAAGAGCGCATCAAGAAAACTCGGCCTCCTCAATAGATGTAAAAAATATTTTACTTCGCATCAATTACTCCACATTTATAAGTCCTATATTCGTCCGTGTATGGAGTATTGTTGTCAAGTTTGGGGCGCTGCATCTGTTACTATCCTGGCTCTTTTGGACTCTGTTTAAAAGCGAGCTATACGAATTGTTGGTGATCGAGATTTAACATTAGGTCTTGATTCCCTGCAACATCGTCGCACTGTTGCTGATCTCGTTGTTTTTTATAAATATCGTCACCAGCAGTGCTCGGATGAAATCAGGTCCATAATGCCTCAGACATATGTTTTTCCCCGTTTTACTCGTCAATCGGTTTGTGCGGGCGGTCGAACTGTCGAGATTACTCACTGTCATAGTAATATAATGCAAAGAGATTTCTTTGTGCGTACATCGTACACATGGAATGCTTTGCCCGAATCAATAGTCTCGAGTGCCTTCAATCCACAAAGATTTAAAAAAAGCGTCCACCTCTACCTTAAGACGCATGTTGTTGTGGGACCTACGTCTTAAAAGGTATCTATGTGTTGTTGTGACACATTTTGTAATTCCTACTACAAAACACTTCTTATTAAAAAAAAAAAAAAAATCGAGGTAAGAAAACATAAAAAAACGTCATTATTTAAAATTATACAAAAAATGGTGTGGAGTAAAATTCCAAAATAAACTTTTAAGGAATGCTGAAATGAAGCCCTTTCATATGATACCCTACTTGAATCTATAAAAAAATGTATTTTCTCAAAGGTCTCACATCGTACCCCTGTAAACACAACGAAAATCACTTTAGTTTTATTTGTATCCGTCTTTTCATTTGGACAGATTAGTCTTATACGCACCTCAAATTTCAAGTTCATAGCATTTATAGTTTACGAGATAATCGATATAATGTGAAAAACTCTCACTGATGGTGTTCCGTATAAAAAACGGAACCGTAAAAAACACAAAGTAAAAGAAAGATAAAAGATAACTTAGAATAAAAAAAACACATTTTCATATTTACGCTTTACAGTTTAAAGACGCGTATGCACTTGAAAATAAACAGGCTGATTCTGACATACCCTCACAGATGTAAAAATAGTCATAGCAAAGACTTTTCTCTTAGCTAAGACTAAAACCTCTTAAATGCGATTCTGTATGTAGTCACAACTGTGAGATGTCAAAAAAAACCTCTTAACGTAAGACCATCAAACATGGTCATCTTAAGCATCATAACTTAAAGTTTCATATTTCTTATTTGAAATCTTGTATGAAAAATTATATTAATAAAGAATAAAATATTAATTATGAATTATTTATGTAATTATTATAAAATTTATAATAATTATCTATATTTTATTTAAGTTTGAATCAAAAATATAAAACAAAATATATATTGATATATATTGATTTTAAATAAAATGGCGATTGAAAATTTCATATTTGCAATATCAAACTTTTACGTCTCATGTTGTTTGTGAAAATTTTGCAAATTTTATATAAACTTTAAGGAAAAACAATAATTCTTTTCTAACAAATTTATTGCAAAATAATTAATATATGGTATAATTTTATATTAATTGTATATAAATTATTATAAAATAAAATACACTTTTGATTATTGAAAATGGCGTTTGGTATTTTTACAAACAAAAATTATTGATACCTTAAAAAATTTTATAAAACATAAACTTGATTTTTATAAAAAATTATTATATAATATACCATAATTCTTAATAATAATCTATATGGTATTTTAATTTGTATTTAAATTATTTAAAAAGAAAATATGACATTTTATAATACTTTTGTTTATAAACATAGCCGTTTGAAAGATCTCCAAAATATATTTGTAGAGTTATTATGAGGTTTTTTATGACAACGTTCTTAGAATCGCAATTAAGATATTCCTCTTAAAAAAATTGTCATAACAGAAATAATCATAGCTAAGACCTCTTAACTAAGAATCAGCCTGAAATTTTATTTTCGAAAAGGTGTATTTATTTCGGAACGAAATTAAAAATCTACAAAATGGAAAAAAATCTACATAAATTTAAACAAAATCTACGTAAATGTAGAACATTTGTAATACACACTAATGTCGAATTCTTTTCACCCAAATCCATCAAAATAAATTGATGTATATCAAAAATTTTGTTCTATTGACGCAAAAAAATCAATTTTTTTTTTCGATTTACATCAAAAAAAAAATGTGCACTTTTTCGTAAATTTTTTTGACATTACTAATATCAACAAAGAAAATTTAAAAAATAAACGTTTTGTTAACGACAATTTTTATATAACTATGAATTGTTTAATTTTGAAGAATTAATTATTGTGTTTTATATTATATATATGCAATAATGTAACTAACATTTAATAAAAAAAACTCCTAATAAATAAAAAAAAACTCTTCAATGGATTTATTAGAATTAAGGGTGTATATAACATTTATGAAATCAAAGATTTACGTCGGATTTTAAAATATATTACAGAATAAACGTTCCTGCATCGATTAGAATCAAAAAATTTAGATCTCACCGACAATTTTCGCGAAATAATCAATTTCAAAGTTATCATTCACGCTATGTTATATTCGGCGGAAGTATCAAAATTTGTTAGAAAAATTAAAAATTCAGAATGTTCTTACAAAGACATCCGAAAAAAAACTTACGGTCAGTTTCTCTGTGCGATTTATGATTTTTTGAGCCCAAAAAATAGCGGTGTCACCGGCAATCAGACGTAAATATTCAATTAAAAAATTTATAAAATCTGCTGCGTACAAAGGAGAGCTAACCGCCATTTGCAGTAAGAAAATCTGGCAACGTAGTGTGTGTCGATCAAAGAGAAGTCTTTTTTCATCGTTCTTGTTCATAATAAGATATCGTAACAATCAGATTTTAAAATAAAATAATAAATATATTTATTTATTCCTACAGGACACGCAACAATAAAACAGAATAATTTTAAATTAAAATAATAAATATATTTGACTGACTGCGACGTTGCTATATTTACTTTTCCATATAGTAGCGGTAGTCAAATTAGACACATATTTTTTAGTACTATGAAATTATATAATATTTTGGAAATATTCTATCATAGAAAATTGTTGTAATTGATAAAAAGCATTCCTGTATTGAAATTTCTACATAATAATTTGTTTGAAATTTTATTAGATGTACTACGCGATTTGACTCTATACATCCTTAAAATATTATATTTCATTGGGTGGATGAAAAAAGATGAATCATAGAAAAAAACGAGACGTTTTTATCTAAAACGAAGTAATTTAAATTGAAAACAAATATGAATGAATAAAACAAAATTATTTAATGTACAAATTAATTGAATCTTTTATAAATATTTCAATACGCAATTGCAGAATATGCTATTATACGAAATTTTTCAATTTTAAAAGTAGACAACCGCCATTTAAATATCACTAAACAAACATATTTCACTTCAACTTTTGTTTTTTGTTCTTTTCAGACCCGAATTTATAAATTGATTTAGAAAAGTCAAAAGAAAACCACATTAAAAAAACAACGCTATCAACAAATATAACAATGTCAAATTGTCAAACATTCAATTTATTTTTATTTTCCGTACGAAATAAATGGAACTACATTTATTTCGCTTCGTAATTTGAAAATAAGAAGTCTCCACGGGTAGTCGTGACATCTATTGACAGGTTCGTTTTTACTTTTTCTTATTTTCAACTGCATACTACTTAAAGACGCGTATGCACTTGAAAATAAATTTTATTTTCGAAAAGGTGTATTTATTTCGGAACGAAAATTAAAATCTACAAAATGGAAAAAAAATCTACATACATTTAAAAAAAATCTACGTAAATGAAGAACATTTGTAATACACACTTAAAAAATCAACGCTATCAACAAATATAACACTGTCAAATTGTCAAACATTCAATTTATTTTCATTTTCCGTACGAAATAAATGGAACTACATTTATTTCGCTTCGTAATTTGAAAATAAGAAGTCTCCACGGGTAGTCATGACATCTATTGACAGGTTCGTTTTTCACTATTTCTTATTTTTAACTGCATACTACTTACGAAATGCAAACCGAAAATTTTTTCGTTTCCTTTTATTTTGGTTTTTTTTACATAGATTTTGTATGGGGAAAATAATTTATTTTCAAGTGCATACGCGTCTTAAGACGCGTATGCACTTGAAAATAAATTTTATTTTCGAAAAGGTGTATTTATTTCGGAACGAAATTTAAAATCTACAAAATGGAAAAAAACTCTACATACATTTAAAAAAAATCTACGTAAATGAAGAACATTTGTAATACACACTTAAAAAATCAACGCTATCAACAAATATAAAACTGTCAAATTGTCAAACATTCAATTTATTTTCATTTTCCGTACGAAATAAATGGAACTACATTTATTTCGCTTCGTAAATTGAAAATAAGAAGTCTCCACGAGTAGTCATGACATCTATTGGCAGGTCCGTTTTTTACTTTTTCTTATTTTCAACTGCATACTACTTACGAAATGCAAACCGAAATTTTTTTCGTTTCCTTTTATTTTGGTTTTTTTTACATAGATTTTGTATGGGGGAAATAATTTATTTTCAACTGCATATCGCCCTTTAAACTTTAAAGCCATGCCACATGCAAAATATAAACGAACGAATTCGGTCGTTTTAAATAAAATGTGCCACATGAACAAAAAACTTATCGACGATATTTACAACAACAACAACACTAAAAATGACAGTTTGCAAAAAAAAAATATGAATTGTTATATTGAATTTTAAATGAAAATTTTTATTATGAATGTAATTGTATTTCTAAAATTTTAATTTAAAACAAACTCAACGTAGAAAATCAGTGGAGATTTATGAACGATTTTTTTATTTCTATCGGCGGTAGAAATCGTGCAAAATGATTTTTGGAAATATCTTCAATTAAAATTAATTTAATAATAAGCTTTGTTTATTTTAATCGATAGGTATTCTAATTTACTATACATTTGGCATAATATCCAAACAAAGCAAGTTTTCGTTTAATCAATAATTAGAAAATCGTTGCTAGCAATCCGGCAAAAAATTTTGTCATGTGGCAACGACTTTACGAAATACAAACCGAAAACTTTTTCGTTTCCTTTTATTTTGGTTTATTTTACATAGATTTTGCATGGGGAAAATAATTTATTTTCAAGTGCATACGCGTCTTTAGGCTAGGGCAATAAATAAGTGGTGGCTTTGCAAAGAAAAATCAAATTTTCGTACAGTTGGCCTTCAAATTCCCAAATATTTCAAATCTGTATTAAATTTTCCTTTTCCTTCCTTCCTAATATCATTCCTAATATCGTTCGATCAATCAAAATAAACAAAACAACACTATTTATGTAATCTATGTTATTTAGAATTTATTTGATTTAAAATTATTTTATTTACAATATTGGAAACCTCAACGAAAATATTCGGTTAATGTTTCAAACTTTTTTAAACAAAAATTAAATTATAAAAGAAAGCTACAAACTTAATAAAAAAGACAAAATTTAATGCAAACAGTTCATATTTGCAATTATGCAAAACAAATAATAATTAAAAAAAATAAATAGTTTAACGAGATGAAATATTAACTGGTTAACATCTCCAATCCCTTTACATTGTGGTGTATATGTGGAATTTGATGCATCATCGAAACACCCAACATATTTGGTGATTTCAAAAAACCTGAAATATTGATTTAGTTAACCGTTAAAACTTATATTTTGAATTTTGTTATTTTAAATATATTGTCCAACTAAAATTTTAAAAAATAAACTATAATTTAACAACAAAATTATAATCACTCTTTTTTAAACTAGGATAAGTGTCTTTACTTTTTTAATTTTTTTTTAAATAATAATAAATTATTATTTTATTTATTTTGAATTTCTATTAAAATGTTCCCAATAAATTAGAAAATTTGTTTAAATATTTAGAACTTGAAAATAAATGTAAGTATAACCACTTAATTTTTAGAGGTATTTTTCAGCCGGTTAAAAGAAAACAGAGACAGACTAACATTATTGGGTTAAACACCATGATCTATCTGCCAATTATATTATATTAAGCTGTAATTTTTAAAACCATATTTTTTAATTAGCTTACAATAGAGAGATAAGCTTACAATGATTGATATTGTTTTTTTTTCAGAGTTCTTTAGATAGATTTTAAAAACAAAATTTTCCTAGCTACTTGTTCACGAAAATATTTCACACAGTTCATTTATATGTAATTTTTTGAATAAGTAGAACATATCACAAATTATCATCATTCATTACGTTTGACTAAATTACAAAATGTATCAATTTGTTGAAGTCACTATTAAACTATTTTTACAATCAATTATAGTTTTGTTCGTTGTTGTATATGTTAGATTAAACGATGTCAGCCACTCCATACACTTCATCACAGTTTCAAATGCCAAGGTATTTGAGACAAATTCCACAGGAATATTTGGTCGGTAACTAAATAATTATAAATTTGTAAAATATATATTATATTAAAATGTAGATAAATAGTATTAAAAAAATGAAAAATAAAATTTTGTTTAGAAAATAAATCAAAATTTGATTCAAATTACCATTATATTACTAGAACCTATTCTTTAAACAAAGAATCGGTATATAGATCGTTCTTTAAATGTTTTGCTTATTTATGCGATTTCGAGTCAAGGATTATAAAAACCGCTTTAATTTAAAAAATTAATAACTACATGAAAAGATTAATGAATTAATTCATAAGTTAGACAATTATGAAATTGACAGCCAAAAAATTATTCTAAGTGTGTGTTGTCAGTAACACTATAAATAAGAATCTTTGCTATTAAAATCACGTAGTCCGAACTCGTAGAATGCATTCTACCTTATTGAGCCGGAAAAATGAAAAAACGAATTTTGAAAAAAAAACTTTGAAAACACAAATTGAAAGATATCCATTTTTCAAGTATTAGTTTAATATATATCTTTCACAACTTAACTGTTATTCAATATTATGTAATCATTGTAATACTGTTAAAGTTAACTTTCTTTGAAAAATATTTAACAAAGATTCTAAAATAGTATTGCTATTAATTACTATTGTCTTATAATTTTTCTAAAAAAATTAAAAGGACGCAAGTTAAGAAGCTTAACCAACTAAATTTAACCCTCAATTTTGGACAAAACTTTGCAGTATTATGAATATTTTTACGTAATAAAGGGTAATTTAAAAAATCAATTTCGAATATATTAAACTAAATAAAACATATGTGTAAGTTATAGGTTTATTCGAACATTCATATTTTCTTAAATATAGTTTAAATAACTTCCACGGTGCGACATCTTAGAATGACAAAATTCTAACCAAGGATGGAAAAACCCTTTAAAATTCGTTTTAAGATGATTGAAAATTTGTAAGTTCTGATTGAAAATTTGTAAGTTCTGATTGAAAACGCATACAAAGTTAAAAGTTCACGAAACGTTAAAAGTAGTACATTTGTATTAAAGAAAACTACGAGCGTATATTTATAAGTACATTTATAAAACATTAATTCATTTATGGCGACCATTTAATTCAATTTCTTTATTAAAGAGAATCCTTTAAATCGATTTAAAAAAAAAATTGTTTGTTATATAAATGTGTTCGTGATAGTCTCAAGAATGTAGATCGATATCTATAATAAAACACGAAATATAGAGCATTTTGTATATGTACTTAAGCGTGACTATGCCCGCTCAAAAATAAAATGATAACTGTTTTTAGCCAGGTGTTCATGTGTGTTCTTATTTTTTGTTAAATATTCTTAGACTCTTCTGTAATATATTTATAATAGAAAAAGTGAGAGGTAGTAAATCGATTTTTTATTTCAAAAAATGTTATCAACAAAATAGCACCAAAAACATACGCGTTTTTCTCAAAACTGCAACTTCAATCTGCCATTGCTGACGAAAATCTATCTGTCCGATCGGTCTATGCTCTAGATCTTTCGTCATTTTATTTGTAAATAAATTTTTCATTAGCCACAATTTGAGCTTAGATTACAAAAGATGGATTCTAGGGAGAGGCTCTAAAGTTGGCTTCAGAAAAGAATGCCATTTTTTAATTTTGTTTTTATGAATCGCGTATTTTTTACGAATTGCCGGGAAATTTGTTAAACTGTGATTCATTTCCTAAGTCGATTATCGAAGTCGTCTCACATCACATTAAATGACTAAAATCACATCACATCAATTTTCGTATTGTTGAAGTCGTTTGTAACACCTCAAGTTATTTTATACTTTAAATTACATTTTAGTCGCATCAATTTTGTATGTGACAATAATTTTTCAACCGTTGTTAATTATTTACATTAAAAATTGTAAATTTTTTAAATTTATTTATTATATAACTATTTTATATATAATTATTTTATAATTATTTTACATATAATTATTTATTATTAATATATAATTGTTTTGTGAAATGGAAGGACTTATAATGTAGTTTGTTGTTTTTGAAGTTTTCGTTTCAGAAATTTAAGTTTCGTTCGTAACCATTTTATCGACTTCAACAATTAATACCAATTATTATGCGACGTGACATGCTTATAATACCCGTGTTACGTGGCACGACTTCGATAATAGGCTCTAAGTGTTTACTTTAAGTTAAATTTCTGTTTTTGTTGAATTCTCCAACCAGAGCAGATACATTGGCAACAAATTTGCGTTTGCGAAATGAGGACTCGACTTGGCGTTTTTTTACGAACACATGTCAACGCAATTTCAGAGACATAGTCGAAGATATGTCCTTTCTATCATTTATGATCAATAAAAGGATTTTTTTGAAAAAAAAAAAAAAAAAAAACAAAAAAAAAAACAAAAAAACAAAAAAGTGTTTTTAATGCGATTTACAAGACCCCTTAAAACAAATAGGAAAAAGAGTTGATTTTTCCATTAAGAGAAATATAAAGAACATTTTATGATTTTGTACTTTTTGATTCTTTTGTTATTTTCTGAAGTCGGTGTTTTTCAAGTTTATTTTATTTCTACTATTTAAATATACTTTGAGATAAATTTGGTTAAATATTTTATGAACAGCCTATTTATAAGAACAAAGAGAAATGACACATGTCAAACATCAATAAAAATAATATAACAAATAATAATTGAATGTAAACACAAATACAAGTTAGAAAGGAAATTTGAAAAAAATCGGCGACATCTTCGATAAATGAATGTAGTTTTATCATTAGTTTTGTATTAGAAATGAATTTAAATTCGAACATTATCCTAATCACAAGTAATTGTAACACAAAATTAAAGTTAATTATATTTACTGCATGATACGTTTTCTATGTGCTTTCAATCAGAACCTTGAAAACCTTACGGAATTTAAAAACAGTAATGTTATGTTTAAAAATTCTAAAACATAACATTGAAACTACTTCCATAGAGATAGATGTATTAAAACAGGTAATATAAAAAAAGTTATATATGGACGAAATATCTTCTCCTGAAAATTCGGTTTCTGAAAGTAATAATATTAAAAGCTCAAAATCAGGAATATGGTTACTCATCTCCCGATCTGTTAAACCAAAAACTTAATCTTTCCTTATTTTGAAGCAATCTATATTTGTAAGTAATAAATAAGGAAACATGCGTTTAATTTAAGGGAATATAAAAAAGTTTTGATATACATACGCTTTTATGATATTTTTAAGCGCTATTTCGCGTTCTCTTTCCACAAACCAATCGATTAAATAGCCAGCCATCAAAGGTGCTGTTTTGTACAATACAAAAAATCTCGAATAATTAGCTAACGCCCATGCAGATCTCAAATCTAATGCGTGACTTACTAAACTATTTTCTCTATCTTTTTGTGATAATGATTTGATTATTGTTGTTAAGTCTGAAATAAAACAAAACAATATTAAATAGAATATGAGGGTAAATTATATTTTGTATTAATATGTACGATGATAAAGTGAATATAAAATAAACAATATATGACAAATAAAATAAGCATTGTTTGCCGTTGGCACTTCAGACCAGTATCAATCAGTTTTAAAACAAAAAAAAAATTGAATGGCAGTATTTGAATAGTCGAAAAATTTTGGGTAATTTGGGTAGTCGAAAAATTAAGGAAAATCAACTCAACTCGGTTAAGCTCCGGAAAAGGAAGTGGGGTAGCTCAATATACGTTTCGGGGGTTTGAGGGTGGTTTTAACGATTTGTGGCTGTAATATACATCATATTACCGAGTTGCGTTTATTTTCCCAAATTTACTTATAATTTACGCTAAATTTTCCGACCTCTCAAATAACGCTAACAATTTTTCATGAATTCGGGTATTTAATATGCCCGGTCGTAATTTTTTAAATAAAGAATGTCAATCTTTGTTACTTTAAATAAAAATAATGATAACAAAGTAATTTTACAATTCAACTGTTACTCGTTATATATTTCAGCTTGTTAGACCGTGTTCGGACGTAATGATTACTCAAGAAAATGATCTAACAAGCTGAAATATATTTATATATCAAATTACAGTTATATTATAAAAAAAATTTAACAAGCTGAAATATATTTATATATCAAATTACAGTTATATTATAAAAAAAATTGGTTTTCATTTTTTTCATAAAACTTAGCTACAGTTAAACTGTAACTTAACTATATACAGGGAATTTGATAACGGAAAAAATTTTGTAAGACAATTTAAATTTTTTTTGATAACAAAAAATGGAACAAATATAGTTACTCTAAAATAATTACTTTAATGTCATGCGTAACAGTTATGAAAATTTGAAAATACAATTTTTTTTAAAGGCGTTCTCCATGTAGAAGCGTTGCCACACTAATCAGCTTTGAACATTCATCACGGTCATTCGCAACAGCGGCATAATTACCATGGCAGCCGATTTTTTTAAGGTCGTTTATTACGTCAGTCTCCTATTGTAGTCGTGGTCTACCTCGCGGTCGCCCACTCCCTGGGGTACTAACGTACATTTTTCTAATCATTCCAGACTGTGAATCGGCTCGTAGAACATGCCCAAACCAAGCAATCCTATTAGAACGGATACAACCTATTATATCAGGACCCTCAAGAATGTCTCTGATCTCAAAGTTATACCGGGTTCTATACTCTCCATCGTCTGTCTTAAGTGGACCAAAAATGTAGCGTAGGGTCTTACGCTCAAATACAGATAAATGCGATTCGTCGTTTTGTGTAAGGGTCCACGTTTGTGACCCATACATCACAACCGGTCTAATCAATGTCTTGTATAACTTAAGTTTGGTGTTAGTTGATACATACGGTGATCCAAAGAGAGGTTTAATTGAGTAGAAAGTTCGATTACCTGCAGCGATTCGAGCTTTAATATCTGTAAGTATGCTGTTGTTTGAGTCAAGCATTGATCCCAAATATTTAAAAGATTCAACTGCCTCAATTCGTTCATTGCCGCACATCAAATCTTTCTTCTCAGCCTCTCTTGAAACATTCATATGTTTGGTTTTTTGTAGTTAATTTGCAAACAAATTTTTCTAGCACCACTCTCAGGCAGCTTGAAAGTATCACTCATAACAGCTTCACTTCGGCCGAGGATGACTACATCATCAGCGTAAGCAATCATCTGTACTGAGTTTATTGACAAGATATTGTTATTAGTCGGTAGTTTCTTTTGACGGCACACATATTCCAAGGCTAAATTAAAAAGTATAGGAGAGATAGCATCACCTTGTCTTAAACCGGAGTCGACTTTAAAAAACTTTGATATTTCGTTCTCTACTCGTGCACAGCATTGAGAGTTCTGTACTGTCATTTTGCATAGTGATACTAGTTTACTAGGAATTCCTATTGACACCAGAGCAGACCATAGAGTCTCTCGTTCGAGAGAGTCGTAGGCCTGCCTAAAATCAATGAAGACAGGTATGTTGAAATCTCGGCACTTTTCCAAAATCATCCTTATCGAGAAAAGTGCATCGGAAGTACCTGTGCCCCGCCGGAATCCACACTGATATTCTCAAAACAGTTGTTCAGCAAAAGGATTGATTTTGGATAGCAAAATGTAGGAATAGATCTTATATGCTGTGCAAAGGAGAGCGATTGCTCTGTAGTTTGCACATTGTAGGAGATTACCTTTTTTATGGATTGGTATCAGCATAGCTGTGTTCCAGTCCTGTGGCATGGTTTCAGTCCTCCAGATCATTTGAACAAGTTCAAACAATCTTAAGGATAGAGTTTCGCCACCATGTACAATCATTTCGGATGTTATATCGTCGATACCAGGTGCTTTATTGCGTTTTAATTTTGATAGTGCCGCTTCGAATTCCGCTTTGGTTGGTTCGTCTACTTGTACCTTTGATGCACAAATAAGCTTTGCTCGTCGCTCGACTTGTTGCTGGTCACTTAAGTTGAGAAGATTCTCAAAATAAGCGGCCCAAGTAAAATATTTTTAAGGTGTACTTGTAGCTCCCCATCTTCATTTTGAATAGCAGTCGATCTAGTTTGAGGGCCCTTCTTTAAGGTTTTAACCTGTTGAAAGAAGTTACGCGATTGATGTTCCTCATTGAAGCTTTCAATCTCCTCACACTGTCTCTTCCACCATTCTCTCTTCGTTCGTCTACATAGCTTTGTAACGGCTTGTCTTGCCAGTTTATAGTTCTCCTTCGTGGATCTGGTGTTGCGTTCTTGTAGACACTTCAGATAGCAATCTCTTTTGTATTGAATAGCGTCAAGGCATGCTTGATCCCAGGGAGTGGTTCTGTGGTCGTCCAAGTATTCCCTCAGCAGCGCTTAAAACAGCATCTTTGAGCAAATGCCATGACTTATCGACGTCTCCATTAATGGTTTCTGATTTATCTAATGTTTCGGCAATATGGTTTTGATATCTCTCTTCCGTTTCACTGTTTCAGCATTCTTTAATGATGAGATGTTAAAACGTTTCCGTTGATTGAATTTTGGATTGCCTGGATTTGGGAAGTGGAACCTTATTGTAGCACATACAAGGAAGTGGTCACTTAAAATGTATGCACTTCTAAAGGATCGCACATCCAGAATACTCGAAAAGAAACGTTCTGTTACTAGAATGTGATCAATTTGATTTCGAGTGTTTCCTTTCGGTGAGACCCAAGTCTGCTTATGAATCGATCGATGTGGAAAGAACGTACTGGCAATTCTCAAATTATTTGATAATGCAAACATAGTCATTTTCTAACCATTATCATTCGAATTCAAATGACCGAGTCTAAAACCACACATTCTGAAAAATGTACACAAAAGCAAGTTGGTCCGAAAAATGTACATATAAGCAAATTGGTCTACGTCAACAATTAACATATCAACTGTGTTACAAGACTACACTTTAACGTCCCACGTGCTCTGACATGTTTATGTTAGTTTTTATTCCTTTGTGTATTTTTTGAAGTAAAATTTTTTTAGGCGCGATGAGAGTAAAATTTGAAGCTTGCGACACACAAAAACAGCGACAGAAACGAAAATCTATTGTGATCAAAATTAATGTTAAAAGCAAAAGCAACTAAAATAATAGTATATTATACACCAAGGGAAATAAGTTGATGTTTTTCGCCCGAGGTGTGTTTGGAGCATATACATCACTTTGGAGCTACATATCACTGAGGGAGATGACATGCTCTCTCCCGAGGTTTATACACTATTTTTTGCACGACCACAATATAATTATAATATTAAAAACTAAAAATAATAATTTAAAGAGAACGAAAATTATAATTTTTAATGTTCATCATAGTAGGCAATTTTTTATACAAATTTGTTTGAATTAATCGTAAAAATACTTCTGTTTCTATGAAAACTATCATTGTTGTCATGGTTTGTTATTTTTTATTCCCGAGGGAGTAAAAGATGCAATCCGCTCCCGCAAATGAGGGAGCGAAATTGAACTTATACAACTCGTGCAAAAAATGAATTTATGAAAGAAAAATTTATACGAAATAAAAATGATTACCATTTTCGGCGCACATTGGATAATTATTTTTATTTAAAATAAAATAATAATCTTATGTGTAAAATTTCTATTAAATTTGTCCCAGAACAATGCAATGGTAAAATTATTATTAAAATGATTTCAAAAATAAAGATTAACATTAAAATTAAAGACCAATGAATATCATTTTAATGCAATAAACGAGAAACAAAAATATTTAGAAGGGGGATTTCGAAAATACATAATTTAAAAACAGCAAAAACAGATGATTTGAGCTTTTGAGATAAAAACATGATTTGTGATTACTGATTATCTTCTTTTAAAAAAAGTTTTAAATCAATGATTTAAAGGATTCTTTGTATTTTGTTTGATAATTTCATATTTTGATAATAACAGTCGGATACGCGTAAGTCTGATTATGAATATGTGTGTGTAAATATATGAGTGCGCATGGTAGTTACTTTACTTCTTTTATGTCTTTTATATAATTTTTTGGACAAATATTAGTCTGGAAAAATAATAGTATTTTTGTATGAAACCTTCTGAATTGAATGTATACATAATATAATTCTTTATCCATGCGAATAAAACATAAACATCCACTTAACACTGTTTGCCGTTGGCACTTGGCGTAAGTTTTCAAATAACAAGAGATTGACATTATGTTATAAACATCCACGTTGAAAATACTATGAATTTCAACAGAATTGTATCGTATTTCATATTACACTTAATTTTAATCGTTATCAAAATGTTTGAATAGAATATGAATTTAATAACTATTTAAACGTAAAGAAGTTTCACTTCATATATGCGCACCTTGTGCACACAACTCAACTTTTTTTTAATATGCGCTGTGTAGTAGGAATTGCAACGTGTGTCACAACATTACATAAAAACCTTTTAAGCGCTAGATCCCACTATATAGTCACAAATCATTTTTTTTGTTTTTTTATATTTTATTTAAATAGATAGCTAAATTATAAATAATATCGCATATAAAATAGGACAAATAAAATAAAATAAGAGGTAATAAGCGAGTTTGTTTTAAAGAATATGATCATGCCATTTTAGTTTGTGATTGATGTTAGTACCCAATAACTTAAGCGTAGGCGAGTTTATTAGTTATCTGGAAAATGTTGCATTACAGCTATATAGCGAGGTTTTATGGGACAAAACGCACGACTTCGTCTTCAGAGCATTAAATGTCACAAGATTCCATTTACCCCAATCCAGAATTAATTCAAGATCTACATCCAAGGATTCAACTATTTTTCTGCGATGGAAATTGGTAGTTAGACTAGATGGCTGTTTTTTAAAAGAATAGGAATGGAAGATAGTGCTGTCGTCGGCAAAGCTATATACTGGGTTTGTGGTGATAGATAACAAATCGTTGATAAAAATTAGAAAAAGGGTTGGTCATAGAACCGAACCCTGGAGAACACCGGCTTGAATTGGAAATTTATCCGAAATGGCACCATCCAGCACTACTCTGATAGATCTCTGGGATAAAAAATCTTCTAACCAACAGATCAAGGTCTTACAGACTCCAAATGAATTTAATTTATTGTTAAGAGCCCGATGCCAAACTCTGTCAAACGCCTTGGATATGTCAAGGGAAATAATATGGGACTCACCAAAGTCATGAATTGTTTTACCCCATTTCTCCGTGAGGACTGACATGATGTCACCAGTAGACCGTGTTTTACGAAATCCATATTGGCGGTCGTGGAGAAGATTGTTGTTTTCGAGATAAGCCATTAGTTTATAATTAATAATTATTTCCATGACTTTAGCAAGTATCGAGGTTAATGCAATGGGACGATAATTTGAAGGGTCAGACTTGTTGCCTTTTTTCGGGACTGGTTGAACATTAGTCACTTTCCACATTGATGGATAAACACCCGCGCTTAGGGATAAATGAAAGAGACTAATTAGTGGATAAACCAGGGTATTCGCGCATCGTTTTAGTACAACAGGTGGTATACCGTCCGAACCAGCAGATTTGCTAAGATCCAGATTAAGCAGTGTTGACCGCAAAATTCTTGGACGAAAGTAAATTTTGTTCATTGTTGATTGAATAGGTGGAATGTACGGCGGATTTATACCGGAATCATCGACAACAGAGTTAGCAGCAAAATTTGCCGCAAGTAGATCTGCCTTCGCTTTGATGTCCGTTACAGGGTTTTCTTGGTTATCCATTAATGGTGGAATAGATATATTTGATAAAGTTATTGTCAACCTCTCGGATAAAATTCCAATACGATCGGCTGCCTTTTGTGGCTCGTAAAATTTTACGCTTAGCATTAGAATTGAAAAGAAATTTAGCTTTTTTAAATATACTATGACGGTTGTTTCTAGCCCTGATATAAAGAGATCGACTACTGGGAGATTTATCACTCTGGTATTTGTCAAACGCCAACATTTTGTTGATTTTAGCTATAGAACATACATCAGAAAACCAGGATTTGGACCCATTTTTCTTTTTCACAATACTGGTTGGAATAAAAATGTTCATTCCCAGTAGAATAATGAACGTGATCAACGCTGTTGCTTGGTTAACATTTTTATTCTGTAGAAATAAACGCCAATCGATTTTGTTGTAAAATTTGTTCAGTTTCTGCCAATTGCATCTATTGTAATGCCAAACCTTTCGAGGAGGGGACAATTTTGGGATAGGCGCTCGAGAACTTATTTCAAAACTAGCGGGACCCGGCGTGCTTTGCTACACCTATAAATAAAGTTTGTGTGTATACATTTTGTTGACGTAGTAGCAATAATTTCAAAGAGTAGTAATGAGAAATGATTTTCTATTTTTAAATATGAATGTAAAAGGATCAGCACTCTAGTTGATCAGCAAAATATAAAAAATTAGTATTATATATAAAACAAAGGATATATAAAAATACGCGATCAAATAAGTTTTCAGGTGTGTAAGGTTTCAGGTGTGTCTCTATATTGAACATTATACGGAACAAATATAGATCCAAAAATGTTCACAGTGTTCATGCTGTTTAATATACGCTTTCTTTACTGGTAGGTTATTAAAAAAGTTACAAAAAAATTGTAATCGTGCGTGATGTCATTCAATGGTCAGCAAGGGCAGTTAGAATAGTGACAATACATTCGATGAAGGTGAATACAAACACATTTACAAATTTTAAACATACACACATTAATTTTTATAAATAGAAGATAATGATGCAAAAAGAATTAAAATTTTATTTTGGAGTTTTGTATTGAACTTCTAGGCAGTACTACGTGTGAATTCATAGGATGAGAAATATTTCTATTTAGTCAACATTCTGAGTCATTGTAGTCATTATTGGTTGTTGCAAATCAATGCGAAACTAATATCTTTCACACGGTCAATATATTGCCATATATGGACAACATTATGGGAATATTAATTTTTTGGAGTTTTGTGAGTTTGATTAAGCTTAAAGTAATTGTTGAAAGTAATATTCCCGACAATAAGTAATTATTGTCGGGTCGGGATTGAACTTATACTTATCAGAGACATCATTCCGACATACGTTGTCCTGTATGATATTTCAAGCGATTAGGATATTAAACAAAGTATGAAATGAAAGACAAATAATATAATAATTTCATTATTCTTTATTTTGAAATAACATCAATTTTTCTAAAAACAATTCGTTATAATCAATATTGTTTGTTTAATTTTATCTTAATGCAAGTTGATGAACAATATTTTTAGTCAATTCCTGAGGAGTATAAATGAATAAATTTGATGGTTTTCCAACGCGAGAACACGCCACATATAATTGGCCATGTAAAAAGACTGGATTTTCTAGATCCAACCCACAAATCGACATTGCTTGACCTTGTGACTTATTAATAGTCATGGCAAACTCCAAGCGAATTGGAAATTGCAGACGTCTGAACGGAATGGGTGAGTCTGAAGGGATCATTTGGATTGGTGGTAGAAGAACAACTCCACCTTCAAATTAGCCGTTCAAAATTGTAGCTTTAACAACATTGCCCAAAGTTTTTTTATGACTAATCTTGTGCCGTTGCATAGCTTAGGTGGATTTAAATTCCGAAGCAAAATTAATGGTGGGCCAATTTTTAATCGCAAGTTATGTGGTGGCATTCCTGGTAAATCCAGCGAATTAAAAAGTTCAACAGGATAGTTTACTGCTTCGTCAGGATCGGTAACAGTGTCGATCGATTTGAACAATATCTCATTGCTGGGTAATGACTGTTGTATTTTGAAGTTAATAGCGTCAACATCGATATTTTTTGCGGCTAAAATAGCTCGTTCACGAAGCCACGTATGATTAATATAATTAGCTGCGCCATCTGCCGGGTTGATTTGTGAATCTAAATCATCCAGGGCGTCACCCAAACCCATACAAAAAAATTCAATAAAATCGGTCCAGCCGTTTAGGAGGAGTTCAGTGACAATACCGACTGCAGCGCCTCTGCCGGGCTGATTTATAAATTTAAACCATTCGGGGCGCCACCCAAACGCACACTAAAAAATTCATTCAAATCGGTCCAGCCTTTTAGGAGGAGTTCAGTGACAATACCGACTGCAGCGCCTCTGCCGGGCTGATTTATGAATCTAAACCATGCGGGACGCAACCCAAACGCACACAAAAAAATTCATTCAAATCGGTCCAGCCGTTTAGAAGGAGTTCACAGTCATACACACGTACAGTAGAATTATATATATAAAGAGAAGATAGGCAGAAACCACACAGTAATCTGATCTGCCAAGAGGAGCATCAACTGAGCAGGTATATTTAGCAGAATGAGTTGTCATGAAAAGGTCAAGTAGATTAGAAGAATGGCTAGCTATATTTGGAATATGGGTTGGCCTATCTGCTAGTTGTGTAAGCTGATTGGATTCAGCAAGAAATTTAGCATATTGACCGTCTAATGATGTTTTGGTTGAGAAACGGAGCCAATCTTTGTGGTGGACGTTGAAATCACCTGCTAATATAATTTCTGCATTAGGTGCTGTGGTGAAGATGACATCGATTGTGTCTGTCAGAGAATTAAATGCGTCTAAGGTTTGATTATGGTGGTAATTAGGACTGCGGTATAAATAACATAGATACATGTCATGTTTATCTACGGTAATTTTAAGCCAGATAAAGCAGAATTCAGAAATACTACTTGTTTCATATTGAAGGAGCCTTGTATATTTAACATCATTGCGTATATATATCATTACACCACGGTGTTCAAAAAGTACAAATTCAGGAGAATAATTGTTACAGCTGAATCTTGCATTGTCAATATTTGAAACTTGAGTTTCGCCTAGCGCAAGTAAATGCGGTTTCTTTTGATTGAGATAATATTGAATGCTAAGAAAGTTTTTTGAAAGGCCCCGTATGTTAGTGGAATCGATTACGAAGTTGGAGTATGGTATAGGCATTGTACTGAAATTAATAATGGTTAAATTAAACCTTAATAGGGAGGATACTAAAAAAAACCAAAGACCAGAAGAGACTGATAGAGTAACACAAACATAGGCTGCAAAGATAAGATTGGCATAGGCCATAAACAATTTTGCAGTTCTGTGAGTTCTCACTATCCCACCGGCAGTGGTAGAAAACAAAACAAGGAAAAATTGTAACTGAAAGTTATTGTTGAAAAGAGTTTATTGATTGAATTGCATGTAATGTATTAATTGTAAATATGAAATGTTAAATTACTCTACATTGATGTAAACAGAATTTAATCAATAAAAAATTTGAAAAATAAGAGAGTAAAACAAGAAAAGACAACTGTACTATGGAATATTATGTGAATTGTATATTGCAGGTATGCGTATTTAAATATAGTAGGAGATGGACTAAAAGGATTACCGTTAACATTTCACTTTTTATAAATAAACTAATTTTAGGTTCTGTTCAAAAATAATTATGATTTTTAAGCTTTAACACAAACACAAATTTAAAAATGCACGGAACATTTTTTAGAACAACACTAAACTAATAATTTAATACAACAATAAACTAACAATTTACTACAACATAAGGTTGTACTCGTCAAAAATTTAACAAAGTTAATACAACAAAAGGTTTAGTCCCTGGGCCTTCACCTACATAATTTTGTGATTACCACATATTTTATATTTCGTAAGACGCTTGTCCTTGACGAGTCCTACAACTTTTTTATCTGCCATTTTCCTTGATTCGGCCGCGTTTTCCCTCGGGAAACTCCGAAACATGGCGATTTCCCGGGGTCTTGTATATTTATTACCATAATTTTGTTATTTATTATAGGGGGTGGAAATTTGTTTTAGAAAACGAGGGTAAATTTGTCCGACAAAAAATTGTCTGCTTTTGTCGAGTTCGACAACTCAAACTGGTCAAAATACCAGGGTATTGAAAATCAAACACCACAAAACTAGTTTTCACAGGATTGTTTAACAAAAGTTAGTGAAATTGAAGGGTCATATTGTCCGACGAATTTTCGGACGCGTTTTTTCAGTCCGACGACTGGAATTCGGAATTCTGGCGGGGTAGTGTTTATTGATTACCACATGTCGGACAAAAATGAAACACGATAAAAAACCATTTGCTATTATAAAAAATCGAGTTGTCCGACAAAAATATAGCCGCCTTCGGCCAGTCCGACAAGAAAATGAGAAAAATATTTCAGGAGAACGATTATTTTTGTTTCTTTGTTAAATTTGCTAATATTTATGAACAGATTTAATGTATACATTTATGACGTAACATTTTTTAATGAAACAGTGTTTACAGATGGCACTGTATAAAGAAAATTTTTGTAAATAGAACAATTATAAAAAAGGAGCATGTACCCAAAAAATGATGTAAAACATGTTCTCATATTAATTTTAAAAATTTAAGGAACATTAACCAGTTGAAAAGGTTATTTACACAATTTTAATTAAAAAGATTGAGAAGGATTAAAAATATGCGCCAATTTTAACAAGGAATAAATATTGCCATTTTTTCTATTTACCAGATTTAAAACTATATGCGCCGATAGAGTATATAAATATAAATGATACTTTTACTCGCCGCGAGAACGGAAAAGCAGTATATATTCGACCGATATTTTTAATCGTCGTCTTGCAATCTGGGACCAACAAAAACAACCTGCTGAATGGAAAATAACAAGCAACACAAGAAATGTGGCCGCCTAAAGTGTGCTTATTATCATGGAGTCGCACTGATGAACATATAAAATACTAGCTAATGTCGTACTTGCTAGACTCATTCCGTTCGCCGAATCTATCAAAAGTAAACTCACAACATAGGGATCAAATTGTATAATAGTAATCAGTCAGTTTTTGATTCTTTTGATATAACATCTGGTGTTCAACAAGGTGATTTACAATGATGAGAGAGAGAGAGAGAGAGAGAGAGAGAGAGACAGGGAGGAGAGAGAGAGAGAGAGAGAGAGAGAGAGAGAGAGAGAGAGAGAGAGAGAGAGAGAGAGAGAGAGAGAGAGAGAGAGAGAGAGAGAGAGAGAGAGAGTTAATATAATTATAATTTGAATTACAATTAACGATAATATAAATTAAAACAATGGGTTACTGAGATACGTTTATAAATTAAACCAATAGGTTACTGAGATACGTTCAAATCTATCTATCTATCTACATAGTAATGACTACAGTTTGATTATTATAATGATTTCATTAAATTATTACGAAATTATTTAATAATTTTTTATTATTATTTATAATTTTTATCAATTTATAATATTTAAGAACAAATATCTAAAATTATTGACTAATGTTGATATATCGTGGATGATGATATTGAGCGTTCGCTATCGTGTTTGAAATTATGACATTTTTCGATAGTTAGCGGTCACTAATTTGTCGGACAGTATGACCCTTCAGACATATTATCAGAGTAAAATAATATTAATTAAAACTATAAAAAAAAAAATTAGACATGTGGTAATCAATAAACACTACCCTGCCAGAATTCCGACTTCCAGTCGTCGGACTGAAAAAACGCGGCCGAAAATTTGTCGGACAATATGACCCTTCAATTTCACTAACTTTTGTTGAACAATCCTGTGAAAACTAGATTTGTGGTGTTTGATTTTCAATACCCTGGTATTTTGACCAGTTTGAGTTGTCGGACTCGACAAAAGCAGACAATTTTTTGTCGGACAAATTTACCGTCGTTTTCTAAAACAAATTTCCACCCCCTATAATAAATAACAAAATTATGGTAATAAATATACAAGACCCCGGGAAACCGCCATGTTTCGGAGTTTCCCGAGGGAAAACGCGGCCGAATCAAGGAAAATGGCAGATAAAAAAGTTGTAGGACTCGTCAAGGACAAGCGTCTTACGATGTATAAAATATGTGGTAATCACAAAATTATGTAGGTGAAGGCCCAGGGACTAGTTGTACTCGTCTAGTAAATAAAATAAACATTAAACAGCAGTTAAAATGAATTAAAATTAAAATCAACAACCGACCGGTACGGGTGGATAAATGCAACTGATGATATGATTTTTCGAATTTATGAATTAAGTTTTCGATTATATGATTTTCGGTGATGTAATCTTTCGATGCTATGACTTTTCGACGCAATGAACTTTCGGTGATATGATATTTCGATGTTGTGATTTTCAGTTGTTTGATTTTTCGATCGTATGATTTATATTTTTCGATTTATTGATATTTTTCGATGTAACGATTTTCGATGGTATGATTTTCGATGATATGGCACGATCCGTATACTACACAGATCGTTCGTTCCCATCAGTGATCAGTGTCATAGTGACAACACAGAAGGTCTTCTTTGTCCGTACATTGTAGAAATGGAATGCTTTATCTCGAATGCTTGAATCTATAGTCTCGAGTGCCTTGAATCGACAAACATTAAAAAAAATGCGTACATCTCAGAACGCATGTTGATGTGGGACCTAGGTTTTAAAGAGTATCTATGTTTTGTTGTGACATATTATAACTGCTATTACACAACACTTTTTATTAAAAAGCAGAGTTTTGGGAAGGGTCGTTTCTTTGAGCAAGCAATAACATGTCATTATCAGGAAACATGCCATACCTAAGATTGAGGGTATTACTTAACTGAAGAGTTTTTTCGCAAGCACCCCAAATATATCGCCTTGGCTAGTGATATCTCACTTTCATTGGTAGTGGTCGTGATATCTCACGATACGTTATTGGTAGGAACTGGAGTAGGCCGCGGGCTTGTAACACTCGTAGATAAATAAAAAATAATTTTAAAACACATTTGATTTATGTCCGTAATCAATATCCGAACAAGCAATTTATAGGTATCCGTACTCAAACATTTAACATAATGATCGTCAATATTCATACAACTACTAACCACAAACCTGAAGATACCTATTCTTCCTCGGACACGAAGAAGTTTTCAACAACATTCGAAACTAACACGACAAAAATCGTGTTAGTGTGACTTCAATAAAAGTCCTTCTGCTAGAAGTGTAGAGCTCATAACACATAAGCTAAGCTCAAAGAAAACACAATTGTTCGCGTAAAGTTCTGCTTCAGAACTTAACGATTTGGAAACTCGTATAGAAATATCCTAAACCTATTCAAACTCAAAATTGTCGAAAATCGTTTAAGCTCACCTCTTCGAAAGTAAGATCCATCTCGTATTGGTGCCAGGGCATTACGGTATAGCAAGAAATTTGAAGGTCGACGAACTCGCTCGACAAGGCATTTCACAAAGCATGGCAAGCTACCGCTTTCTTCATGCAAAATGTACTTGACAAAAAAACGTGCATTTCTTAATGAATCGCTTGAGTCCATACGTCGCCCTTAGGACTACTATTATAACCTAACCTTAAGTAGCTGAAATAGGGTTGCCACCTTTTCAAATTTACAAAACGGGACACAATCGTTTACACTAAATTAAATAGCAAGCTCGGCTAATATTTTTCTTACTCCAAGCGAAACTAGATATTTTAAAATAATTAATTAAAATTAAATAAAAATGAAAACAAACAAAATTCGAAATCAATTGTTTATTTATACCAATTTTTATGTACCGTATTTTGAATAAGTAAATCGAGGAAGACGATGAGATTTTGGTTTTCATATTGGCAAAATCGTCGATTTATTTTTAAAAACTTTATTGAAAAACCCAAAAGGTGTTTTGGTAGCATTCAGGTGCGTTTTATGTGAATAGTTGATTTCCTTAAAACAAAACATTTCAATTTTAACAAATTCATTTTTACTAATATTTGAGTTCATAAATTTGAAAATATTTACGAAAACGTATGTTTCCTCTGTGAACCTAGCTTGGATGGGAAAGTAGAAAACGAAATGTTTTAGACCCACTCGAGTTCGGTATTATAGGAAAGGTTCGAATGCTTTAAAGAGATTACCACTTTATAGATTACCAATGAATTTTTTTATTCGGTCTCACCCCTTAAATCCAAACGTAATCAATGAAAAAACTTATACAATTCACAAGTTGCTCACAAATTTAAAAAAAAAATTAGTGAGCTGCCCAAATTTTATAATTCCCTAGCTTAGGCACATTTAGTAGGACAAATAGTTTAAAAATGGTTTAGGCGCGCAATCGAATGGGTGTCATTGGGCATACATTATAAGTTACATCGTTATCCAGTAATATTTTACCAGATTCTAAGATTTCGTTAGATAATTGAAAATATAATTGATAATCCTCAATACTATCGTTTACAAAAACTTAATCGTTGTTTTCCACAAATAAATTAAAATATGCGAGTGTTATGAATAACGTGAATAAACTGTTTGAAAAATCCTTGCCGTTCATTTAACATCCTTTAATATCATTCAAACTAGTTTCAAACTTTACAAAATTTGCCCAAATAACATCGCAATAAAATAAACATCACATTAGGTTATGAAAGAAAGGTTGTCGTATGCTATACTAAAATCAATAACTAACCCGTTCTTATATCTAATCCAAACCAATTTTTCATTTAAACTTAAACCAGCAACTTACAGTCGTGACCAAAATAAATCGGCTTCATTCATCATCATAAGTCGGCCCTTTAGACTGTCGGCCCTTTAGACTAGATTGGGCATTGGACATTGGCAAGCATGTCGATGTGCGTTAACACACTTGGCCTTACATTACCTAACAACATATTAACATAAAACAGATTTTATCAATTCAAAAGTTACAACATAAGTCCGCCCATTTGACTAAGATTTTTACGCTTTGGAATGCAAAAATTCGAATTTCTTTCATAAAGATTTCATTTTTTTTAAACAAAACACAGAAAACAAACGAATTAATTCAATTATTCTTAACCAAACAGGAGCCAAATATTTTCTACAATTCCTGTAGTAGCAAATAACGTTGAGCGTTTTCAATCATTAAATTTTTGCCGCATAAATGTGATGTGATTTCTGATATCAAAGTTTCATCTTAATCGTGCGTATTTCGTTTTCGTTCAAAAGAGATCCAAGTCTAATACTATGTTATAATGTTACCATTCGGGGAAGTTTAATGACAAAAAAAAGTTAGTTTTTTAGCCAATCTGAATTAAGTTTGTTTCATGTTTTTCCCACAAATATTAATTAGTAGTTCTTGGTGTTAAAATAAAGCAGACAATAATCTAAAATAAAGTTCAATTGGTTAGATTTTTAAAGAAAGATAATATTTTTTTCCTTTTTTATCAAAACGGGACAGACCGCGTCCCGTTCGTAGTTACGTCGGGACATTCAGCTCTAAAACTGGTCTGTCCCGTTCAAAACGGGACGGGTGGCAACTCTAAGCTGAAAACCAGAATAGAATCGAAAATAATCATGTAATCACATTTACATGGATGTTCCGTTCAATCCAACAGATTAGATGGTTTGGTCATGTAAAAAGGTACCAATTGAAACAAACCAATGATATAAAAAAGTACCACATCAAAAGCAGATCGTGTTCGTAGACGAAAGGCTCAGACAATGCTGTCGTGATGACGTCACTAATCACCTTGGTCCGTCGAAAATGGCCATATCTTAAAAAAAAAATTTAAATATTTAAGTGTTACGTAATGAGAATCAAAAGTGTTACGTAATATATATCAGTACCTCAGAGGTAAACTGCACTATGTTCTATGTAATTTACTAGTAATATAGTGCAGTTTACCTTCGCGGTATAGATATATTTACTGTGGCAAACGTAGCGAACGGACGTGTTTTACAAAAGAGAAAATATTTTATAAATCATTATGAATTGTGTAGTGTTCTAAATCCAGTAGGTCAGAAACTTTGGAAATTAAATGTAGTGGATTTTGTAATGAAAATTTTCATAAAAAAAGTGTAGCATGTTAAAAATACTGTAGATGGTACAGTTACATTATTTGGAAAAAATAATGACTCAAAACCAACTTATTCATATGCAGATTCATTAAAATTGTCGGTGATAATAAAACCAAAAAATACAAAGGTTAATCAATTAACGAAGATTACTAAGGAAAAAATTAAACAAGCATTAAGTTGAAATTGATAACGTTTATGAACAAGGTAAAAAAAATGAAATCGATATCAATTGTGTAAACAAAGAATCAGCTGAAAAATAAAAAATGAGTTGGTGCAAAAATTAGGAAGAGAATATTATGAAATTAATGTGCCGAAATTGAATAATCCTGAAATTTTAGTTGTTGGAATGAGTGATAATATATCGAAAGAAGGGGTTATTAATGCAATAAAAGCTCAAAATAATTTTCTCGGAACTAAGTTTGGGTTGTTCTTGAAGTTGAGATCTGTACTGTGTCTCTTTAACGTTGTCAAATATAACATGCGTTCCTTTGGAATGAAATAGCTGCTCAAAGCAGCTTTTGAGTAGATCACCAATGGAACGCCGAAAATTGGAAAAATTTTCAAATATACACAATCTTATTATTCTCAAAAAGTTTTATTTTGGGCTGATGTTTAGATCTAACTGGTCCATTTTATTGTTGAAAATACCAAAACAAGTTTGTAAACGATCTAAATAAAATCGAAAAATAAACTACTTTTCAACTACACACCTTGTTCGAGGTAGAGAAGATCAAAGCAAATTTGTGTAAGTTTGATTTTCAATGGGACGCGCCTATTGTCAGCCTGTGTATTTATTTGAGAAGTTATCGTTTACTATCTCTAATCGAACGAGGAATCTTATCATACCATTTCATGTTTCTTATGCTATGGAATTGTCGTTTGCTGTGAGAACTTGTAGGCTCTGGAATGGGTTGCCTTTGGCAATCAGAGAGGCTAGTTCTGTTCGTGTTTTCCAAAATCTTTGCTTGGCTCACTTCAATACTCTTGGTAACCTTGCTTAATGTCCTCTCGTTGGATGCTGTGTTTGAGTTTTGAGTTGTCATGTTGGCTGCTTCTATTCTTGCTTTAATTTTTGTCTCAATCTCTTGTCTTGTGACACTTGGATTGGTACTTGAATTATTGCATTTTTTTTTTCTTTTTGATTGCTATACTTCGTGCACTGGCATTGGTGGTGAGTTGGACCGTCGGGGAACATAGAGCACTGTAGTAGGTTAGTTGTAAGTTGGTATGTGTTGTTGTGATGAGTGATAAAATAATTTTTATTATATTGTATTAGTGTATTATTATTGTTATTATTAGTATTATTTTTTAAGCTAGTCTTGTTTGGCTGTTTTTCTTACATTTTTTTATCTGAACAAATTGTATATAAGATTTATTAGTCTTAATTTGTATTTTTTTTTTGCCGAAATAATTAAATAAATAAATAAATAATTTTATTTTTAAGGAGTTAAAATGTCATAAAGTGTACGAATCAAATAAAACGGCGGAACTTTTAACGCCGTGATTGAAGTGGATGGGGAAGCATTTAAAAATATCATGAATTGTGGTAAGGTTAATATAGAGTGGGATCGTTGCATAGCATATGAATATTGTAGTGTATTAAGATGTTTAAAGTGTTTAGGTTATAATCACAAAGCTAGTACGGGTACAATAGGAGCATGCTGCTATAAATGTGGTGATAAAAATCATATTGCTGGTCAATGGCACAAAACTTTAAAAGTGTGCATAAATTGCAAGAGAATGAAAGAAGAATTGCAGCTAAATGATCTTGACATTGAACATGAAACAAAAAGCGTTGTTTGTCCAATATTTAAAAGAAAACTCGGACAAAGAAAAAGCAAAACATTATATAAGCAATGAAATAGTATTCAATGTGTTTATCTAAATATTCAGCGGTTAATAAATAATTTTAGTGAATTAGAGTCGTTAGTGATGGAAAATAATTTTGAATGTTTCTGCCTGAGTGAAACTCATTTATCGGACCTTGACGATGACTGTTTAGTGCAGCTGGAGAATTATAACATAGTAAGAGTAGATTCAAGTTTTAGGCATGTGTTTTAGGCGGTTTTTGTGTTTATGTTAAAAATTTTTGGAGTTGAGAAATTTTAAAAAAATGTGCAGCTAATCTGGATTTTTGGTGGCTAGCTCTTAGGGTATCGTACACAAACTTTGATCTATGTATTGGTTTTTTATAGAGCACCGAGGTATCTGGCTCTGAGGCAATATTTTATTATAATTTTATAAATTGTTTCAGTGAAATTTCTAGTTTGAATTGACAAACTTTCATTTGTAGTGATATGAATGTTAATTAGGAAGCAAATAGAATGGAAAAAAAAAGAAAATTGAAGAAATTTGTAATGACTTTGGTTTTAAACAAAGTATAGAGGAGTACACAAGAATTACAAAATCTTCGAGAACAATAATTGATTATGTGTTAATAAATCACTCTTATAATATAAACTCAAAAGTGATAAACGATTTTAAAATAAGTGATCATGAAACAATACAAATAAGTATAATAAAATCAGTTCCTAATAGACAGTCAAATATATTAGTTAAAGTGTTTAAACATAATAGATTACAATTTAGGTCTCAAATTTGCAAAAATGATATAATGACGGTGTATTATGACGACTGTAATTATAAAGCTGAAGGGTTCAGTAATAGATTACATAATTTATTCAAAAGGTGTATTACCAAGAAGTCTATAAGTAAGAATACCAAATCATGGTTCTTCAGCGATATAAAAAACTTAAGAAATTTAAAAATAAATAAGTATCGAATTGCATACATAACAAATACAGAACTTGAGTAGAATAATTACAAAGCTATCAGAAACTCTTATAAAAATAAATTGAATGTTACAAAATGTGAATTTTTATACAAAATAAAATCAAAGAATCAAATGATCAAAAATCTATGTGGAAAAACATTAAGTGTTTTGTGTTAAAATCTAAAAATGACATTGTAGACATTGTTTTTGATAGTGAAAAAATAAATCGTCGCTTTAATAATGCAATAACGTATGCTATGTATACGTTATTATTATATAATGGGTGCGCTGCATTCCACATAAGGATATCTTTGAAGTGGCGTTTTTATATTTTCGAATTATTTTATGACTGGGGATAAAAATTAATATATTGTTAATTAACGTCCATGCAAATGCATGCGCACATCCATCTTTAAACTCAAATATCTCGAAACTACAATTTTGCGTATACGTTATTTCATTATTAAAGCGACGAAATGATAGTCGGATTATTGCATACAAGTTTAATAAATATTGAGTAGAAAGCATTAAGTGTATTAATGATAGTATACATTTTTGAATACGTAGACTGTATTTCACCCACTACTTGCAGTTTTAAATTTAAGTAAATAAATATAAATGATCTTTTCAAAATTGTAAAAAATATGAATTCTAAAAATGATGTTAATTATGTTAACAAAAATCTAATATTAGATAGTTTCGATTTGATTGGTGAGAATTTTGTGTCAATAATTAATAAATCGATGGAATCAGTATTATTTCCATCAATTTGAAAAGAATCAATGGTAGTGCCTGATGGAAAAATTCAAAATTAAAAAAATCACACAGAATTTCGTCCAGCTAATACGATTTGGACGGAATCTAAGATTCTGGAAAAGGTGGTAAATGAGCAGGTGCAACAATACTTCGAAGAAAATAATTTTATATTTAACTTTCAATCTGGATTCAGACACAACCATAGCTGCGAATCCTTGATTGATCTAACTTAATAATTGGAAAATGGCTGTCCATGACAAGAAGGTTATTGTAGCAGTCTTTTCGAATTTAAGAAGAGCATTTGAAACTGTCGACAGAGATATACTACTCCTTGGTAAACTACAAAAATATGGTATCCAAGATAAGGAAATTGATTGGTTTAGGTCATACTTAAGCGAAAGGTGACAGAGAACTAAAGTGAATGACCCAATATCTGAATCAATTGATGTCATTTTTAGTGTACCTCGAGGACCAGTGTTGGTGTGCTTCTATTTTTAATATACATCAATGACATCCATAAAGTGGTGGTGCAGTCGATAATCTTTTTTTTTGCGGATGATGGGCTATTGTAAGCAATTGGAGACACAGTAGAGGTATGTGTAGCCAAATTGAACAGTGATTTAAAATGAATAAAATGGAATTAAATGTTGATAAAACAAAGGCCATGTGTATAAATGGTAGTATAAATAACAATAACCTACTTATTAATGATATAAATATTGAATTAGTCAGGGAAATAAAATATTTATGTGTTATTATCGATAATAATTTAAATTTTAAAAGTAATTCGGACTTTGCAAAAAACTTGGGAAAAAAATGTATGTGTTAAGATCTATTAGGAAAAATATATCGGAAAATCTAGTATACATATAACTTACACTGCTTGCCATTGGCACTTGGCGTAAGTATTCAAATAAAATTATGTATTTAGCACTTGTTACTTTACGCAGAATAACTTAAAAGTTAATAAATAAAAAAAAATACAAGGTTGATTTTTAGATACTCTATATATATTTCGGTTTGTTAGACCATTTTCAGGAGTATGATTACTCCTGAAGATGGTCTAACAAACCGAAATATATATAGAGTATCTAAAAATCAACCTTGCGCTTTTTTTTATTAATTAACTTTTATGTTATTCTGCGTAAAGTAACAAGTGCTATATACATAATGTTAGTATACATATATATATAATAACATAATAATATATTGTTCGAATATTGTTCATCAATCATTTTTATAAACAATAACGAAATGATGGATCGATTACAAAAATTGCATAACAGAGCAATGAGAATTATTCTTAAAAAAGATAGATTCACGTCAAAGGATCTTCTGTTGAAGACTTTGAAGTGGTTAAATGTTGAACAAAAACTAAAAATGAATGTGTTGTGTTGATTATTATATTTAAAATTAAAAATAATATGTGCTGAGTATTTAACAGAAAAACCGAAAAACTTACATATGTCAAGCAGATTCATAATTACAATTTGAGAAACGTTAATGATTTTAGATTAATTTTTTTTTTCAAATGAGAAAACGAAGAATATGTCAATGTACAGAGGGTTACAACTTTTTAATTTCCTTAGCAAAGAATTAAAGTGTGAAAGTAATTTGGAAAAATTTAAAAGCGAAATATGGAAGTACTGTGACGCAAACTTTTAATCATGAAGCACAAATTTGATTTGTTTATTGGGGATATATCTGTAGGTGGGAGGTAAACTACACCAAGTCACATTTTTAAAATTTTACAGGAAAGCCAAAAAACTGTTTGAAAATGAACTATAGACTTGGACTATTTAAAATTGTTCTATCTCGAAAACTACACTAGTTAGGACTCAGTGCTATTAACCTCTCGGTAGAGAACAAAATCCTGATTCTAACAGTATAAAAAAACGTATTTTGAAAAAATTGGACTTGGTGTAGTTTACCTCCCACCTACAGCTACAGATATGTACATTTTCTTTTTTGCTCTTTTACTAATTTCAGAATATTAATTATAAATATTTGTGGTAATTAAATTGATTACTAAATAAAATAAAATCATCAAAAAAAAAAACAAGCAAAACGTGAATGGGCATTCAAAATTGTTTATATAATATATTAAATTAAAAATTGTGTCTGTACATAATGGAGCATAAATGAGCACGTTTACCAGAACAGTTCATAAATGCCATGCAACCGAATGTACAACATATTATTACTGGGAATACTTTTCGTTATTTCTACAAGTAGTGGCTAGTTTTTAATTCTTTTAAAATGTTTTTGGAAGAAATACGATCAAATGGTATTATTCAATACAGTTCAGTTATTTGAGTTACCTAAAGTATTTTTTGTAAAAATGTAATACAAAATCCTATATGCGGTGAATTCCAGTATATTATCTCCACCCACTTCTGAGTATAACATCTTTAATTGTGTCTGGCATTGGTTAAATTCTTCATGGTCACCTTTTTCCATCGCTATTCTGGCGTGTGTTTCATAAACTTGTACTGTGAATTTGTCTCGAACTCCTTGAACCTAAATTACAAAATGAAAACGTAAATTTGAGAATGTATATGTAGCTGAAGATGAACACCTACAGTTAAATCTTGACGAATTGATTTCAGCTGATCACATGCATAATAATAATCTTGTTTTTCAACCCATTTGTTTTTTACGTTTTGTAATGAAAAAACTAGAACTTCAACTGGTCGAACTTCAGAAGCTGAAGGGGCTTTTGTTAAACGTAAAAATGATTTTTCTAATTCACGACATGTTCCAACAATATGAAAATCAGTCAAATCAAAATTGTCTTCATTAGCATCATCAATCCATAGGCGTGCTTGGTTTGGATTTTTCTTTTTCTTACTTTGATTTATTCCATTATTAGATGGAACTGATGCTTGTTTTTTATGCGAATCATTAAAACGAGCGGCACGTTGTTGGAGACGTTTAAGATCACCAACAACTTCTCCTCCAATCATTCCATATTCGGAATTGAACGATTTTTTTTTAATTTGCTTTTTCTTTTTATTTGATTTGTTTGGCGTTGAATCACCTAACCGATCAGATAATGCTTTAGATTTAACCGATTTCGCATTACTAAATTTAATATAATTATCATCACTTGAAGATGTAGAACTACGACGAGACTTTCTTTGGGGACTTGACGAATTACTTCGTGATCTGCTTCGGCGACGTGAATGTTTGGAGGAGGAAATTGAAGGTGATCTAGAACGCGATTTACTTCTGCTATCTTTTGTTCTAAATGATTTATTTCCAAGCCGTGCTTCTAACGATTCTGATATTCCTTTCTTTGAATTATTATTGATGTAATTATTTTTCGTACCTAAAACATTTTGATATTGCGCTAGAGCTCCAATAACTGGAGCTTT
The DNA here is from genome assembly GCA_963693315.1 of Diogma glabrata. Lineage (NCBI taxonomy): Eukaryota > Metazoa > Arthropoda > Insecta > Diptera > Cylindrotomidae > Diogma > Diogma glabrata. The sequence continues at coordinate 134,669,558 of OY856186.1, forward strand.
TTGCACAAGTATAGAATTCCGTTCACTATGAACGCTAGGAACAGGCTCGTTATCCCAGTCTTTTGTCCATAATTCACCTCGATTGGCAGCTGCAGTTATTCGCCCTTTTAAACATATGTCTACCTGATCCTTATCAAAATCTGTTTTGCATTTAGCGTAACATCGAGCAACGTAATTATTCAAACTTTCTGGCCACGCATCCGTTGGATTGTTAAAAGGGTCTGGTTTTTTCACCGTACCTATAAGAGGCGATTGTGTGGTTGTATTTTGAGTTGGGAATGTAGACGGAATCGGTGGTGGCGGTTTAGAAAGGTCTGGAGGAGGGCATGAAGGCAAAGGAACAAAAGAGTTATTTGAAAATAAACTGTTTGTTGTTGACTGTGGATTTTGTTGATTATTATTATTGTTGTTTTGATTCTTTTTATTCCTTTTCCGTTTTTTCTTTGACGTCGGTTCGCTGCATCCACCAGTAACTGGATTAGTTAGGTTAGGTGTAATTGTTTGAAGATTTCTTTTTCCTGGATGATTAATGTTGAATCGGATGGGATTGAATTGATTCGGCAATGTATTGTTTTGATTATCATCGAAAAATGACGGACGAGTAAGTAAGTTACCTATAGTTGGTGGCTGACTATAAGCTTGTGATGGAGGTGGGGGTGGAGGCCCCGGTGGAAGAGGCGGATTGACATCAAATTTACATTTTGGATCTAAATCTTCGGTTTTCTTTAAAACAACAGCATTACTAAATCCAGGGGGAGCATTCGAACCAATTTGTTGACTTGTTTTTTGTTGGTCTGCATATTGTTGTTGTTGTTGCATTTGGGCGAAATGATTATAATATGCACTGTAATATTGAGCATACTGGGGATACATATTGTATAATCCATAATTATTGAACATCCATTGTTGTTGTTGTTGTGTTGATTGTTGAGACTGCATCATTTCGGATGCATTATTGGGTGGTGTAGCAACAGCTGTTACCGTCGAACCAGTTTTGTCATCCATTTTTATCTTAAAATAAAACTTACCTTATGCTATATATAACTTATTTTTTCTGCAAAATAGAAAAAATATTTATATTATACATAAAAAAATTATTGAGCAAATATGGCGTCGCATATTACAAAATACACTTTTCACAAAAATTTATATTATACGTACTTTAGGTTATGAAGAAAAATTTTAATATTTAAACATAGCTAGTACACTATTTATTAGTTATTTTCACTTCTTCTATTTAAATATTACAATATAGATAGCAAAATTATGTCCTAAAAATTAATTTTTGCCACTATTAAATTATTATAAATGAATAATTTACAAATGAAATATTCTAATATGGAGATAGCTTTTAAGTTTAACTGTTTTCAGCCAAATATAATAGGGTTTGTTCTTTAGACTTCAATTCGTTATATTGCTGCATGTAATCTGCATGTAATAACAAATAGAAATCAGTAATGATGTATTAAAATTTACTGCAAAAATAATTATAATGCAAATATAGCAAAAACAGGCAAGATTACTTTATCTTAGGCCCCGGCCAATTTTATTTTATTTTTTTTAAGGGCACTTTTATAAGCATATTACAAAAAAAATTTTTTGAAAATCAGTCCTGGGGACCAAGATATAGGCCTTTGAAAAATAAAATATCGTATAAAAGTACACTTTTTTTTACCGAATGTTGCAATCCAAATGACGTTTAATGTTATTTTTGATATATAATTTTAAAGAATCAACATGAATAACTTAAAAAAAAATAATTATAACCTTAGAGGCCCACGTTATGACCATTTGAGGCAAGATTACTTTAACTTAGGCGCGAGTGGATTTTTTTTTTATTATTTTTATCGTAAATTAAGAAAATTTTGTAAAAGGGACAGTTTTGATCGTTTATCTTATAAGTACATAAGAAATGAAGCAAAAATAAGTAAAAAAATAAAAAAAATTTGTCAAAACCAGTGCAATTTTGTATGGATTTTGCTTTTTTCAAAGGGCTGTATCTTGGACCCCGGGGCTCCGATACAACTCGTTTTGGTTTTATTCGCTTCAGTGAGTGATTCTCTATCAAATATTAAAAAAATTTTTTGGGGCCTAAGAAAAAGTAATATCCCCCAAAAACAACTTAAAGACAACACAAAACAATCTTGATTTGCAAGAAATAACAATTATTTAAAGTTTTCGAGACACAAATCAGCTGATAACAAATGTCGAGTTTTTTTTTCGAGAAAAAGCTCTATTGTCACCCCCATGTAGTTTGCATTATACTATTCCTACCTAGATGTATAGGGCGATTTTTATGTTCTGGTGTTTACCGCAATGGCGCTGCAAAAGGGGGATAAGAGAAAAAATTCAAAAACTTTGATATGGGATTTCATACAAAATACAACTTGAATAATTTTAAAAATTATCTATGAAACTTCTCATTTTTCCACAATTGAACAATTAAAATTTGCTTATGGAGTATTATTGACTATATTTTAAGCGTAATATATAAAATATTATTCTAAAGTCGCTCAAAAAAGAAACATAAAAATTGCCAAAATTTCCCATACAAAGTTGTATGAAAAATTTAACCTATTTTCGTATTTGTTTTACGGACAGAAGAAAAGAAAATATTTTATATATTAAGCTTAATATATAGTCAATAATACTTCATAAACAAATTCAAATTATTTAATTGTAGTAAAATGAGAAATTTCATAGATAACTTTTAAAATTATTCAAATTGTGTTTTGTATGGAATTCCATATTTTTTTTTTTTTTTTTTTTTATTAATCAGTTAGACATGTTTAGCACACTAAATATGAAATATTCATTATTTAGACTCTTTGAATATCCGAAGATACCATGTCAACTATAAAGGAATGGAAGGAATGGGGATATAGGGATAACTATACTAATTTTTTTAAATGATGATGGACATTTTCTTTAAATGCCTGAGGAGAAAATTCATCGGGAAATACAGAGGAGGGCAATGAATTCCATAATTTGGCCACTCTATTGAAATAGTCGTTTTGGAAGGACACAGTTCTACAACGAGGTATTTGTACAACAAATGGATGGGATAACTCGGCAGCTCTTGTTTGTCGATTATACTGCGCACACGATGGAAGAATATTTTGAATTTCCTTAGAGGAGAGTTCGCTAAAGTTATATTTATAGTAGATTGACAATTCAGCCACATTTCTTCTGTGCTGGAGTGAATCAAGCTGGTCCGTTAGTTCGGTATTACCAATCAACCGCATTGCTTTTCTCTGTACAGAGTCTAGACATTTTATTGTTGACTGACAAGCACCTCCCCAAACATGACAGCAGTACTCCATACATGGACGAATAAAGGACTTGAAGATTAGCAAAATTTGCTCGGGATTGAAATACTTTTTACATCGACTCAAGAATCCTAATTTTTGCATTGCAGATTTAGCGAGGTTGAACACATGTTTATTCCATTTCAGGTTATTTTGAATATCCACTCCAAGAAGTCTAACTGATTCAACCTCACGCAATTCCTCTTGGTTTATTTTAATAGGAAAATTTTTATGTCGCTCTATTCGTGAAAGACGGCATAATTTGGTTTTGGTTGGATTAAATGAAACAAGATTACGATCACCCCATTCCATTATACGCTCCAGATCTTTGTTGATGGAATCAATTAGCAACTCTCTATCAGTGGTAACTGCAGTATGAGATCGAAATTTAGGAGATGCATGTGATGCATGTAATGTGCTGTCATCAGCAAAACTATGGATTGGGTGCACTGTGGAAATAAGTAAGTCATTAATGTATAGAAGAAACAAGGTTAAAATATTTGTGAATATAAAATAGGTATAAAATTTTTGTGATTTTTTCTCTTATCCCCTTTTTGCAGCGCCATTGCGGTAAACACCGGAACAGAAAAATCGCCCTATCCCAACGAATTTCGTTTCTACAGTAGAAAGTTTCTACAGCTTTTCCATAGGAAGACTACACTACGATTCTATCTCGAATCTTTCTATAACATTTTAATGTCTTCTGATTGGTTAATTCTCTGATCAGTATGCCATCTTTATACAAGTTTTAATAAAGTGAACTAAAACAAGACAAAATCAACATTGTATAACTTTGTAGTTCATAAGTATATTTTTTCGTGAGAAAATATTTTTCAATTTTAAGTAATGGTTTTTTTAAATATACAAAATATAATGTGAACTATAAAAACGCGAAAGTGTACTTAAGTAAAGAGAAAAATTTACAAAAAATGCTTGTCTATAAACAAACATTTTTGTTCAAATTTTTACAGAGAGTAAATAATTATGGCGGCTGATAAGCAATCTGGTTCTGGTAACAATAAACTTTGAAGACAGTCATGGAGAGAAGTAAAATAGCCATTACCAGCTATTAAATCATTTCTTTTCGGTAACTATTTAAAACTATTTTATTTCAATAAAAAAAAATTCTTTTACATTTTCAGATGCATCGAGAGAAAAACAAAAATAATATAAATTTTGTATTAAACTAGCACTATATAACTATGTACTAAATCTAAATAAATAAATTTATTAGAAATAAAATGAAATTCAACTAAAATAAAATATGTTTTAATTATTGCAATGTTAACAACTAACAAAATTTCTATGAAGAATCGTTTAAGAAAGTAGTCTAAATTTTTATGTTTCTTTTTTGAGCGACTTAAGAATAATATTTTATGTATTACGCTTAAAATATAGTCAATAATACTCCATAAGCAAATTAAAATTGTTCAATTGTGGTAAAATGAGAAATTTCATAGATAATTTTTAAAATTATTCAAATTGTGTTTTGTATGAAATTCCATAATTATTCAAATTGTGTTTTGTATGGATATCCATATAAAATTTTTGTGATTTTTTCTCTTATCCCCTTTTTGCAGCGCCATTACGGTAAACACCGGAACAGAAAAATCGCCCTATAGACATTTTATCCGAAAAAAATTGACAATTGTGATCAGCTGATATGTATTTCGAAAACTTCAATTAATTGCATTGAATAAATATCTAATGTCGAATTCTGTTTGCCAAAAAACTTGCTCTAAACACGCCCATTTTTGATCTAGATCAAGTTTTTTTCACATAACGTGTTCTATTTGACAAAAAAAGTGATTTTTTTTTTGCCCTAAAAACTTTTGTTTGAATCTAGATTTTTAGCTAGAGCAAGCATAAAATATAATAAAGAACACAAATACATTTAAAAAAATCTGTCAAAATTAGTAAACAAACAAAACGCCATTTACTTATTATTTTTTTTAATAGTGAAATAGTTACTTTTTAAATAAAATATTGTTTAAATCGTGTTTTAAATTAAAAATTAATAATAAACTAATTAATTAAATACAATTAATTACAAAAATATTCAATGACAGTTCACAAATACAACTACAAAACTGGATCATATTTTTGCATGTTCTTTTTATGAAAAAAAAATCACTTTTTCACTCTGGACAAAAAGAATTCGACATAAGGAAGAGTAACTAGACGTTTTGAGTGAAGCATCTAATTTTTAGTATTGGTGAAGTTTGATAGTGTTTGCATTTTAGCTGGGTGGTACTGTTTACAATTTGCATATTTATATTTTCAAAACAAATAAAAGGAATAATAAATGTTACATATATATTTAAAAGCCTAATATGTTTGGATAAAATATTTCCTTATATTTCCATATATAAATATTTTTAATTGTCCATACAACACAAATTTTAATCATATTGAATTACTTTAAGAACACCTTATATTCGGCTGTGATTACGTTTGAAATATGGTTTGACAACGATGGATTAAGAAAAATTACATTTATGTAGGGTAATAAAATATAAAATTAAACTAGAAAATAACAGTTTTTGTAAAGCAAATACTTTATGTTTTTGTTAAAACATCATTCTAAACCCTTTTTATGCGTAGTGTTAGTAAAAATATTCTAATCATTGATATGAAATTCGATGATCAAATTTCAGTGTATTTAAGGTTATTTGTACATATTTTAATGCAACACTTCATTTTTATGAATAAACTACTGCACAAATACTAATAATTGTTTTGTAAAACATTAATTCAAACTTTAATTTTTATAAATTTTGTTTAATTTGAATATCTTAAAGTAGAATTTCGGATAAAAGCTATGATTTTATTTTAAAATACAAAACGAAATATGTCAAATGTCATGGATGAAGAACGCACAGATATACAAATTACATACTTCAAAAAATATTCGTGTAGCCACACGTAGTTATTCTTCCTTATATATTTATTCAATGATTAATTGTTATTTCTTGCAAATCAATATTGTTTTGTATTGACTTTAAGTTGGTTTTACTACACTTGAATTTTTATTATTTTTGCAATAAATTTTGGCAAAGCAAAAATAAACAAAAAATAAAAAAATTTTGTCAAAACCAGTGCAATTTTGTATGGATTTTGCTCTTTTCAAAGGCCTGTATCTTGGACCCCAGGGCTCCGATACAACTCGTTTTGGTTTTATTCGCTTCAGAAAAAAATTCTTGGCGCCTAAGTAAAAGTAATATCTCCTAAATTTCAATACATAATTACTGATTTCTAATCATAATTGCTGTATGTATTCTGTCAAATACATACAGCAACACGACTTGTAGTTTAAGTAAAATAGTCTATATTAAAAGGTATAAGATAAAGTATATACGTATAAGCTTGAATTAGAATAATACGTTAATGCGGGCGTCCATGACTTGCTTTAGGGAACAATCTGAAGATGACTTAACTCAAAACTCACCTACTTTGAGTACTGATCTCAGTCGCGCAGACGAAACTTCGTCTTCTACAGATAAAGTTGTAACGTCCGCTATATTCACCTAAACAATAATAAAACCAATTCATCTTCTTTTTCTAATTCAATAAAAATTTATTTCAATAGTTTCAGTTCATTTTTACATTAATAATAATTTTAAAATTTTCTAATACTTAACGGCTAGTTAAATTTCGAATATAATATAAAAATAACGAACGTACCAATTTTAATTTCATTTCTAACGAACAGATGTCGTTACTAATTTTTGCTGAATCTTGGTGTTGCACGATTTTCATATTTTCATTAGAAGATGTCAAAGAAAAATCACATTTTTTTGTTTAATCAGTTTTTCGATGTTAAAAATCTGAGATAATAGAAATTCATTCCGGTTTTGGTTTTTCAAAAGATCACATCTAGTCAAAGAAAAAATAGTAAAAATAATGCAATTAATATAATTTCATTATAAAAGTGATTGTATGTCTTATCATTATATTTTTTACTTGTGAAATATAATAGTGAAATTTTGAAAATCGTTTTTAACAAAGCAAAGGAAACATATATTGATAAGTTATTTTGCTGTCAATCTAATAATAAAAAACACATAATTATATTTTCAATATATGCAAGTATAAAATTTTATTGATATAGTCCAGAAATGTTAAAGTTTTTTTTCGTCAATAAATCAATTACATAATGGCGATCGTACAATAATAGATGGCTTTAATTTCATTCTGTGAATTGCAATTGGGATTTTGGTTTAGAAGAAGTGGATACCATTTTGTATGTTTCGGGAATTTTAATATAAACCACATAACAAATTGACGTCGATCAACATTATCAGTGAAATTAGAAACTACAACGTCTAATGATCCAGTGCATAACCTATTTGAAGTCTGTGAAAACTGCGGTTATAATAAGAGTAAAAATTTTTGATAAGTGTAACCACGATTGGAATGAAAATTAGTTGGACGAATGCAGGAGGGAAAAAATTCAATTTGGGAAGAATAAACGTCAACATTTTTTTTATCATCTCCAGATAGATTAAGGTATTGTTAATTGAATTATTTTATATTTTTGAAATTGTGTTCTTTCTTTTGTGTAATAGAATGATAGGCTAGGGCATTTTGCCTTAAGTAAGAGATTCCCGTCTCAAGGTTTGTCCGGAACGTTAATGTTCCGGCAAATTATTCCGAATACAACTTTTGGTTGGTTATTTAAAGGTCCAATTATAATACGTGACGCCGAAACGAACACCTTGGTCGTTTCACTGAGAAGAGCTGTTTTTTTTTAGGGTGCTGTCCAAACCAGTTTGAGTTTGGATCAAATTTTTTTTTGGGTGTGGTGTATACCGTTTTATTTAGTGTTTTTGAACCTGATTAGGTTGTAATTTTGAAATTTTTGGCGCAAAATTCTTTCTTTGGTGAATTTTTTTTTGAGAAAACCAGGTTGTGGTTTTTTTTTCTTTAATTATAAAACCAGTTTTGGGGTTTTTTGTGTTGGTCAGTTTGCAATTTTGCAAAATATTAATTTTGGTATAAAACCAGTTATTGGTTTCGTTTTTTGATTAGGAAATTGTTTAATATATTTTGAGAAATGTATTGTAAGAGACAACAGGGGATGCGGATCAGGAGGAGTCGACCAGGGGGGGTTGAACCGAGGAGGAATGAAGTGGAGGAGGAAGAGCATGTGGAGAGAAAGGAGAGAATGGATGAGGCAATGAATGTGGTGGAATGGATGATGAATGTGATTATGAATGAGGTGAAGAATGGGATATTTTTGGAATTGATGGAGGACATTTGCGAAGAGCAATACGATGAGATATTGAATGGGATGGTGAGTGATATAGTGAATGAGTGCGTGAATGAGGAAGCGAATGAGTTGAGTGCGCTGGATGAGGAAGTGAATGAGGAAGTGAATGTGGGCTGGAGAGAAAGGAGGAGGATCTCCAGGAACAGGAGCTCTCACTTGAAAAGGAAGGAGAGGAGAAGGAGGGCGAAGGAGAGTCGCTTGGTCGTGGAGCTGGGAGCTTCCTCGACCAAGAGTACTCAAGTGGAGGAGCTGGTTCAGGAGGTTCCCATCTCACCGATCACGCGACAGGAAGAGGAGTGGTCTGGTCCGCAGGAGGCCCCTGTTCCTCATTGTATAATTAATTAAAATTGATTATTTTTAGTTTGGAAAAAAAACGTTTTGGGGTGGTAATTTTTTTCAGGGATTGTTTTTTTATACCGCCAATTTACATGATGTATATATTGTACATTTCTTGTAAATATTTTTTTTTTTTGTAAACATTAATGTACATATTTTTTTTTTGTACATATCTTCCAACGTATATATTCATAACGTATATATTGTACATAGTTTTCAAAGGTTCTTTTTGTACATAGTTTTGATAAACTTTGTAATGTAAATAGTTGTTGTATTTTTTTTTGGATAATATTGTACATATTTTTGGAATGTCGATGTACATAATTCTTTTTAAATAGTTTTTTTGGAATATTTTTCGTGCATTAGGTTGTAAATAAATCTCTTTCATAGCGGTAGGCCTAACAAGCCATCCATGGGGCTTCCCCTTTAACATTAATTACGTTCTTAGGTCGCCTATGGCCACCGGGGCTATGCGATCGAAGAACATTGGTTTCTTCTCTTTATTCAGCGAGGAAGTCCTCAGGGACGAGGAGTGGTGTTGCTGTGTTTGTACTTAGGTGCAAACCAGTAGTACCATTCTTTGCTCAGAGGCTTCTTCGGTGTAATGAAGAAAAGAACCAATTATACTTTGTTTTCAGGATCAGAGGCTTCACCTCATACATATTCATACTTTTCCATTTTTCCATTTAGCTTATCAATAAAACAATTTTTCATAGAGTTTAGGATTTGAAGTCTGGTGCTCGGGAGCGTTCTTCAACTTTCGCATTAGGTTTATTTGGTAATTTATTTTTAGGTTAAACAAGCACAACTGGGTCAGTAGAAATGGACCTAAGGTCTAATCGTGACAGTTGTGATTGTTTTATTAGATTGGGGAGAAACTGTTCTGTAGAATCTGGTCGTTAGGGGCTTTTTTAGTCAGTTCTCACATGCATTGTTGGAGTGGGCTCGCGAACGCGATATTTTAGATTTAAACAAAATGGATATTGTAACCATACTTACTTTTTATAATGTCTCCAGACGAATCTTGACTTTGGGAATCTCTTATTGTTGATACCTCAACAGATAAAAATATATCAACCAACCCAGCGGAAATCAATAATGCATAATAATGCATAATAATGCAAAAATGCATTATTATATTTAATTAATTTTCTTTATAATAACTTGATATAATTGTTAACGCAGCAAAAATTGCTTATTTAAAGAAAATGAATTACCATAAATAAATAAGAATTATTTTAACATTAAAACTTTAACGTTCTTTTTATTCATCATACAAATCTTCCAGTAAAACTAACTGTCCAGCCCCCACCAGTGAAAAGCGGGTTAGTTATTACTGAAGGTTTGTACATGGTCCTTCGAGTCTTCAAGTAAAATAAAGAGACCAGAGAGAACAACAGTCATTAAGATCAGTTAAACATAAACAACAATGGATACAAAAGCTCTGTTCGACCAACAAGCAGAGACAGCTGAAAATCTTAAACAGCTGGTTACAAACTACAAGAAGGATGGGAAAGAAAGAAAAACATATTACTATTGCGAGAGAAAAAAACTTACAGTACAAAGGCTGTATCTGGAGTATCAACGGGTGGACGAAATACTAAGAACCACCAAAGGAGTTGATACGAAGCATCCTTACTTCAAGGAACATCGGCTGAAGGTTCACCAATCATTCGAATACTTAATGGGTGAACTAAAACAACAACAATCAGTGCCAACAGTCGTAGTAACCAACAACCTAGATGAAGATCAGCAGAATGCCGGTGCCGTTAGTAATCCAGAAAACTCTGTTCCAGATAAACTACCAGCATCAACAACTTTTTCAAGTGGTTTATCAATAGGAACAAAAGATTTGCCAGAATCATTATTAGCAAGAAAACAAGAAATAATGAACACACAACTTATTCGGAATTTAAGAGGAATTCGAGACGCTATTAATTTACAAAAACCAAAAGAACTTTTATCAATAAAACAAAAACAGATCGAATCTACCATGGAAAAACTTGAACTTATTCACCATGAAATAATTATGTCTTTAGAAAAGGAAGACAATGCAGGATATGTAAACCAACAAGCTATCTACGAATCTATTACTGATGAAGCAGAAGAAACATTAACTCTTCTGCAGCAATACATTAGTAGAAATAAGGTGAATATAGAAATAAACGAATCAAAAATCGATATTAAGCTTCCACAAATCGATTTTCCTCGTTTTTATGGAGAATACAGCAAGTGGTCATCATTTTACGATCAGTTTAAAAGATTCATTCATGAAAATCCTAAATTGACTACAACTTATAAAATGTCTTTACTGAAATCCTACATAGGTGGTGATGCAGCCAAAATTATAAGTCATTTGGAAACAACTGAGCAAAACTACAACACAGCTTGGGAAATTCTGGTAGCGAGATATAACAACAAAAGGTTACTGATAACAAAATACGTAAACACAATTTTATCTCTACCAGTTATTAACACAGAATCGGCTGCAGCTATCAGAAATCTGCATGATACATTAAGAGAATGTTTACATGCAATAAACAACTTTGGAACAGATATTAGTTCTTGGAATGCAATTATCATTCCAATAATCACAAAAAAAATGGATTCCGAAACTCTTAGATTATATGAAACAACACTCGCTAGTCCTAGAGAAATTCAAACATTGGACGAATGTCTGAAATTTCTAGAGGGACGGTTTCAATCACTTGAAGCTATCTCCAACTCTAGAATAGCATCAAAAAGTATCATCCAAAGCAGCAACAACCGCAACATTGGCTATTCAAACGCTTCAAATAATAATAGCAATTCATCGACTAATAGTAAAGTAAAAGGGTTTCATGCTGTAAATTCAAACGTCAACAGTTGCCAACAATGCAGTGGAAGTCACCATATTGGGCAATGTCCAGCTTTTAATAAACTATCAACAATTGAAAGAACACAGCTGGTGAATTTATTGAAATTATGCAGAAAATGTCTTACCGTGCACCAGAACAACGGCTACTGTAAATCTGCAATAAAATGTACGAAATGCATGGGAAATCATCACATACTTCTACATACAGATAAATCACAAAATGAAATAAAGTCATCCAATTACCAAGCCGTTAGTGCATCTAACTTAAAAACGTTTATGTCACTTCGTCAGAATGAACAACAGTCCGGTACGCTACTTGGAACGGCACTTGTTCAAGTTTGTAATCAAAATAATATTCAACCCAAATATCTTCGAGTATTAATAGATCCTGGGTCTCAAGCAACGTTTATAACAACAAAGGCGGCAAATGAATTGAAGATACAAGGACACCAAACGTTTGTTGAAGTAACTGGAGTTGCGGGAGCTATTGCTGGAATTGTACGAAAATCTGTGAATCTAGAACTACAACCTAGATTCCCATCTGCATTTAAGATGAAAATTAACGCTTTGGTTCTTGATGTTCTCACTACCATCCTTCCAGAACAACATATAGATGATAGATAGTGGAATCATTTAAGCAATCTTATGTGGGCTGACCCAACTTATTACAAACCAGGTCCTATCGATGTGCTGTTAGGGGCAAATCATTACTCAGAAATCATACTAGATGGCATAATTAAAGGTAATACATCAGAACCGATGGCTCAACAAACAGAATTTGGTTGGATAGTATCAGGAAGGTATGGCAGCTCTAACCAAGGCCAAATCAAATCAATGGTTACTTCTATAGAAATAGACAACCAATTAACGAAATTCTGGGAGATCGAAGAAGTGGTACCCAAACGAACTCTTACAACAGAAGAACAAAAATGTGAAGAGCATTATAAATCAACACATAATTTAGGACTGGATGGTCGATACATCGTTCGTATTCCGTTTAAAGAAGATTACAAACCTTTGGGAGCATCTATCAACAGAGCTTTTGCACGACTTCTACAGTTAGAGAAACGATTCGAATTGTGTTCAGAATTTAAAAGATCTTACAAGGATTGCATGCAAGAATACATTCAGCTAGGATACATGCAACCAGTTACATCCAACAACAACGGATCGTATTATATTCCTCATCATGCTGTTATTAAAGAAAACAGCTCAACAACAAAATTACGAGTTGTTTTTGATGCCTCTGCTAAAACTACCAACGGTGTCAGCCATAATGACAACCAAATGACTGGGCCGACAATCCAACAAGATTTATTATCTATACTATTGAGATGGCGTAAACATAAATACGTGTATGGTGCCGATATTGAAAAAATGTATCGACAAATTAAAATTCATGAAGATGATCAGCATTTCCAGAGATTATTGTGGCGCAATTCACCTACAGAAAAGGTTCAAGAATACCAACTTACGACAGTTACGTTTGGAACAACCTCTGCACCATACTTAGCCATCCGAACACTTCAACAGATTGCATACGATACCAAATTTAGATATCCATTAGCTTCGGAAATCATTCTCAATGATTTTTATGTTGATGATCTACTCTCTGGTAACGAAACAATCGAAGAAGCACTTATAACTCAACAGCAGCTTCTTGATTCTTTAAGCAGTGGCGGATTTAACCTGAGGAAATGGTTTGGAAATCACCCTAGTATTTTATCAAACATACCAATTGAGTTTCAAGAAACAAAATCATATCAGATAAAACTCGATGATACAATAAAAACGCTTGGAATAAGTTGGAACCCAACAACAGATACTTTTGAATTCAAGGTAACGATTCCGGATACAGAAATTATTACAACTAAACGAAAATTTCTTTCGGAAGCATCAAAACTGTTTGATCCTCTTGGATGGCTTTCTCCTACAATCATTCAAGTCAAAATACTCCTCCAACAACTATGGTTGACTGGTGTTAGTTGGGATCAACCACTGCCAGATAATGTAAATTCTAAATGGATTCTTTACAAACAGACATTACCTGCGCTAGAAAAACTGAAAATTCGGAGATGGGTCAATAACTTAAAATGTAATACACCTGAGTTACATGGTTTCTGTGATGCGTCAGAACTTGCATACGCAGCAGCAGTATATTTTTCAACCAAAGATGAGAAGGGATTAAAAACAGTCACCTTACTAACAGCTAAGACTAAGGTGGCGCCAATAAAAACAAAAATCACTCTTCCTAAATTAGAACTATGTGGAGCGTTGCTATTAGCCAAATTGTTACGAAATGTAGAACAAGCAATGCAAATTTCAAATATAAAAACATATGCATGGAGTGATTCCACGATTGCATTAGTCTGGATAAGAGGTAGTCCAATGAGATGGAAAACTTTCGTTGCCAATCGAGTAACTGAAATACAACAACTTACTGATACTTCACAATGGAACCACGTTAAAACAGAAGACAACCCAGCAGATTGTGCTACTAGAAGAATTGATCCAGATAAATTAAGTGAACATCATTTATGGTGGAACGGACCAAATTGGTTAAAGGAAAATCAAGAAAAATGGCCAAAATTAACAACTGAATTAAAAATTGAAGATATTCCAGATACAAAAGAACTGTGCTAACTACGATGATGACAACTGATCCATATAGTCTTCTTTGTACAAGATACTCTAAATTAATAAAACTACAACGAGTTATAGCATACTGTCAGCGATTTGTAAACCGACTTGGAAAAAAACAGTATCCGACGTCTCTAACCCTAACAACGATAGAGATGGAGGAAGCTTTGCAGCGGATCGTAATAACAGTCCAATCTAAAAACTTTCATGAAGAAATATCACAACTAAAAACTAAAACGCATATCTCAAGTAAGAGTAAAATTCTTTCTTTGAGTCCGTTTCTAGACCAACAAGGTATACTACGGGTAGGAGGTAGATTACAAAATTCAACACTTTCATTTAACATAAAACATCCGATTATTTTACCCAAAAAACATCCAGTAACCGAGCTAATAATAACGAATGCTCATTTAACAACTTTGCATGGAGGAGCGCAGCTAACGTTATCTTACATCCGAAAGCGTTTTTGGATTATTAATGCAAAAAGCTGTGTTCGGAATTCAATTCATAAATGCGTAAAATGCCACAGATTCAAAGCTAAGGCCAATCAGCAAATAATGGGTAATCTACCATCATCAAGAATTGTTCCTTCTCGACCATTTTTAAAAACAGGACTAGATTATGCGGGGCCTCTTAACATTCGAACAACAAAAGGAAGAGGACATAAATCATACAAAGGCTACATAGCACTTTTTGTGTGTATGGCTACAAAGGCAGTCCATATTGAAGTCGTAAGTGATCTTACATCACAAGGATTCATTGCAGCATACAAGAGATTTACATCACGGCGTGGACTATGCACTGATATTTACAGTGACAATGGCACAAATTTCGTTGGCGCCAGTGCTGAGCTCAACAAAAGAAAAAAATTAACTATGCAACAACTTAATCCTGAATTTGAAGAGCTTCTCTCCAAAGACAACACTACTTGGCATTTTATACCACCTCGTGCCGCACATTTTGGTGGTCTATGGGAAGCAGGAGTCAAATCAATGAAGTATCATTTAAAAAGGGTGATAGGGGAAACAACATTAACCTTTGAAGAATTAACAACGTTACTCACTCAAATAGAAGCGTGCATGAATTCACGACCATTATCACCGTTGACATCTGATCCAAGTGATCTATCAGTTTTAACGCCTGGACATTTTTTGATTGGCGATTCCTTAATTTCACCGCCAGATCCAAATATAGGAGTATCTAACCTAAATGGTCTTAAGCGATGGAGATTGGTTGAAGCAATGAAACAACATTTTTGGAAGAAATGGTCCAAGGACTATTTATCAACTCTGCAACAAAGGTCTAAATGGAATAAAACTGAAACTAACTTAAATATCGGGGAATTAGTTTTGGTAATAGATGATCAACTGCCACCAACAAAATGGATGACGGCCAGAGTAGTAGAAGTACATCCAGGACTAGATAACAAGGTGCGAGTGGCGACAGTTTGTGGCCCGGGGAAGGTCATTCTGAAAAGACCTATATCTAAATTATCACGCTTACCTATTGAAAAAGTAGATATTAATGATGATACGAATCTACAACAAAAAGGAAACAACGAAAAGAAGTCTGAAGAGCACAAAACTACCACCAATACTAGATGTACAAGAAGGAACACGGCACCATGCAAAATAAGCAGTAACCACTATATGTTTACAATGTTTATGATATTTGCAATCCTTTGTCCTGGTCAAGCAGCAAACATAAGTTTCGAAAATAATCAGTGTGAGGTTCACAAACTGAACAACCAACCAGGAATTATCTTTGAAAAATTAGGTAAAATGTGGTTCACCAACAATAATTGGAACATAATTGTCTATTTAAATTTGTCAACCTACGAGCAAGAACTAAATATTTTTCACCGCTGTTTGGAAAAAATAAGCCAAATATGCAAGCAAACCAATATTTCAAATTGTAATCAAACATATCAACAGTTTGATCACATGCTAACGGAAATAGTACAGCACGACCAGTTGATCAGACATCCAACTCATCATCGAGAAAAAAGAGGTTTGATCAATGTCATTGGTCGAATAGAACATGAATTATTTGGAGTAATGGATGATCGGGATGCTAATCACTACAAACAACAAATAAAACTACTTCAAATGAATGAAAATCACTTACTCCAGCTGCAGAAAAATCAAACATCAATTGCGGAATCCACCTTGAACATATTAAAAAGACAAGAGGTTGATATAAACAACCATTGGTTACAATTCAAAGAGCAATCTCAATTAGTTTTGGAAGGAATAAATCATGAAACAACATTTATCAAAATGTCTTTATACACAACGCTTCTAATGGTTAATTTCCGAAATAGGCAAACAACACTTATACAAGTGTTGACAAACACACATTCCATAATGGCAAAAACTTCTATCTTAACAACAGAACAATTGCAGAAAGAACTATCATATATTAATGAAAATATACCAAAGGGACAACAAATACCATGGCCAAACGGAAAACACAACATCCTTCACATGTATCGTGTGTTAACAGTCACAGCAAGAACAATTGAAAATCTGCTAATTGTCAACTTCAATCTTCCATTAGCAGACAACATGCTCCATAATATGTACAAACTCACCGCTTTTCCAATGAATACATTTAATGAATCTAAAGCAATTGTACCAAAAGGAGAGATTCTCATCACAGGCTTACACATGGACCAATACTATTTTATGTCAACCATGGATTTGGATAAGTGCTTTGCAGCAAGCTCAGAAGAGTTTTTATGTAAGCAAACACATCCAATTCATACAACTGATCCTACAAAATCGTGTGAACTATCAATACTCTACTGGAACAAAATCAACAAATACTGTAACGTTCAAAAAGCAAAACCTGTTGATAGTTGGTACCAATTAAAGAACAACACTTGGTTGTTTGCATTAAGCAATGAAACCAATCTTCGGATCAGTTGCAAAGAAGAACAATTTATGATCCATCTAAACGGGAGCGGAAAACTTATACTGAAACCAAGGTGCGTGGCAAAGAGTGAAAAAATATTGTTACAATCCCAGGGATCACACAACAGTACCATCTACTCAGTAATTTTGAATCAAATGGATTTTGATGATGAAGTCGGGTTTAACAACTTTAGTCAACTTTTGAATTACTCCACCAATAACAGTATTCTTCAACAAGTGAGAATCGCAGAAAATTCTATTAATACAGTAAAATATCAAGAAACCTTACCTTTCTTGCAAAGGCCATCAGTTCATGATGTTCATCATTATTTTATTTTGTATGGACTAATTGTGTCCATTGCAATTATTATAATTATCAAATATCGATGCAGTAAAGCGGTTAATGGAATTCCTGCAGCCCAGCAACTAGAAGTATAACAGTATACAGCTGGGCCCCGGAGTATGTTGATACCTCAACAGATAAAAATATATCAACCAACCCAGCGGAAATCAATAATACATAATAATGCATAATAGTGCAAAATTGAATTATTATATTTAATTAATTTTCTTTATATTAACTTGATATAATTGTTAACGCAGCAAAAATTGCTTATTTAAAGAAAATGAATTACCATAAATAAATAAGAATTATTTTAACATTAAAACTTTAACGTTATTTTTCTTCATCATACAAATCTTCCAGTAAAACTAACTGTCCAGCCCCCACCAGTGAAAAGCGGGTTAGTTATTACTGAAGGTTTGTACAGTTCCATTGCAAAAACTTGCTGCATCATTGTTTCTAAAAATAGGAAAAGAAACACCCATTTTCTATATTTTGAACATGTATAACATATATATATATATATATATATATATATATATATATATATATATATATATATATATATATATATATATATATATATATATATATATATATATATATATATATATATATATATATATATATATATATATATATATATATATATATATATATATATATATATATATATATATATATATATATATATATATATATATATATATATATATATATATGTTATACATGTTCAAAATATAGAAAATGGGTGTTTCTTTTCCTATTTTTAGAAACAATGATGCAGCAAGTTTTTGCAATGGAACTGTACAAACCTTCAGTAATAACTAACCCGCTTTTCACTGGTGGGGGCTGGACAGTTAGTTTTACTGGAAGATTTGTATGATGAAGAAAAATAACGTTAAAGTTTTAATGTTAAAATAATTCTTATTTATTTATGGTAATTCATTTTCTTTAAATAAGCAATTTTTGCTGCGTTAACAATTATATCAAGTTAATATAAAGAAAATTAATTAAATATAATAATTCAATTTTGCACTATTATGCATTATTATGTATTATTGATTTCCGCTGGGTTGGTTGATATATTTTTATCTGTTGAGGTATCAACATACTCCGGGGCCCAGCTGTATACTGTTATACTTCTAGTTGCTGGGCTGCAGGAATTCCATTAACCGCTTTACTGCATCGATATTTGATAATTATAATAATTGCAATGGACACAATTAGTCCATACAAAATAAAATAATGATGAACATCATGAACTGATGGCCTTTGCAAGAAAGGTAAGGTTTCTTGATATTTTACTGTATTAATAGAATTTTCTGCGATTCTCACTTGTTGAAGAATACTGTTATTGGTGGAGTAATTCAAAAGTTGACTAAAGTTGTTAAACCCGACTTCATCATCAAAATCCATTTGATTCAAAATTACTGAGTAGATGGTACTGTTGTGTGATCCCTGGGATTGTAACAATATTTTTTCACTCTTTGCCACGCACCTTGGTTTCAGTATAAGTTTTCCGCTCCCGTTTAGATGGATCATAAATTGTTCTTCTTTGCATATGATCCGAAGATTGGTTTCATTGCTTAATGCAAACAACCAAGTGTTGTTCTTTAATTGGTACCAACTATCAACAGGTTTTGCTTTTTGAACGTTACAGTATTTGTTGATTTTGTTCCAGTAGAGTATTGATAGTTCACACGATTTTGTAGGATCAGTTGTATGAATTGGATGTGTTTGCTTACATAAAAACTCTTCTGAGCTTGCTGCAAAGCACTTATCCAAATCCATGGTTGACATAAAATAGTATTGGTCCATGTGTAAGCCTGTGATGAGAATCTCTCCTTTTGGTACAATTGCTTTAGATTCATTAAATGTATTCATTGGAAAAGCGGTGAGTTTGTACATATTATGGAGCATGTTGTCTGCTAATGGAAGATTGAAGTTGACAATTAGCAGATTTTCAATTGTTCTTGCTGTGACTGTTAACACACGATACATGTGAAGGATGTTGTGTTTTCCGTTTGGCCATGGTATTTGTTGTCCCTTTGGTATATTTTCATTAATATATGATAGTTCTTTCTGCAATTGTTCTGTTGTTAAGATAGAAGTTTTTGCCATTATGGAATGTGTGTTTGTCAACACTTGTATAAGTGTTGTTTGCCTATTTCGGAAATTAACCATTAGAAGCGTTGTGTATAAAGACATTTTGATAAATGTTGTTTCATGATTTATTCCTTCCAAAACTAATTGAGATTGCTCTTTGAATTGTAACCAATGGTTGTTTATATCAACCTCTTGTCTTTTTAATATGTTCAAGGTGGATTCCGCAATTGATGTTTGATTTTTCTGCAGCTGGAGTAAGTGATTTTCATTCGTTTGAAGTAGTTTTATTTGTTGTTTGTAGTGATTAGCATCCCGATCATCCATTACTCCAAATAATTCATGTTCTATTCGACCAATGACATTGATCAAACCTCTTTTTTCTCGATGATGAGTTGGATGTCTGATCAACTGGTCGTGCTGTACTATTTCCGTTAGCATGTGATCAAACTGTTGATATGTTTGATTACAATTTGAAATATTGGTTTGCTTGCATATTTGGCTTATTTTTTCCAAACAGCGGTGAAAAATATTTAGTTCTTGCTCGTAGGTTGACAAATTTAAATAGACAATTATGTTCCAATTATTGTTGGTGAACCACATTTTACCTAATTTTTCAAAGATAATTCCTGGTTGGTTGTTCAGTTTGTGAACCTCACCCTGATTATTTTCGAAACTTATGTTTGCTGCTTGACCAGGACAAAGGATTGCAAATATCATAAACATTGTAAACATATAGTGGTTACTGCTTATTTTGCATGGTGCCGTGTTCCTTCTTGTACATCTAGTATTGGTGGTAGTTTTGTGCTCTTCAGACTTCTTTTCGTTGTTTCCTTTTTGTTGTAGATTCGTATCATCATTAATATCTACTTTTTCAATAGGTAGTCGTGATAATTTAGATATAGGTCTTTTCAGAATGACCTTCCCCGGGCCACAAACTGTCGCCACTCGCACTTTGTTATCTAGTCCTGGATGTACTTCTACTACTCTGGCCGTCATCCATTTTGTTGGTGGCAGTTGATCATCTATTACCAAAACTAATTCCCCGATATTTAAGTTAGTTTCAGTTTTATTCCATTTAGACCTTTGTTGCAGAGTTGATAAATAGTCCTTGGACCATTTCTTCCAAAAATGTTGTTTCATTGCTTCAACCAATCTCCATCGCTTAAGACCATTTAGGTTAGATACTCCTATATTTGGATCTGGCGGTGAAATTAAGGAATCGCCAATCAAAAAATGTCCAGGCGTTAAAACTGATAGATCACTTGGATCAGATGTCAACGGTGATAATGGTCGTGAATTCATGCACGCTTCTATTTGAGTGAGTAACGTTGTTAATTCTTCAAAGGTTAATGTTGTTTCCCCTATCACCCTTTTTAAATGATACTTCATTGATTTGACTCCTGCTTCCCATAGACCACCAAAATGTGCGGCACGAGGTGGTATAAAATGCCAAGTAGTGTTGTCTTTGGAGAGAAGCTCTTCAAATTCAGGATTAAGTTGTTGCATAGTTAATTTTTTTCTTTTGTTGAGCTCAGCACTGGCGCCAACGAAATTTGTGCCATTGTCACTGTAAATATCAGTGCATAGTCCACGCCGTGATGTAAATCTCTTGTATGCTGCAATGAATCCTTGTGATGTAAGATCACTTACGACTTCAATATGGACTGCCTTTGTAGCCATACACACAAAAAGTGCTATGTAGCCTTTGTATGATTTATGTCCTCTTCCTTTTGTTGTTCGAATGTTAAGAGGCCCCGCATAATCTAGTCCTGTTTTTAAAAATGGTCGAGAAGGAACAATTCTTGATGATGGTAGATTACCCATTATTTGCTGATTGGCCTTAGCTTTGAATCTGTGGCATTTTACGCATTTATGAATTGAATTCCGAACACAGCTTTTTGCATTAATAATCCAAAAACGCTTTCGGATGTAAGATAACGTTAGCTGCGCTCCTCCATGCAAAGTTGTTAAATGAGCATTCGTTATTATTAGCTCGGTTACTGGATGTTTTTTGGGTAAAATAATCGGATGTTTTTCGTTAAATGAAAGTGTTGAATTTTGTAATCTACCTCCTACCCGTAGTATACCTTGTTGGTCTAGAAACGGACTCAAAGAAAGAATTTTACTCTTACTTGAGATATGCGTTTTAGTTTTTAGTTGTGATATTTCTTCATGAAAGTTTTTAGATTGGACTGTTATTACGATCCGCTGCAAAGCTTCCTCCATCTCTATCGTTGTTAGGGTTAGAGACGTCGGATACTGTTTTTTTCCAAGTCGGTTTACAAATCGCTGACAGTATGCTATAACTCGTTGTAGTTTTATTAATTTAGAGTATCTTGTACAAAGAAGACTATATGGATCAGTTGTCATCATCGTAGTTAGCACAGTTCTTTTTGTATCTGGAATATCTTCAATTTTTAATTCAGTTGTTAATTTTGGCCATTTTTCTTGATTTTCCTTTAACCAATTTGGTCCGTTCCACCATAAATGATGTTCACTTAATTTATCTGGATCAATTCTTCTAGTAGCACAATCTGCTGGGTTGTCTTCTGTTTTAACGTGGTTCCATTGTGAAGTATCAGTAAGTTGTTGTATTTCAGTTACTCGATTGGCAACGAAAGTTTTCCATCTCATTGGACTACCTCTTATCCAGACTAATGCAATCGTGGAATCACTCCATGCATATGTTTTTATATTTGAAATTTGCATTGCTTGTTCTACATTTCGTAACAATTTGGCTAATAGCAACGCTCCACATAGTTCTAATTTAGGAAGAGTGATTTTTGTTTTTATTGGCGCCACCTTAGTCTTAGCTGTTAGTAAGGTGACTGTTTTTAATCCCTTCTCATCTTTGGTTGAAAAATATACTGCTGCTGCGTATGCAAGTTCTGACGCATCACAGAAACCATGTAACTCAGGTGTATTACATTTTAAGTTATTGACCCATCTCCGAATTTTCAGTTTTTCTAGCGCAGGTAATGTCTGTTTGTAAAGAATCCATTTAGAATTTACATTATCTGGCAGTGGTTGATCCCAACTAACACCAGTCAACCATAGTTGTTGGAGGAGTATTTTGACTTGAATGATTGTAGGAGAAAGCCATCCAAGAGGATCAAACAGTTTTGATGCTTCCGAAAGAAATTTTCGTTTAGTTGTAATAATTTCTGTATCCGGAATCGTTACCTTGAATTCAAAAGTATCTGTTGTTGGGTTCCAACTTATTCCAAGCGTTTTTATTGTATCATCGAGTTTTATCTGATATGATTTTGTTTCTTGAAACTCAATTGGTATGTTTGATAAAATACTAGGGTGATTTCCAAACCATTTCCTCAGGTTAAATCCGCCACTGCTTAAAGAATCAAGAAGCTGCTGTTGAGTTATAAGTGCTTCTTCGATTGTTTCGTTACCAGAGAGTAGATCATCAACATAAAAATCATTGAGAATGATTTCCGAAGCTAATGGATATCTAAATTTGGTATCGTATGCAATCTGTTGAAGTGTTCGGATGGCTAAGTATGGTGCAGAGGTTGTTCCAAACGTAACTGTCGTAAGTTGGTATTCTTGAACCTTTTCTGTAGGTGAATTGCGCCACAATAATCTCTGGAAATGCTGATCATCTTCATGAATTTTAATTTGTCGATACATTTTTTCAATATCGGCACCATACACGTATTTATGTTTACGCCATCTCAATAGTATAGATAATAAATCTTGTTGGATTGTCGGCCCAGTCATTTGGTTGTCATTATGGCTGACACCGTTGGTAGTTTTAGCAGAGGCATCAAAAACAACTCGTAATTTTGTATATATATATATATATATATATATATATATATATATATATATATATATATATATATATATATATATATATATATATGTATATATATATATATATATATATATATATATATATATATATATATATATATATATATATATATATATATATATATATATATATATATATATATATATATATATATATATATATATATATATATATATATATGAGCAATTTCACGCAAGTTCAGCAAATTTTTGGGAAATTTTGACTTGACCCCTTTTAATTTTGGTTATTTTTTGTTTATAGATAGTCTTTCATAAATAAAAAATACAAGTTCTCTTAGTATTTTTTTTTTCGACCAGGGTCTTCACAGGGTGCCCCTCAATTTTTTGTTATTTTGTGATGTGAGTGCATTTTGACGAGCGATTGTAGAAAAACTACTGAATCGATTTTCATAAATGATATGTCGTTGAATAGGTATTAGAACAAAGTTTTTAAAAATGTACACTGTTAATTTTTTGAAATAATTTTTAACGGTGTAACATAAGAAAAAAACGGTGTAATTGAAAAAAAGATGGCATAGCCTCTTTTTTTTTTTTTTTTTTAAACTAAATTGAAGCTTATTTTATATCTAACCACTTGTGAAAGTTGAGGACACGCGTTATTTTTTGTTTTAAAGATAAAATTCGTTGTGCATATGACTGTCGGGAATCAGTTTTTTTTGTTCTGAAGGAAAATTATAAAAATGGCTATATAAACTAAGAGATTTTTTTTTATGTTAAATATCAAATATTTTATTATTAGATGAACTTTTTAAAATATTATAAAAATTATATATGTAGTACAATAAATAAAATAAATACAATTGCTAAAAATGATTTACTTATTTTGCAAACAGAAGTTTCTTTTGAATAGGAAAGCACTTCTGCAATTATTTTCTTTGTATTAGATGGCATAAAAAATGAAATGTTTATTTATCACTTTTAGTAATCACTTGTCACTCTTATAAAAAATAATTTGACAGTCTTGACTGCAAACAAAAAAGCCGTATAAACAACTAAATCTATTTAGGAACTTTTGACTGGAGAAGTATTATGTTCGTATTATGTTATTATGGAATCATAAAGTAAAAGATTGTTTTTCAACATTAAATTACAAATATTTTATTATTGAATAAACTTTTTAAAATATCATACAAATTATATATGTGAAAATAAATATAGTTATTAAACATTATTTACTTATTTTACATTCAAAAGTTTCTTTTGAGTTGGAAAACATTTTTGCATTTATTGTCTTAGTATCTACTGGTACAAAAGAATGAAATTTTTGAGTTCCACTTATAGTAATCGCATTTTTATATCGATTTTGTAATTTTTCTTTTGTTAATTGATATTCATTTTTATCGGCGTATCCAAAGTTCATGGTAGATTCCCATTTTAAAGCCCATTCGAAAAGTTTTTTTGGTGTATCAATAATATTATCTTCGCTCGCCATACTATAACGGTGTGCAGCACGCTTCAGTGTACCACCAATTCCATCACAAGGTCCCTTTCCATGGCTGGTAGCATGAAAATGCCATTCAGCGTCAACCTTAAATTAACTAATTAACTTATACCACCATAAAGAAGACTTTAAGGTTGACGCTGAATGGCATTTTCATGCTACCAGCCATGGAAAGGGACCTTGTGATGGAATTGGTGGTACACTGAAGCGTGCTGCACACCGTTATAGTATGGCGAGCGAAGATAATATTATTGATACACTAAAAAAACTTTTCGAATGGGCTTTAAAATGGGAATCTACCATGAACTTTGGATACGCCGATAAAAATGAATATCAATTAACAAAAGAAAAATTACAAAATCGATATAAAAATGCGATTACTATAAGTGGAACTCAAAAATTTCATTCTTTTGTACCAGTAGATACTAAGACAATAAATGCAAAAATGTTTTCCAACTCAAAAGAAACTTTTGAATGTAAAATAAGTAAATAATGTTTAATAACTATATTTATTTTCACATATATAATTTGTATGATATTTTAAAAAGTTTATTCAATAATAAAATATTTGTAATTTAATGTTGAAAAACAATCTTTTACTTTATGATTCCATAATAACATAATACGAACATAATACTTCTCCAGTCAAAAGTTCCTAAATAGATTTAGTTGTTTATACGGCTTTTTTGTTTGCAGTCAAGACTGTCAAATTATTTTTTATAAGAGTGACAAGTGATTACTAAAAGTGATAAATAAACATTTCATTTTTTATGCCATCTAATACAAAGAAAATAATTGCAGAAGTGCTTTCCTATTCAAAAGAAACTTCTGTTTGTAAAATAAGTAAATCATTTTTAACAATTGTATTTATTTTATTTATTGTACTACATATATAATTTTTATAATATTTTAAAAAGTTCATCTAATAATAAAATATTTGATATTTAACATAAAAAAATATCTCTTAGTTTATAACGCCATTTTTATAATTTTCCTTCAGAACAAAAAAAACTGATTCCCGACAGTCATATGCACAACGAATTTTATCTTTAAAACATAAAATAACGCGTGTCCTCAACTTTCACAAGTGGTTAGATATAAAATAAGCTTCAATTTTGTTTAAAAAAAAAAAAAAAAAAAAAGAGGCTATGCCATCTTTTTTTCAATTACACCGTTTTTTTCTTATGTTACACCGTTAAAAATTATTTCAAAAAATTAACAGTGTACATTTTTAAAAACTTTGTTCTAATACCTATTCAACGACATATCATTTATGAAAATCGATTCAGTAGTTTTTCTACAATCGCTCGTCAAAATGCACTCACATCACAAAATAACAAAAAATTGAGGGGCACCCTGTGAAGACCCCTGGTCGAAAAAAAAAATTCTAAGAGAACTTGTATTTTTTATTTATCAAAGACTATCTATAAACAAAAAATAATCAAAATTAAAAGGGGTCAACTCAAAACGTTGTTGAATCTTCGTGAAATTGCTCATATATATATATATATATATATATACTAGCGGGACCCGGCGTGCTTTGCTACGCCTATAAAAAAGTTTGTGCGCGTACATTTTGTTGAATTAGCAAAAATAATTTCAAAGAGTCGGAATAAGAATAGAAAGCGTAATTTTTAATTTTTCCGTTTGGGAAATATGAATAACAGAGAGCATTAGCATTCTAGCTGATCAATCTAGATGGATTGAGAATCGAACGGCATGTCAAAATTTGAAAGTGATTGGTAAAGAGTTTTGGAGAAATTTTTAAGCTTGTTGTCGAATTTCCAATTCGATTAGCATTCGCACTATTAATAAGTCACAAGGCCAAACAATGTCAATTTGTGGGCTGGACCTAGAAACCTCGTGCTTTTCGCATGGTCAATTATATGTTGCGTGTTCAAAGGGTTGGAAAACCTTCAAGTTTTATCGTATATGCCCCTGAAAATATTGCAAAAATTATAACAATATCAAAATTTGAAACTTTTTACAAAATTTCAAAAATTATAAAAAAATCAAAAATTCAAACTTCTTCAAATTCTAAAAATATTCCAAAAATTCTTACAAAATCAAAAATTGAAGCTTTTTTCAAAATTCTAAAAATATTTATAAAATTCAAAATTCATAAATTCAAAAATTCAATTTGTTTTCAAAATTATAAAAATATTAACAAAATTAAAAATACAAACTTTTTTCAAAATTCCAAAAATTATAATAAAAACAAAAATTTAAACTTTTTCAAAATTCTAAAAACATTCCGGAAATTCTTACAAAATCAAAAATTGAAACTTTTCCAACAATATTGAAAAAATTTAAAATTCACAAATTCAAATTGCATGTTCAATCACATTTCATGACATACAAATAATTAATTTTATTTTTTTCCAAAAAATTGGGTAAAAATTAAATGAAACATTCTTTTGACACACTGACAATATTTTTTTGACAAACTTATAATGAAATAATCTACTTTTTGATCTCACATATGAATCCCGACTATCAAGATTTCTTTAAACTCAAGGTTACTACTCATTATCACCTAAAACTACCGTTTTTAAGCAAAAAATATGAATATTTACCTGTTTTGACACTCTTGACGATTTTTTTGACACACTTCTGGTACAGTTATCGAACATATCATCCTGACGGCTATTTTAATTGAGTGTACCTGTTTTTAGAAATAAAAATTTTTGAAATCCTTTCAGCGGTTTTCTAAATTTCGTAGGTGGTGACGGACGACCGACCAGCAGACAGATATACATTTGTTTTTGCTGTTTTAAAATCGTTATGACCTGAAACGTTGAGAAATGCTCTAAAAAGTGGGGGTAGGAATTTCACTTTTGGCCCGAGAATGTAATACTTATGTCTTTCAGACCGAAGTAATTGAAAAAAATTGTATTGCCGAATAGTTTCGTTTAATAGCCAAAAAATTAAAGTTATACAATACAGCCACTATTATTGATCTCAATGAATTGGAGGTAGAATGTCGATCAGAATTGATAATCGCTGACAAATGTTATCTACAAATATATTGTAGGTGGTACGAAGTTCACCGAGTGGGTCTTTTAGTAAAAATTTGTAATTTTAATTTAAATCAGTGCTAATCGGTGTACAATATTTTTAGTTAACCTGTTTTTTGCTAATACAATAAGATTTGCTGATTTACCCACACGTGAGCATGCAACATATAGTTGCCCATGGGAGAAACATGGATTTGCCAAGTCCAAGCCACAAATGGACATTGTTTGTCCTTGAGACTTATTTATGGTCATGGCGAAAGCCAAACGTATAGGAAATTGAAGTCTTTTGAATGGTATTGGAGAATCTGATGGTATCAATGGAGAATCTGATGGTATCAACTTTTTATTATTATTTTTTAATATCAGCACAATGCTTTAAACTGTAGCTAGCTTCATTCTTTATTGATCATGAGGAAAAAGTTAAGAAATTTTAAACTTTTTCATTGAGAAAAATATATTTCAAAAATAATTTTTTTTTCCTCAAAATAAATTTTCATGCAAACTTGGTAAAAGTAATTTCATTGTGCATGCACTGTAATGTTTTTGGGGCTTAAACTGTTTCTAAACGTTAAAGGCTCAAAATAGCTAAATCGTTTTTATGCCTTTTTGGACAATTTATTAACCTTTCAAAAACGTCCATGAAATAATGACTGTCCATGAAATAATGATTTTAAGCGGCGATTAAAAGTAATATTAGAAGAGAAGTAATAAATTATGTGCAATACCCTAACAAACTATTGTTTTAATACAGATTTAGTGACAATACAAATTAGTTATCATCATTATTAGTCCAGTAAATAAAGGTCGAAAAAGATCAAAAGCTCGCAAAAATCCTGTCACGGACGGGACCTGGCGGAAATTGTTGGTCTTACCGAGTACTTTGACGTGAGAAAAATTACCTTGGGGTTCCGACCCTGTGAGCCTGGAAAATGGCCCTCAAAGTGTCCGAAGTAGTTTCCGGGCCATATCTCCGGAAATATGGCAGTTAGGGCATTCCTGTTTAGAGGCATTCTAGGGCATTCCAGAAATGAAGGTGAGCTGATTATCTACAGAAATGGTCCTATTCATTTTTTTCGCAACATTGATACTTATTGCAAAAACGGGTAGTGAAAAATTGTCAAATTTGAGACCATGGAAAAACGCCAGATTCTCATCAAATTTGAGAACTGAGGGCTTGGAAATACCCACAGCTCCATGTTTTGACCTGAAAAATTTGACCTGCAAATGACAATGGCTTCCTCGTTGTATTTGCGAAATTATCGCGGCCAAATAGGAGCATAGGAAGGATCAGTCGCCGTGCAAATATTGAGAAGGAAAATTTAATTTTCTTTCTGGAAATAAGGATCCAACTTCTTTTTATTTCATCATAAAGCTTACGAGTGCCGGAAGGCCACTCGCAAATTCATAGAAATTGTGCAAAAACAATTTTTCCACCTTATGGCTTCTTGAACTCCTGGCTGTGCTGTCTTACATAAGTTGAAACCTCTAAAGGGTGCTCAATATTTTCTCGATATGGTCATCGACCTCTTGTGCTAATTCTAGGTGATTTTGGCAAACTTTTTCGCAAGATGTTTTTCGCAAACTTTTTTTCGCGAACTGTAGTGGCAACAATTCAGATGGGGTATTTTGTGGAAATACTAAAAAATAACTCAAAAATTTCAATCTATCAAAAATTTATTACAGACAAATACATTAACTTA
The DNA here is from genome assembly GCA_963693315.1 of Diogma glabrata. Lineage (NCBI taxonomy): Eukaryota > Metazoa > Arthropoda > Insecta > Diptera > Cylindrotomidae > Diogma > Diogma glabrata. The sequence goes on from OY856186.1 coordinate 134,699,348, forward strand.
TACAAAACTGTAACCAGTTAACTGGATCTTATTCAAAACCACCTCATTCAAGTCCATCGCTCACGGTAGTCTCGCTCTCTTCTTCCCCTTTTTCTTCCTCACATTCTACTTCATCCTCTGCCTGTATTTGTTCAGATGAGATTACAGTTTCGTCATCTCTATAATTTGAGCATTGGCCAGAATTGCATGAACCACAAACAGACGAACATTCCAAACCTGCTTTCATACAGGAACAGCTATTGGAGCAGTCCTTCTTGCAGTTGCAGATAATCATCTTCAAGAGAGTTTGGTGTGCGGGCTCTTTCACGGTCTGAACCGGCGATAGGACATCCCCTTCCCTTTTCCACCCCCATTCTTCTGGCGACAGTTCATTCCCAAGCCATTGTTGTACTTGTAAATAGACCCGATATGAGTGCTGCCGCGTAGCTTCAGAATTAGGAGGCAAATTTGCAAGATTTATTGCTTTGTTCTTATCAGATAATCTTTTGAAGGTATCGTATCTCAAGTCTTTAAGGTTCCCTACGTCTCCCGGGGCCTTATAAACCGATAAAACAAGACTTTCTTCGTGCGAAAATACGGTTTCTCGGTCAAGGTTTCCACTTTTGAAACTTTCAATGGCCGTTTTTAGCTGTGGATTTTTGTCTATTGACCCATACAAACTAGTAATTACCGTATTTTTCCCTTTTCTAAAAAATGCCGAGGTCGTATCGCATCCAAAAAACGCGTGAAAAAAAAGCATGTTGTCTCTTATGAAGGGATGTCTATCCAAGCTCTTAGAAGAAAATATTTCCTGGGTCTTGTTTCCTTTTGTAACTTTAAAAAAATACGTTTTATGGTCTTGTGGGGTCAAAGCTGTTAGCAATACAAGTATGTCAACGTCCTCCGCTACTACTACTACTGATGGGCCGTCGGGTGAATACTTTTTCAATGCTGTTTGTACGATCAATAAATCGGCATCGTCCGCAGCTTGTTTAACGGAAATTTTATGTCCTTCTAACACCGTTTTTAAATATTCTGTAAACCGTCTCTTATTGTTGATATTGGATAAGAATTTGTCCTTCGGTACCGTCAATTCCATGTCAAGTTCGAAGTGTATGTCAGGGCACGACTTATTATTTGCCCGACGAGAACGCTCTGCTCCTTTTATACTATTTCTATTGAATTCATAGCCATCGAATACTACTGTCATTCCTGGTGAATAGTTGCTTAGCAAATAAGTAACGTATTTTGCGAAAATCATTCTGAATGTATCATCTGAGCCCCACGGTACCCGGTGGATTAACATACCCCCATCAATGACGTCAACGCATTTTGATCTGTCAAAGGGGACTATTTCTGAAGAGAACATTTTGATTAATGCCGACTTGGCCGTTTTCCGCAACATGCCATTGTCGAAAATACTCATAGGGTATGGAGCAAGCTCAAAATCAAAGTGGTCTTTAAGATCATTCTCGGACCGTTTCATCAGGCAAAGTCTGTGGAAAAGAAGTAAGGGATCTACAGTCACTGACTGTTCCTGGACTTTTATCGTGCTTGTGGCACTTGAGAGCGGGATCACGTGGTACTTTCGCTTAAATGAGATGTTGCCGAAAGTTTTTCTGTGAACTTGTTCAAGTATACTATCTCTTCCAATATCAAAAGCCACGTGACCATTAACGTGGTCTCCTCCAACCAACCCTGTTGCTAAGCCAATCAATTTGTCGGTTACTGGGAATGGGTCATGGGACTTAAACCAATCCTTGAATTTTAACGTGTCTTCAGCATCGCGATTTTTCCGACTATCTCGCGCATCAACATGTTGATCACTAGAATCAGATCGGATTCCGCAGAATAGCTCTACTTGGGTACAAATGTCCACCATGAAAGGAAGGGATGCTATGAACTTTGTACTTGCGGTGCTATTGAACCCGCGATTCACCAATCCACCGCTAACTTTAACCATTCTCATAAAATCTTGTTCAATCACCATATCAGTAAAGGTGCCCGACTAAAATTTATCTGTTCGTCTGATTGTATTCAAGCCATTTTTGACGAAATCCCTATATTCTTGCAATTTTTGATGATCTCGGGGACTTTGAGATTCTCTTTCCATATTTTCAATGTACCCTCTCATTTCTTGTACGTATAAATGAGCTGAGATGCATGGAAATAAGGAAGCATTTGCTCAATGTATTTCAATTGGGAAACCACATCGCCGGTTTTTTCAGATTTCAGGAAGCATTTTGCGATTTGAAACATGTGCATATATTGAATCCAAAGCTTGGCTGTTTTACCCCGCGTTTGGAGTTCATTCATTTTATTTATAAATTTTTCCCTCGTGCTACTTATATATTCAGAGTTTTCAACATCGCTTAAAGTAAGGATGTCAAAATCAGTGAACAATTCCTCCATGTTTTCCCTCTCCTCGAGTGAAAAATCAATTTCTTCAAATATCTTTGTGACCAGAGCCGAGTAAACCAGCGAGTGTGCACGCATGGCTCGGTGGTATGCATGCCCATAAAGCATTTTTTTTGACGTTCCCTCAGCATAACACATACTTAGCAGTTCTTCCAGGCCACTCCCTGACATTATAAACCCGATACTACCGAGATATGAGAGGAGCAAGTGAAATCCGCCTAGCCTGGTTACAATCTTAGATATGGCGCTTCCCTCCCGGGAACATTTGACAATTTCAGTAGCTTTTTGATAAAGAGGCTGGTCGAACGTTACAAAGCAAGTGTGAAGACCCAATTCTGTCGCTTTATCAGCTGCATATGCCAATACTGTAGAAATTGTTTGAACATTGCTCGGGTGACTGTCAGCGAACGGCAAGCATATAATTTTACTGCGATTATATTGCATATGTTCAGTCAATTTTCCCATAAACCCGTTCCACCCAGCAGTATCTGGAATCTCACACCTTCCATACATCCACATGAAATCTGCCTTGTCAATATTGTCAATACCGAATTCTGGTATATCGAGTGAGGCAGCTGAAACATTCTTGTATCCGGATTACCACACTCGTGACCTGTTACCACGATTTTATAATGATCGATAACTTTCTTGTTGTTATTACCAGTATTACGTAAGACGGGTTGTTGGGATTCATAACAGTTGTTGGGCGTTACAGCTAATATACCTCCCATGCCGTGGAAAGTATTCTTTCCGTCGATGGTGTTTGTATTAAAATCACAATTATCGACTATAAATTGCGCAAACACGCCTTTCTTGATCTGTGGGGACTTAGCGGACATTATACTATTTTGATACTTGATTGCTTCTGAATACGATGCGCAGTAGCCCAATTGAAAAAGAATATCGAGAAGATTTCGGGAACCGAATTTCCGAAAAAGCGTAACACTCAGACCGAGGTGCAAGTGCGACATGTATGACCTGGGTCGAGCTGTCGCCATTATCGAATGGCTGATGGCAGTGCACTTCCTTGTCATGTTCTCATTATGTTCGTTTTTCTTGGTTAGAATAATTTTTTTTATCAAATATTGGAGCTTATCTGGGACTTCGTCGTGTACTCTGTCCAAAAGGCTGTCACTTGGAGGATACATTGCCCGATTATCGGGCTGACTTACAATGTATCGGCGAATTATTGCTGCTGCTTGCTCCAGAATTTTAGTTTCTTGCACCTCCGGATCAATCTTTTAAGAAACCCAATCCTGTTTCATCATTTCATACATAGAATCCTTGAAGTACACGAATGCCCCAGATCCTGTTTGCGATGCGAAAGCTACTTTCTCGCGGTATTTGCTCATCAAGAACCCGGTCAGGGATGACTGGGAGGGAGGCGGTTCACCTATGGACGCATAATAAAAAACCATAAGTTATTGTTTCACATTAGTCTTTAGGATTTTGCTACGAACTTCAGTACAAAAAGGACATATTTTTCTGGAAATTTTATCACCTTGTGGTTTCTTTTCGAAGAATCTAAATGTTTTTTAACTATTTCTCTTGAATAAGTTATACTAATTTAAATCATTTATAAGTTCTAGTGTATAAAGTTATAAATGGACTGAAAAATCAAGACAAGTTGAAAAAAATTTCCGAAAACTTTATACACTCAAAGTTGCAACTTAATCAGTCACCACCTTGAAAATTAATGGGAGAATCAAAAACTTGTAAATTTACCTCCGATTTTATACAATTCACTCATTTTGTAACAGCCTTCGCCAGTTTCATCAATATAATCCACAATTTTCTTAAATTGGAGTAACTTTTGATCATTCGCTGGACGGCCACGAGACTTGGCACTCTTATCATTCTTTTCGAACTTGTAATTAAAAAAGGATCGACAATGTTTATGATATTTAGCAGCAGCAGCAACCAAGTCCACATTTGCAATATGATCCAATACTATCTTACATTCTTCGTCAGTAATATTGTTTGTTATCATAGTCATGAGTTCTTTTTGATACTCAGAATCTTGAACGGTTCTGAGGGGATTCTTGGCAGTTGAATGTGAGGATCTGCAGAATAGACAGGCAGTCGACAAATCAAAAGACTCACTCTTGCGACACTTCTTCTTCTTTGGGCTCATTAAATGGTCAAATGGTTTTGGGACCGCAGATGTTAGATGTTAGCCCAAAACGTTTCCCCTTTTCAAATTGTATTTCTTCCTGCACTTTTCATGCATGAGCACAGAAGATTTATCTTGCAGCAATAAGTGATTATTATCCTTTCGCACCTTGCTGATATGAATTAAATTAGTCAATCCTCTAGTTACGTTTACAGCATCATTAATAATTTGAAATTTGCAAACAAAGCACACTGTTTCACTGCTGGATTGTCCTTCCATGATTCTACAATGAAAAGAAATGTAAACAATTCGAAAAAAGTTCCAGCATTATAGCACTAAACCTAAGTGCTTTTTATCCGTCCCGAGTGGATGCTTCAAGTGCAGTTCACTTTATTACTGTGATTGATAAAATGTTTTTTTATTCGCCTACTATTAAAGTGTCACTTTATTACTGTGATTTGCGGCTTTAAAATATCACTTTTCAACTATTTATTTTGTTGTCATAGCTACGTCCAAAAAAGTAAAAAGCATTTGCATTTGTTTAAATTCTAAGAACATTTTTAATCAAAGCAACCCTTAAATTCAAAACTTCATTATCCAATTAAAATAGTTGTTATCATTTGTTGTCATAGCTACACAATAATTTGTAAAAAATAATAAATATTTTGTCAAAGGTTACTTGTTCCACATATTTTTATTTTAAAATTTATGAAAATTTATAATTTTAATTTAGAATAAACAAATTTTATTAAAATATTTTGCTTGCGGCGAATAAAACATAGTATATGATGCACGGACGTAAGCTATTTTGGACTTAATGTGGGTGCAAATCTCGGCTAGCACCTCGATTTGCAAACTCCACATCCGTCCAAAATCTTTAGCTTTACGTCCGAGCATCATAATGTACTATTGTTGACGATAAACAATAACAATATAAGTCCACGAGAGACGCCTGAAGCCAGTGTGTGTGTGCCATGTGTGCGCGGACCGATATTATACACGTAATATACGCGCCGCCACGTGAAGCAGAAAAAAAGAGGAAATTATCATAAATAATTTCAGAGAAACTTTTTCATTTTTTTTTTTTGTGGACAATGACAAAACAATGACATTATTTATATCAATGGAAAGCTGAGAACCTCAGCTTTACTTTTATATGAGTAACAATACCCAAAACATTCCTCGGAAAGAAAAAAAAGTGTCTGAAAAATTTGACCAGTTTTTTCCCGTGTGGGCGTAAAATCAACTTTTAAAGAGCCCTGGAAATTTCTAAACAATTTGGAAAATACAATCGGAAACTAGACATTCTAAGCTACAAATTGGTGTAACTTATGAAGCACTTCAATAGACAATAAATCTTTTATTAATGATTTTCCGCGGACTTTCCGAAACTCCATGAAAGTCCTCAAAATGGAAATTAATAAATTCCCTTTTGTTTAAAAGTGCGAGAACGCCACTGTGGCAAACTTTCTGAGATGTTTCAAGACCCCCCCAGGTACAATAATCAAGAAAGAAACATATAAAAACACAATTTTTAAAAAAAATATGAATAAATTTAAAACAGCGTCAGAAAACCGGATAAAAAGAAACTTTGACCGCCGTTTGCACTCGCTTACGAACGTGATAACAGGAATTTTATCACAGGATGTGACAGATACGGGTTTTCTCTTTCACATGAATTTTGAATCATCGAAAAATATTGAATTTTGACCGAGTTATCCGCTAATTTGTCCGCCGCTCCTTAGTAAATACGTGTAAAGCGGCGTTCTGGCTCCATGATGAAGAGAAAAATGCAGGACAAGGTTGGAGTCCGTTATCTCGGAAACTATCGGGTTTACGATAAAAATGAATAGGACCATTTCTGTAGATAATTAGCTAACCTTCATTTCAAGCTAAACAAGAATACCCTAACTGCCATATTTTCGGAGATATGGCTCGGAAACTACTTCTGACACTTTGAGGGCCATTTTTCAGGCTCACAGGGTCGGAACCCCAAGGTAATTTTGCTCACGTCAAAGTACTCGGTAAGACCAACAATTTCCGCCAGGTCCCGTCCGCGACAGGATTTTTGCGACCTTTTAACCTTTATTTACTGGACTATATAGCATTTACTGTTTTTTGTCATACCAAATTTGATATTTTCCACCTTCGTGATTTTGAATCTAAAATATAAATAAAAACCAAAAAAGCAAAAAAAACGGAACGACGTGACTTGATTCGTACTCGAAACTTTTTGGTTGATAGCTCATGTTATTGGCCATTACGTTATCTAGACGTATTTACTACTAACCGTAATTTTGGGTATTCATAGAGAAATCACTAAAATTAATAAACTTTAAAGTTGTGTTGTCAAAATTCTAATGAATTTTAATGTTTTTAAGACGTTCGGTAAAGTAGATTTTTTCTGTATTATTTGCCATGACTCATTTCTCAAAAATGCCGATGAAATTGAAATTTAGTCGTTTTTCGCAGAAATATTATTTTTTGTTTTGCTTTATCTTCTTCTACAAAAATTAAATTACGAAAAAACAAATATTGAAAAACAAATATTACATGAATTTCAACACCACAATCTGGCAAAATTTATTCAAATGCGATAGCAGAGTAAATTGAAATGTTTGAGTCAATTTGCAGATTCAATTTCAATTTCATCGATAATGGGCCACGGCAATTATTATTTTAAATAAAATTATTATTTTTAAACAAATTTATTAGTACTTACACAATTTTAATTTATTCTTGTAAAAAACTTATTATTTTGAAGTTAAAAATAATAATAATTAAATTATACACAACACAATTCAAAAAAAAATAATTCAAAAAATAGAAAGAGCTATGCGTTAAACTTCAAAACTGTATCATTATAACAAAAAGTTGAAACCAACAGTTTTTTCGGGGCCTACGCTGATGATTTAAAAAGTCCATGATGAAGTTGTGTCACTTACGTTAAATGTGTTTACGAAATACATTTTGTAACAAACCCACATTATGAACTCCTTAGTGCATCACTGATATTATCATTTCCAAATCGAATCCTCTACAATATTTTTCCCAACCCTACTTTTCCCTGATTCGGTTCTTCTGATGACGAAAAATAAACAAGATTCATTCGGGATTAAACTTTTGTACAATGAAGATAAAAAAATAAGAAAATAAATGTTATAACGATTTTAGTTTTTTTGCATTATTATTTTATTTAAAGTTATTGGATTAAATTTAAAGTGTATTTTTCCCCATTTTAACAAGTCCTCGTGGAGTACTTGTTGAGGCCCTCAAGTAAGTTACAAGTGGCACCTTCAACGTGGAGCCCCAGCGAGTGGAAGCGTCGATGCGTGGAGTGGAGAAAAGGTATAATTTTCATATACAAAAAAAAAAAAAGAAACTATTCTTAGTGAAAAAAAAATGAAATTATTTAGAAAAAAACTAAAGTGATATAAAAAAATAAATAAATTTTTCGCGTTCGTGTCGTAAAATCTGAAAAATTTTCATCCATCTTGTTTGTTGGACAATTTTGTGTGTTACGCCAAGTGGATTAACACAAAATCACTTACGCGTCCGTTTTTCTGAAAATAAAAACTTAAAATTTCATCCAACTTTGCTTCTTCACTTATGTTTGTGCAAGTGAATGCAAATTGTTTTACCGCGTTTGTATTGTATCCATAAAAAAAATAAATAAATAAACGCATTCCATTTACTTCTTCGACATTTTTTGTTTGTGTAAGTGGAATGCGGTCAAACCAGTTTACTTCTTCGACTTTATAAGTTTGTGTAAATTGGGTCTCGTTCGAAACTGTAGTAAACGCAAAAAAAAAAAAAAAAATTTGTGCAACAGGATTTTTGTGTGGGAAAAAGTTTATCGTGTTCGCGTCATTTTTTTTCAAAAATAAAAGCAATAATTGGTCTACGGTATTTTACAGTAATTGTTCGTCTTTAATTTTAATTTGTTTTCCGCGTTTTCATAAAATATAAACAAATTTTGAAACAAGATAAATTATAAAAAAAAAAAAACATTTTAAATTCTGACGTATTTTGAATAAACATTCGTGTGACGTATTTTATTCCACGAATATTTATATTAATGCCAAATACACGAAGTGCTAAAAAGCCAGCAGCTAAACCAATATTAAAACCTCTGCCAAAACCTAAAGTTCTAACAAAGTCAGTCAATTTAAATACCAAAATGGAATCTATAACATTAGATAAGGATCAATTTGCAGCGTTTCTACAAACGGTTAAATCATCCATCCAGGTAAGCGACGATAGTATCGTGTCGTCCACAAACCATAATTCAGGTAATTTTGTAAATTGTACAGCCCGTTTCGACGGTAAACCAAATTCTAGTGTTGAGGGTTTTGTTGACGCAATTTCTGTTTTCAAAGAATGTGCTTGTGTTTCTGATGCAAACGCCTTAAAAGGTTTACCTATGCTTTTAACTGAAAACGCTTCTGCATGGTGGCAAGGCATAAAACATTCAGTTCAAACTTTCGACGATGCAATTACATTACTGACTTCATCGTTTAGTCATAAAAAACCTCCGTATCAAATCTATAAAGATATTTTTTCTCAATTACAGGGTGAAAATGAAAAAACAGATCTTTTTGTGTGCAGAGTAAGAGCACTATTTTCAAAATTACCAACGGGTGATTTAAAAGAATCTGTACAGTTTGATATGTTGTATGGATTGTTATCGCGAAAAATTCGAGAAAGAGTTAAACGTACTGATTTTGATTCGTTTGAGGAACTGCTGAGTCTTGCTCGATCACATGAAGATTTCTTTTATGAAAATTTAGGAAAAGATCAAATTTTTAATCGTTTTGATGGTAATAACAGAAAATTTTGTCGCTATTGCCGAATATCGGGTCATGACATTAATGAATGTAGAAAAAAAGTTCGAAATTCTTATGACCAGAATCGTGATTCAAAGTCGACTGTGAATTTGATATCTGATTTTAACCCAAGTATTCCTTCGACTTCAAAATCTGTTTCGAATCCGAATGGTCAATCGTATTCTTATAACAAAGTCAATAATAATACACAACAAAATATGAATAGTATTTCAAATAAGATTCCCCCGAATAACGAATTTTATTGCTTTGGTTGCGGAAGTCCAGGTGTCATAAAAAGCAATTGTTTATCCTGTAATCCCAAACATGTGACATCATCTGCAACAGTTGATGTTGACATCCACGAAAACTCTAGTTTGGTTACTGATGAATTTGCAACAGCTTTCGTTGATTTATATTCATTGCAATTTAAAAACAGCCTACCCGAGCCACGGCAAATTTTAGAAATACACGTTTTTGATTCAAAGTTTACTTGTATATTAGACACAGCAGCAAAATTAAGCATGGCTTCTCCATTCCTTTATAATCATTTTCGTGCTAACAATTGTAAATTTGAATCTAAATTTGGTACGATTATGTTAGCAGATGCTACTGTTAAAGAACAAAACATTTTGTTAACAACTGTTAATATTAAAGTAAATGAAACATATATTCCAACTACTTTCATTTGTTTACCAGAAGGTAAAAATCATAAAACACTCCTAGGCATGGATTTCCATAAGAAATCCAAAATACTTTTAGATTTCGAAAATGAAATTTGGAAACTTCCTGGCGATACTAAATCCTATCCAATGGAATATGAATCCAATATACAAATCAATAGCATATCAAATACGGTTCAACAATGTGAACTTTCTTCAATAAATGCTTTACGAGCTGATGAAGCGGTTTCTTTATCTGAACCAGAAAAAGTAAAAGTAAATCAACTTTTTACCGCAAATGAAACTATTTTTGATAAAATAGGAAAACCAACCGATTATGCAGAGCACCATATTAATACCGAAAATAATCAACCAATTTATGTGCCTCCGTACCCAATGACAAAGGAATAGAAAGATATTTTAAAAGTTGAAATAGACAAAATGTTGGATGACGGAATTATTGAAGCTTGCGAATCTCCCTGGGCAGCACCAATCGTTATGGTGCCCAAACCAGATAAATCATATCGCGTGTGCATAGATTATAGGAAGCTGAATTCAGTCACAGTGGCCGATAGATATCCTATGCCACGTATTGATGAATTGCTTCATCTAGCAAAAAGAACAGTATATATGACGACAATAGATCTTAGAGCTGGTTATCATCAAGTATCTGTCCGTTCTGAAGACCGTGATAAAACTGCTTTTGTGTCACCTTTCGGACTGTTTAGATTCAAACGTATGCCTTTTGGTTTACGAAATGGCCCTGCAACATTTCAGAGGCTAATTGATCGTTTTAAGAGCGGAATTCCTGATGTGATTATCCTGGCGTATTTAGATGACATAATCATTTTGTCTGAAACCTTTGAAAAACCTTGAAAATTTGCAGGATTTACAAAAGGTATTTGATCGCCTCATTCTCTTTAATTTAAGAGCGAATAGGTCCAAATGTAATTTTTTTAGATCAGAAATAAAGTTTTTGAGTCATGTTATTAACAGTCAAGGTATTCACACAAATCCAGACAAAATTGACGCTATCAGTAAAATGATCCCTCCTAATAATATTCGACATCTAAAAACGTTTTTACAAACTTGCAGCTGGTATAGAAAATTTGTACCAAATTTCGCAAATATTAGTAAGCCTTTATCTGACCTAACTAAAAAAAATGCAAAATGGATATGGGAGGATATCCATCAAAAATCGTTCGACCAACTTAAATTATGTTTAATAACGTCTCCTATCTTACAGCAAGTTGATGAAAATAAATCTTTTATATTGAGAACTGATGCAAGCAACTATGCACTCGGTGCAGTCTTACTGCAGGGGGAGGGCGACGATGAAAGGCCAGTCGAGTATGCAAGTAGATTGCTTACATCAGCTGAAAGAAATTACAGTACAACTGAGAGAGAGGCTCTCGCAGTTGTTTGGGCACTACAAAAGTATCGTGGATATATTGACGGCGCACATGTAAATGTGTGCACAGATCATCAAGCTTTGAAATGGCTAATGACTCTTCGTACACCCACTGGTCGTTTGGCTAGATGGATCTTATTAATACAATCTTTTAATTTAAATTTTTCTTACACTCCAGGTAAAGCCAATCTTGTAGCTGATACATTGTCACGACCACCTTGTGAAGACGAACAACAATGTGGCCTATGTTCAATTCAAATTGATTTACCTAACAAAGGTTTGATAAACATGCGAGCACTTCAATTAGAGGATCCTGATATCAAAAAAATATTAGACTGCTTTGAAACACCCGATCACGTGGATCTTCAAAACTGGACAAGTCGCGGTTACATCACTGAGTCTGGAATTTTATATCGATATTTACCCGATTCTGATTCAGAAGAACCACAACTCGTTATCCCTAATGATTCCCGAAATGAAATATTACAAAATTATCATGATATTCCCACTGCAGGACACTATGGAGTCGACAAAACCTATTGCAAAATAAAGGAGAAATATTTTTGGCCAGGAATGAAGAAATATATTGCAGAATACATTAAGACCTGCCCTGAGTGTCAAAAGTATAAGGTTTCAAACATGAAACCATCTGGATTGTTAAAAACACCTGTTATGGCACAACGTTCGGAAGTCTTAGCCATAGATCTGTTTGGACCTCTTGTGGAATCCACCAATGAATTTAAATGGATTCTTATTATCGAAGACACGTCGACGAAATGGGTTGAGTTATACCCTCTTCAATATGCTACCGCAGAGGCGTGTGCGAAAACTTTAATAAATAGTTACTTCTTCAGATTTGGCGTACCACGAAGAATAATTTCCGACAATGGTTCGCAGTTTGTAAGTGCAATTATGCAATGCGTTGCTGCATGTTTTGGAGTTCATCAAAATTTAATACCATTATATCATGCTGAAGCAAATGCTGTCGAGCGCCGAAATAGAGATCTAAAAACGCAATTAGCTATCCTGGTGCGTGATAATCATCAAACGTGGGCTAATTATTTACCATCTGTGCGTTTTGCCATGAATACAACGAAATGCGATACCACTGGATACACACCGGCATATCTTACATTTGGCCGAGAATTACGGAGTATGTCAGATATCCAACACGATTTCAGAACAATTGTACAAGAAGAAAATTTTGTTCCTCTAATAACTCCATTCTTGTTAAAAATTGGATCTGTTATGGAGTTCGTTCGCGAGAACCATGAAAAAGCCCAGGATAAATGGAAACATTATGCAGATAAACGAAGAAGTGATACAGTGAAGCTGCAAGCTGGAGACTTGGTGTTAGTCAAAACACATATTTTAAGCGATGCAAGTAAATCGATTACATCAAAGTTTACACCACGTCGAGATGGTCCATATAGAGTTAAATCATCTAAATCGTCAACAAGTTTCGAAATTGAAACATTAGAAGGCACAAGAGTTGGTGTCTATCATATTTCACACTTAACTCCATATAGAGGAAATCAAACTGTAGAGCCAATACAACGTATTCGACCAAGAGGACGTCCAAAACAATCACCAATTTCTGATAATCTACCTGCTGAAACAGTTACACGTCAACTTCAACCAGAAATTGGTATTCTTCCTGAAATTCCGGAAAATGAAGAAATTATTGAGGACAATAATCTAAACATCCCTGAAGAAACTATAGCTGTTCCAGATGCAGTAACTACTACTCGTTCAAACCGTTTTATAAGAAAACCAGCCAGATATCAAGTTGCTGAATTGTCCTTCGAAACGAAGTTCGATTCAGAGGGGGAGGCTGTAACAAACCCACATTATGAACTCCTTAGTGCATCACTGATATTATCATTTCCAAATCGAATCCTCTACAATATTTTTCCCAACCCTACTTTTCCCTGATTCGGTTCTTCTGATGACGAAAAATAAACAAGATTCATTCGGGATTAAACTTTTGTACAATGAAGATAAAAAAATAAGAAAATAAATGTTATAACGATTTTAGTTTTTTTGCATTATTATTTTATTTAAAGTTATTGGATTAAATTTAAAGTGTATTTTTCCCCATTTTAACAAGTCCTCGTGGAGTACTTGTTGAGGCCCTCAAGTAAGTTACAATTTAACATTCAATTCGTAATTAAAATATATTAAAACTTTTAATTGAGATTAAAACTATCCTATCGAGTATATATTAAGCGTAATATATAAAATATTATTCTTAAGTCGCTCAAACATGAAAATTGCCAAAATTTCCCATTCAAACTTGTATGAAAAATTTAACCTACTTTCGTATTTCTTTTACGGACAGAAGAAAATAAAGTATTTTATGTATTATGCTCAATATTGTCAGTAATAGTTCATAAAGAAAATTAAATTATTTTTTTATAATTGTAATGAGAAATTTCAAAGATAATTTTTAAAATTATTCAAGTTGTGTTTTGAATGAAATCCCATATAAATTTTATTGTATTTATTCTCTTTTCCCCCTTTTGCAGCGCCAAAAGAAATTTAAATTATTTAATTGTAGCAAAATGAGAAATTTCATAGATAATTCTTAAAATTACTCAAGTTGTATTTTGTATGAAATCCCATATAAATTTTATTGAATTTCGTTTCTTTTCCCCCTTTTGCAGTGCCATTGCAGCAAACACCGGAACAAAATAATCGCTCAATAACATATTTGATAGTCTATGGCCGTGGCCCATTTCTCAAAAATGCCGATGAAATTGAAATTTTGACATTTCTCGCTAAAATATTTTATTTTGTTTTGCTTTATTTTCTTCTACCAAAATTTAATAACGAAAAAATAATTATTGAAAAACAAATATTATTTGACATTCAACACAATCTGTCAAAATTTACTCAAGAACGATAGCAGAGTAAATTGATATTTTTTAGTCGATTTGCAGATTCAATTTCAATTTCAATTTCATCGAGAAATGGGCCACGGCCTATATGGGCCCTACATGGATGATTAAAAAGTCGATAAAGCAGGTTTGACAGTAAATTAATTAATTTACGCCGCCATCTGAAAGTTTGCTTATGAACTATCCATATTTAACATTTAATTTGTAATTAAAAAATATTTAGGCGTTCAATCAAAATAAAAACTATCCTATCTCTCAAGTTGGACCATTATACACACACTGAACACAATTTTATTAAGATTGGTTACGTTGTTGCGGAGTTTATCGCGGACAAACATCGTGACATGTGATTTTTATATATATAAGATATATATATATATATATATATATATATATATATATATATATATATATATATATATATATATATATATATATATATATATATATATATATATATATATATATATATATATATATATATATATATATATATATATATATATATATATATATATACCAAACCATATATATCGAGTAGGCAATGAAAATTGAATAGACAGAAAATTTTTGAGCTCCGAAAAATTTATTTATTTAAATCGTATAGTTTTAATTTATATCAAATTGTATTATAAACATCTGCTAAACATTAATACTAAAGATGATAACAAGAAATAGTTTTCTCACTGCAAATTCAACTAATTTCAAGATTGAAAATAAATCTAATTTGGATGATGAAAAACTGAAGCAATTGGATGAAAAATTCAAGTTACTCGAAAGTGAGACTTTAAAGAAATTGGATCAATCAATTGCCTTATGGGCTGAAGATCAGCGTAATACAATTTCTAATCATTTCTCGGATCTGAAGAAAGCTTTCTTGGAAGAAATTAACCAAGAAATTGAAACTCTCAAGAAAAAGGTTGTTACCCTTGAAAACAAAGTCAATTCCTTTGAAGATAAAGATAGTTTAATGAATGATTTCAATAATAACCGGACAAAACTGGTCATCAATGGAATCCCCAAAATTGTCAATGATTCAAATGAAATTATCGTGTCTAAGATTTCAAGTGCTGTTGGTTTTGAAAATCCTCCAAGAGTCAGAGCTTACCGGACCAAGTTTAATGATCAAAGTGATTCTCTATTGTTAAACTTTGAATCTGAATTTAACAAGGATGAATTCTTCTTCAACTATATGAAAATTGCAAACCGTCTAACCGTTGAAAATATCTTTAACGAACCAGGAAATTTCAATAGGATCTTTATTCAATTTGCGATGTCCAAAAATCAATTTGCACTTTTCAAAGAGGCCATGAAATTTAAAAAGGAACGAAAAATTAGAAATGTCAAGGTTGGACAAATCGGTCTTGATGTTACTTTTAACAATGGCAGAAAAGCTAGTTTCTCATCAATTAATGATCTAAATCATATGATTATCGCAAACCAAGTTTTATAGGAGCTCTCTTTTTTCCGAAGATAATGTCAAAAACAAATATATATGAAAAACTAACCTTTTTTATCCTCAATCTGGTGAGTGTTATTATGAAATGCTTTCTTTTGTTTCCTTTTTTAATTTTGTTGTTTATTTCATCACTTGATTTTTATTTCTGTGCCTTTGATTATGCCTTTTTCATGATATCTAAATGTTTGCCTCTCTTATTGAGGCTTTCAAAATTTAATTTCCCAGATTAATTCATTTAAACTTTCCACAAATACTCTTAACATTAATAATATTATTTTAAAATCAGCTTTTAATAACAATAATAATTTCAATTTTATTCATATTAATCCTGGAAGTCTTAAACCAAATCTAAATGAAATTCGTTCTGTTATCAATAATTTAAACTTACATGCACTTGCTATTTCTGAATCTTGGTTTAATGAGAGTATTAATGATCGTTTAATTGCAATTAATGGACTTAATTTATTCAGACATGATCGTGTTGGAAAACGTGGTGGGGGTGTTGCTATTTATTTACTTAATAGTATTAAGGGTAAAATTGTATGCAAAAGCAGATCAAATAGTATTGTTGAATATTTATTCATTGAAATCATTAATAATAATAATGAGAAATTGTGTTTTGGAGTCGTTTACAATCCTCCCAATAATAAAATTTCTGATAATTTGAAGCGTGTTTTTTCTGATTTATCAATTAGATATCCTCATTTAATTATTGTTGGAGATTTTAATATTAATCTTCTTTCTAAATTAAAAAAAACAACTAGTTTTATAAATTTTTTGTCATCAATTTCCTTAAATATCTGTTCTGAAGAACCAACTAATTTTGTTGACGGATGTAATCCAAGTTTAATTGACCTGTCAATTGTCAAAAATCGTAGCTTAGTTAAAAGTTTTTCCCAACTTTCTATTGGTAGCTTTACGACACATGATTTATTATTTGGTTCTTATTCAATCAACATGTCTTCTTTTGTTAATAATAGTTTTAAATTTTATCGTAATTTCAAAAATATTAATTTAGATAATTTATTATTTTGTGCTTCAAAATGTGATTTTGATAAAATTTATTGTCTTTCTAATATTGATGACCAAGTTCAAGTTTTGACCGATGAATTAAAAAAATTAATGAATATTTTTGCTCCTTTGAGGAAAATTAAAATCAAGAAAAACACTGCTGCACCTTGGATGAACGATTCACTAATAAATTTGATTAATCGTAAAAATTTTTACTATTCATCGTTTAAATCTGAAGTGAACATTCACCTTAAAAACAATCATCTCATAATGTTTAAAAAACTTCGTAACAAATGTACTAATCTTAGAAAATTTCTTCAACGTGAATGGTTTAATTCTAAAATTGATCCAGACCTTCCTTCTAAGACATTATGGAATAATTTGAAAAATAATGGTGTTACTAAAGATTCTAATAATGTTATTACCAGTTTTTCGGCTGAAGAATTCAATAATTATTTTTCAAATTCATTTTCTAAAAAAACTGCACATCTGGTAACTTTTGATAATGATTGTGATGAAGCTGGTTGTTTTGAATTCTCTACTATCACTGATATCGATGTCGATTTTTATCTTAGTTCTATTAAAACTAATGCTTGTGGTGTTGATGAGATTCCAATATTTTTCATAAAAATGCTTGGTTGTTTCATCATCCCATTTATCACTTATATTGTAAATAACTGTATTACACAGTCTTATTTCCCTGAGCATTGGAAATGTAGTATTATAAAACCTATCCCAAAAAAATCAAATCCAACTAATCTAGAAGACTTCAGGCCAATTAGCATTTTACCATCATTATCAAAAGTTTTGGAAAAAGTATTGAAAAACCAAATTCAAAGTTATGTTGATAATAATTCTCTTCTCTATAAATTTCAATCAGGGTTTAGAAATGGACTCAGTACTAATTCAGCAATGCTTAAAGTTATTCATGATCTTTGCCTTGCCTTTGAAGAGAATAAAGTGTCAATAATTTGTTTCCTTGACTTCAAAAAAGCTTTTGATCTTGTTGATCATATGTCTCTTTTGTTGAAACTAAGAAATAAATTCAAATTCTCAATCAGATCTTGTAACTTTATTAAATCGTTTTTATCTAATCGCAAACAACAAGTTTCTATTAATAATATTTTATCACATCAAGTTGAGATTAGCTCTGGTACTCCTCAAGGTGGCATTTTATCTGCTTTATTATTCACTATTTTTATTAATGACCTTCCTGATTATGTTGACATCAAAACCCATCTTTATGCGGATGACTCTCAGATTTATTGTTCTTTTCCGTTTGATCAATTTAATTTATGTGTTGATAAAATGAATGCTTCTCTTTCTTCTATTTCTGATTGGACAAATTTGAATCATGTTTATGTTAACCCATTAAAATCACATGCTATGATTATTAGCAGAAAGAAAATTAATAATCCTCCTCCCATTTTATTTGATGGTAATGTCATTAATTATGTTGAAAAAACAAAATCATTAGGTTTAATTCTTGATTATGATCTCACTTTTGATGATCATGTTATTAAAATTTGTGGTGAAGTTAACAGTTGCTTAGGGATGCTTTATCAATCAGTTAGTTTCACACCTGTCAATTTACGTTTAAAACTTGTTAGAGCTTTAATAATACCCAAATTACTATATTGCTCAAATATTTTCCATAATTGTTCAAGAAAAAGTTGGGATTTACTAAATGTAACATTTAATAACTGCGCAAGATATATATTTAATCGAAACAGATTTAGTTCAATTTCTACCTTTTCTTTTCAAATTTTAAATTGTTCTCTTGAAAATTATCTTAAATATCGTACTTGTCTATTTTTGCATAATTTAATAAAATATAAATGTCCAGACTATCTTTATGAACTTCTCATTTTTCCAAGATTTCAACGAAATAAGTTACTGAAACTTCCAAACAGTTGCCTTTCTTCACAATTTAGATCATCGTTCTTTGTTGAGAGTATTAGATTGTGGAATAATCTTGAAGCAGGCATTAGAATTCTTGAATCAACTTCTGACTTCAAGAGGAAATGCTTGCTTCATTTCTCCTCATGTTAAGGGTTTGGTCATTGCACAGAAGTGATAATCAATAAGTTTAGGCTTTTTGAACTCAAATTGCTATTTATTAAAGAAAGCAGTTCATTAATGTCACCAGATTGATTTTGTAACATTTTCAATAATTCTTTTTTTTTTCTTTTTTTTTTTTTTTTTTTTTTTTTTTTTTCTTTTTTTTTTTTTTTTTTTTTTTTTTTTTTCACAATTATTTAATTCTTTTTTTTTTTTTTATTAATTAATCAATGAATAATTAATTTTTTAATATTAAACTCTGTTCACGATAAACTTAGGTTTAAAAAGGAATTCCTTATGTGAAACTACACTGGATAAATAAATAAATAAATAAATAAACCAAGAACATGAGTGTTGTAAATTAGAAATATTATTTGCAACGTAATGTGTTGGATGCATATAATTGTATGTATATTATAAATAATATATAAATGTATATAAATTTCATCTAAGTCAACTTTAATTTTCCATTTGAATGGTAATTCTGTTTTGCGGAAAAAAAATCGATCAAAGATAACTGAGTGAAAGTTGAATAATTTAAGTATAAAATATAATATACATTTAGGCATATATTTAACCATTAGGAATATTAAAATTATTAATTCAAAAAAATAAATTAAATTTTAAAATTTCGGCTCCGAGGTGCATTAGTACCTGTTAATGGCCTTCTCCTGACAAAATTTCAGACTCGCGTGTGCTACAGATTTCGCTGGAGAGCGCACGCAGACAGACAAACACTTTATTTTATTATTATTATTATTATTATTATTGTTATAGAAGATATAAAAATGTACATAATAGTTGCTTGGAATGCTGATAGATGTGAAACCCAGAATAATTTTAATGATTTTAATTTAAACATTCTGAAATTTTAATTTGCAATGCCACAATAATTGGAAGACAGACAAAAAACACAGCTATTTCACAGATTAAAGTTTTCACTTCTGTCGGCAGTCCTTAACACTGCCTTCTTTTTAAATATGAATGTAAAAGGATCAGCATTCTAGTTGATCAGCAAAATATAAAAAATTAGTATTATATATAAAACAAAGGATATATAAAAATACGCGATCATATAAGTTTTCAGGGTGGTTATTTTGTAGTGTTATCTCACTAGGTGAGATAAAAAGTGAGATAAAATATTTGTCTTTGATCGATTATATTAGATAAAAGAAATCATTTAAACATAATTTTTTTATCTCACTATTTATCTCACCTAGTGAGATAACGCTACAAAATAACCACCCAGGTGTGTAAGGTTTCAGGTGTGTCTCTATATTGAACATTATACGGAACAAATATAGATTCAAAAATGTTCACAGTGTTCATGCCGTTTAATATACGCTTTCTTTACTGGTAGGTTATTAAAAAAGATACAAAAAAATTGTAATCGTGATGTCATTCAATGGTCAGCAAGGGCAGTTAGAATAGCGACAATACATTCGATGAAGGTACAAAAGAAGGTACAATGAAGGTACAAAGAAGGTACGATGAAGGTACAAACACATTTACAAATTTTAAACTTGCACACATTAATTTTTATAAATAGAAGATAATGATGCAAAAAGAATTAAAATTTTATTTTGGAGTTTTGTATTTAACTTCTAGGCAGTACTACGTGTGAATTCATAGGATGAGAAATATTTCTATTTAGTCAACATTCTGAGTCATTGTAGTCATTATTGGTTGTTGCAAATCAATGCGAAACTAATATCTGACACACAGTCAATATATTGCCAAATAGATAACATTAAGGGAATATTAATTTTTTGGCGTTTTGTGAGTGATTAAGCTTAAAGTAATTGTTGAAAGTAATATTCCCGACAATAAGTAATTATTGTCGGGTCGGGATTGAACTTATACTTATCAGAGACATCATTCCGACAAACGTTGTCCTGCATGATACTTCAAGCGATTAGGATATTAAATAAAGTATGAAATGAAAGACAAATAATATAATAATTTCATTATTCTTTATTTTGAAATAACATCAATTTTTCTAAAAACAATTCGTTATAATCAATATTGTTTGTTTAATTTTATCTTAATACAAGCTGATGAACAGTATTTTTAGTCAATTCCTGAGGAGTATAAATGAATAAATTTGATGGTTTTCCAACGCAAGAACACGCCACATATAATTGGCCATGTGAAAAGACCAGATTTTCTAGAACCAACCCACAAATCGACATTGTTTGACCTTGTGACTTATTAATAGTTATGGCAAACTCCAAGCGAATTGGAAATTGCAGACGTCTGAACGGAATGGGTGAGTCTGAAGGGATCATTTGGATTCGTGGCAGAAGAACATCTCCACCTTCAAATTAGCCGTTCAAAATTGTAGCTTCAAGAACATTGCCCAAAGTTTTTTTTATGACTAATCTTGTACCCTTGCATAGCTTAGGTGGATTTAAATTCCGAAGCAAAATGATAGGTGAGCCAATTTTTAATCCAAGTTATGTGATGGCATTCCTGGTAAATCCAGCAAGTTAAAAAGTTCAACAGGATAGTCGACTGCTTCATCAGGATCGGTAACAGTGTCGATCGATTTGAACAATATCTCATTGCCGGGTAATGACTGTTGTATTTTGAAGTTAATAGCGTCAACATCGATATTTTTTGCGGCTAAAATAGCTCGTTTACGAAGTCACGCATGATTAATATATTTAGCAGCGCCATCTGCCAGGTTGATTTGTGAATCTAAACCATCCAAGGCGCTACCCAAACACATACAAAAAAATTCATTAAAATCGGTCCAGCCGGTTAGGAGGAGTTCAGAGACAATACCGACAGCAGCGCCATCTACAGAGCTGAAATGTGAATTTAAACCATTCAGGGTGCCACCCAAACACATACAAAAAAAATCATTCAAATCGGTCCAGCCGTTTAGGAGGAATTCGGTGACAATACCAACTGCAACGCCATCTGCTGGGCTGACTTGTGAATCTAAACGATCCTGGGCGCTACCTAAACACATACCAAAAAATTCATTAAATCGAACAAGCCGTTTAGGAGGAGTTCAGTGACAATACCGACTGCAGCGCCTCTGCCGGGCTGATTTATAAATTTAAACCATTCGGGGCGCCACTCAAACGCACACAAAAAAATTCATTCAATCGGTTCAGCCGTTTAGGAGGAGTTCAGCGACAATACCGACTGCAGCGCCTCTGTCGGGCTGATTTGTATATTTTAACCATCCAGGCCGCTACCCAAACGCATACAAAACAACTCATTCAAATCGGTCCAGCCGTTTAGGAGGAGTTCAGTGACAATACCGACTTCAACGCCTCTGCCGGGCTGATTTATAAATTTAAACAATTCAGGGCGCCACCCAAACGCACACAAAAAAATTCATTCAAATCGGTCCAGCCGTTTAGGAGGAGTTTAGTGACAATACCGACTGCAGCGCCTCTGCCGGGCTGATTTATAAATCTAAACCATTCAGGGCGCCACCCAAACGCACACAAAAAAATATTCATTCAATCGGTTCAGCCGTTTAGGAGGAGTTTAGTGACAATACCGACTGCAGCGCCTCTGCCGGGCTGATTTATGAATCTAAACCATTCGGGGCGCCACCCAAACGCACACAAAAATATTCATTCAAATCGGTCTAGCCGTTTAGAAGGAGTGCACAGTCATACACACGTACAGTAGAATTATATATATAAAGACTAGCGGGACCCGGCGTGCTTTGCAACACCTATAAATAAAGTTTGTGTGTATACATTTTGTTGAGGTCGTAGCAATAATTTCAAAGAGTAGTAATGAGAAATGATTTTCCATTTTTTTTTTAAATACGAATGTAAAAGGATCAGCACTCTAGTTGATCAGCAAAATATAAAAAATTAGTATTATATATAAAACAAAGGATATATAAAAATACGCGGTCAAATAAGTTTTCAGGTGTGTAAGGTTTCAGGTGTGTCTCTATATTGAACATTATACGGAACAAGTATAGATTCAAAAATGTTCACAGTGTTCATGCCGTTTAATATACGCTTTCTTTACTGGTAGGTTATTAAAAAAGTTACAAAAAAATTGTAATCGTGATGTCATTCAATGGTCAGCAAGGGCAGTTAGAATAGCGACAATACATTCGATGAAGGTACAAAAGAAGGTACAATGAAGGTACAAAGAAGGTACGATGAAAGTACAAACACATTTACAAATTTTAAACTTGCACACATTAATTTTTATAAATATAGATATATGATGATGCAAAAAGAATTACAATTTTATTTTGGAGTTTTGTATTAAACTTCTAGGCAGTACTACGTGTGAATTCATAGGATGAGAAATATTTCTATTTAGTCAACATTCTGAGTCATTGTAGTCATTATTGGTTGTTGCAAATCAATGCGAAACTAATATCTGACACACAGTCAATATATTGCCATATATAGACAACATTAAGGGAATATTAATTTTTTGGCGTTTTGTGAGTGATTAAGCTTAAAGTAATTGTTGAAAGTAATATTCCTGACAATAAGGAATTATTGTCGGGTCGGGATTGAACTTATACTTATCAGAGACATCATTCCGACAGACGTTGTCCTGCATGATACTTCAAGCGATTAGGATATTAAATAAAGTATGAAATGAAAGACAAATAATATAATAATTTCATTATTCTTTATTTTGAAATAACATCAATTTTTCTAAAAACAATTCGTTATAATCAATATTGTTTGTTTAATTTTATCTTAATGCAAGTTGATGAACAATATTTTTAGTCAATTCCTGAGGAGTATAAATGAATAAATTTGATGGTTTTCCAACACGAGAACACGCCACATATAATTGGCCATGTGAAAAGACCAGATTTTCTAGAACCAACCCACAAATCGACATTGTTTGACCTTGTGACTTATTAATAGTCATGGCAAACTCCAAGCGAATTGGAAATTGCAGACGTCTGAACGGAATGGGTGAGTCTGAAGGGATCATTTGGATTCGTGGCAGAAGAACAACTCCACCTTCAAATTAGCCGTTCAAAATTGTAGCTTTAAGTACATTGCCTTAAGTTTTTTTATGACTAATCTTGTACCGTTGCATAGCTTAGGTGGATTTAAATTCCGAAGCAAAATGATAGGTGAGCCAATTTTTAATCCAAGTTATGTGATGGCATTCCTGGTAAATCCAGCGAATTAAAAAGTTCAATAGGATAGTTGACTGTTTCATCAGGATCGGTAACAGTGTCGATCGATTTGAACAATATCTCATTGCCGGGTATTGTACTGTTGGGTACTGTTGTATTTTGAAGTTAATAGCGTCAACATCGATATTTTTTGCGTTCACGAAGCCACGCATGATTAATATATTTAGCAGCGCCATCTGCCAGGTTGATTTGTGAATCTAAACCATCCAGGGTGCTACCCAAACACATACAAAAAAAATCATTAAAATCGGTCCAGCCGGTTAGGAGGAGTTCAGAGACAATACTGACTGCAGCGCCATCTACAGAGCTGAAATGTGAATTTAAACCATTCAGGGTGCCACCCAAACACATACAAAAAAAATCATTCAAATCGGTCCAGCCGTTTATTAGGAATTCGGTGACAATACCAACTGCAACGCCATCTGCTGGGCTGATTTGTAAATCTAAACGATCCTGGGCGCTACCTAAACACATACCAAAAAATTCATTAAAATCGAACAAGCCGTTTAGGAGGAGTTCAGTGACAATACCGACTGCAGCGCCTCTGCCGGGCTGATTTATAAATTTAAACCATTCGGGGCGCCACTCAAACGCACACAAAAAAATTCATTAAAATCGGTCCAGCTGTTTAGGAGGATTTCAGTGACAATACCAACTGCAGCGCCTCTGTCTGGCTGATTTGTATATTTTAACCATTCAGGGCGCTACCCAAACGCATACAAAAATACTCATTCAAATCGGTTCAGCCGTTTAGGAGGAGTTCAGTGACAATACCGACTGCAACGCCTCTGCCGGGCTGATTTATAAATTTAAACCATTCAGGGCGCCACCCAAATGCACACAAAAAAATTCATTCAAATCGGTTCAGCCGTTTAGGAGGAGTTTAGTGACAATGCCGACTGCAGCGCCTCTGCCGGGCTGATTTATGAATCTAAACCATTCGGGGCGCCACCCAAACGCACACAAAAATGTTCATTCAAATCGGTCTAGCCGTTTAGGAGGAGTTCACAGTCATACACACGTACAGTAGAATTATATATATAAAGATATGTGATTGTAATTAACTAGTGACATTTACGATTAAACATTTATTTAATTCAGTAAATTATTTGTGATATAACATCACCCCGATGGAAAATCTCCCATCAAGAATAATATAAGAACTGAATCTAAAAAATTATGGTGCAAATTATGAAACTTTTTGCAATCCATACAATTTTAGAGCGATCTAGTTTCGAACCAATGAGAAAATTTTTAAACTTTAAAATTTTAAAAAATCACAATGATGTTATATCACAAATAATTTACTGAATTAATTGTTGATCATGTGTCAATAGACACAAGCGAAGGCTAGTCATCTTCTTCTCACAGATACAATTTTGTTATTCAATACTAGAAAATCTAGAGTATAACAAAACAGTGATCACCAGAGAAATTAATTGAATAAACCTGAATTTATTAAATGTATGTTTATGTAAATTTTTTGTTTTTACACTTCGCTAGAGTTGTAACCTAATTTTTGGTTTATAATCATTAGCGTTAACATTTTTTGGTAGAGTTTATCTAGTCGGCTAGCCCTGATGAGAATGATAAACTTTTTTAAAGTTTAAAAATTTTCTCATTGGTTCGAAACTAGATCGCTCTAAAATTGTATGGATTGCAAAAAGTTTCATAATTTGCACCATAATTTTTTAGATTCAGTTCTTATAACATTTATTTTGCTATGCGTCTATGGTCTGGCAATATAAAGACATTACAACACAACTTTTTGTCAATTATTTTTGATATTGTGGTCTTTTACATACACGGAACCCTTGGCGAGCGAATTTTATTCGCACTTGTCTGACTTTTATTATTACATATTATAATTTGATAGTTCTGCGTGTTAACATACTTGCATTACTTATACCTATACTTATAATATATTTCATTTTTATTAATAAATACAAAAGTCAAATTGTCAAAACCTCAAAATTTTTAAATTCTGACAACTTTTAGAAATAAAAATGATGTATAGCGAAATACGTGTTGGGTTCGCCAACTAAAATACAATTCTGACTTTTCAAAACCAACTATTTTGTCAGATTTGGATTTGGATACATGAAACTGTTAGAGTAATTTGGCAAATATAATACGCCTGTTTGAGTTCAAATTACGAAAGATTAGAATCAAATATAACATCGGTATAGATCTCATTAAAGCAGTAAATGATAAGTATATGATCTCATTTTTTCTTCAATAGAATTATTTTTCAGAAGCGTTTTCTTCAAATGCAATTTTTTTCAAAAATAGTTTTGTTTTATTTTACGATAGCAAACTGTTGAAAACAATAGGTATTCCGTCCAAATCAAGAGAGAAAAACGAAAGCATTGTATCCGTTTCTATTAGAACGATATTAATGATATCAATATCGAGCGATGTCGTTACGATTAGAAAAACGATATTAAACAATATAAAACTATAGATAATGCGTTCACCTCAAAAGGCGATAAAATTGTATGTCCGTAGCGGTTTATATTGGGGAAACAGTAGAAACGTATTCATTTTCATTCAAAAATCCCATAGGAAACGAAAGATAACTGCTTTTTCGGTTTCTATTATTTGTTATCATTTACTTTTACAAAGGTACCTAACGTGTTCTTGTCTTCCAATTCTTTAATTTTCTATTACCTATTTGGTTGCATATTTTACTTTTCAATAGTTTGGAAATTTGTTTGACGAATACTTCTTCTGTAAACTGTATTGTATGAATGTCAAACAGGAGCGATTATTATAATTTTTAGCTGTTACCCAGGTAGTACGAATTCGGTTTGAAATTGATACGATATCGATTACATGTAATCATGTAGTCGAAACATATTTCGATATAGTTTCGATACTGTATCGATTACATTTAGAACAACGTGTTCGCCCTAGTAAGCGAATATGTGATCGATACCAAATTGAAACTATAATCGATACCTAATCGGACCACGTTATCGAAACATACTCATAACGTGTTTCGATACAAAATCGAAACTACTAGTAACAATGCGATCGAAAGTTTAGAGTTCGTGTTGTTGGTTGTACATTTTAAAATATTTGGAATAATTTTTATTAATAAATTTATTTATTATAACATAAAATACATATTTTAGATATTTTTATTTAAAATAAATATAAAAATTTCAACAAAAGAGCTGCAAATTGAAATGTGAACCTGAAATCAGAAAAAATACCATTAAAAGAAATAGTTTATAGAATTATATAGATATATATGTATATTTCAAAATGTGAACCTGAAATGAGAAAAAAAACCATTAAAAATAGTTTATAGAAATATCTCAAATCAATAAATGCTGCAACTTCAAATTATAGGTTATGTAAACAATAAAGTAACAATAAAATTAAAACAATTCACGACATAATACATATTCTCTTATATATACATAACATTAAAATGTACTTACTGTTGAAATATATTATGTTCAAAAGACTTTAACTTTAAATCATATATTGTTTAATTTACCCACTGTAAATGACTGTAAATGAAAAATATGTACAATTTTAAATGTCAAAACGCCATATTTTTTTGTTATAGTGAGATGACAATATATAATAGCTATATGACTCTTTTTTTCCAGTTCGAAACTATCGATTACAAAACGATTTCGATTACAGTTTCTTGCCTGGGTAATGCTAAAAAAAATATGCAAATAGTTTGTCTTAATTATAGTAATCTAGAGAATTATGTAGTTTAAGATAAGAACTTCTTCGATGTGAATCTCTCAAGTCGCTTCCATTTACTTGAATACATAAATTTTTAAAATACAAAAGTTTCAATAATTAAATAATTTATTTTATAATTCTAAGACTATTTACAATAACTGATAATTCTTTAGAGTAAGTTGCATGAATAAAATTCAAGCAAAATAACTGGAATGCTCATAATTACAAATCATGACCAAGTCGTTCAATTTCATTGATTATAAAAAGCATATCATTTTTATCTAAAGCAGAGTTTTGTAGTACTAATCTAAAGAAGTTAGGTTTATCTTTCAGTGGTTGATATGTAACCATCATTGTACCTTGTTTCATCATTCTTTCTTTAATTTTTGGTGCTACTTTATGTAATCTTTCTGTATAACTACTATCACGTTCGACATTTCTTAAACTTGGGGGAATATACCAAAAACAAATATTTGTACATTCAGGATTGTCGACAACCATTTCAAAGCCTGTCCGATTTTTTATTTTTTCTGTAAAATATTCGGCAATTTCGAAAACTTTATTGATATGTGACTCGAAACCTAATGTCCCTTTTGCACGCCACATAAACCAAAATTTCAAAACATCAGCACGTCGTCCACATTGTATATGCTTATCTCCTGTATCATACTTTGTATTATAAAATTTATCTTTTTGAAATAAATATGCTGCATTTGTTGAATGACAATTTGACAAAATACCTTCATGTCGTAATAAAAATGTTGAGCATTGTTGTGGTGCTGTTAGAAGCTTGTGCGGATTCCAAGTAACTGAATCAGCTCTAGAAAGAAAAAATAAATTGAACCATCACTGTTTTATTAAATTCACGTAACATCTACAATCGAGTTATACAAGAAATCACACGAGAAGACCACTTCTACCAATGTCATGACATTTATCATGATATTTTTTTCTACAAAAATTGTAGAAAAAACTATCAGTAGTATTCTTCCAAGGGCGGTGATAATTCGAAATAATTTTTTGCCAAAAATTTCGAAAGCAAGTATATAATAGCACGAGGCCGAAGGCCGAGGGCTATTATCAATACCACTTGCTTGAGGAATTTCCCAAAAAATTATGAGAATTTATCAACAAACGAGGGGAATCCGTTTGGAAAAGTTTTTGCCATTTTTTATTTTTTTATATATTTTTTATGAATCATACGTTGGTCTACTGCGATATCAGTTAATCATTTCAAAAATTATTTGATAATTTTTAATATCGCAGTAGTCAGACGTTTAACTATTTGTTATTAGTATAATTCAAATTTTATTGGAGAAATTGAATGATGTCATTACATTTTAGAGAATTTCATTGGTTTAAATTAAAATAAATCTAAGGCAACAAATTTCAGTTGTAATTTCCCAAGGGGGGTGATAATTCGAAATAATTTTTTGCTAAAAATTTCGCAAGCAAGTATATTGATAAAAGCATGAGGCCGTAGGCCGAGAGCTTTTTTCAATAACACTTGCTTGAGGAATTTTCCAAAAAATTATGAGAATTTATCAACGAACGAGGGGGATTCGTTTAAAAATTTTTTGGCCATTTTTCATTTATTTATATATTTTTTATGAATTATACGTTGGCCTACTGTGATATCAGTTAATTATTTCAAAATTAGACTGATAATTTTTAATATCCCAATAGGCCAGACGTATAAATAACTGTTATTAGTATAATTCAAATTTGTTTGGTGAATTGAATGATGCCATTACATTTTAGAGAATTTCATTGGTTTAAATTAAAATAAAACCAAAGCAAAAAAATTTTCAGTTGTAATTTCCCAAGGGCGATGATAATTCGAAATAATTTTTTGCCAAAAATTGCGAAAGCAAGTATTTAAGCAGGTATGTTAGCAAGTATGTAAGCACGAGGCCGTAGGACAAGGGCTATTATCAATACCACTTGCTTGAGGAATTTTCCAAAAAATTATAAGAATTTATCAACGAACGAGGGGAATTCGTTTAGAAATTTTTTTGCCATTTTTCATTTATTTATATATTTTTTATGAATTATACGTTGGCCTACTGTGATATCAGTTAATTATTTCAAAATTAGACTAATAATTTTTAATATCTCAGTAGGCCAGATGTATAAATATTTGTTATTAGTATAATTCAAATGTTGTTGGTGAAATTGAATGATGTCATTACATTTTAGAGAATTTCATTGGTTGAAATTAAAATAAAACTAAGGCAAAAAATTTTCAGTATAATTTTATGACAAAATTTGAAATTGAAAAAAATGGCGATTTGATTTTTTTGATCTTTAAACATTTTAAATTTAAAGAATATTTTATATATTATTTATATTTAAATTTCATAGCATAATTTTAAATACATAGTTATACTGAAATTATGAAAGAAAACTGAAGAGAAGTTAAAGTTTTTTTTTTTTTAATAAAATGTGTTGTGTAGTAGGAATTACAATATGTGTCACAAAAACACATAAAAACCTTTTAAGACCAAGGTCCCACAACAACATACGTTCAAAGGTGTTGGTGGACGTAAAACTTTCAACGTCTTGCAAACAAAAAACACGAAGTTTTATATCGGTATTTGTTTTATATCCGTAACACCAACAGTCATCTTTGATATTTCTGTTGCATTTTTGTCAATATCATTGTCATGATATTTGTCACGTGAAGAGGATGTGTTAATGCCTGAAACCACGTACAACAAAAACAGAAATAGAATAGTAGATTCTTGTATTAGCTTAGAATGAAGGCAATTCTTCACGAGGATGAAGTTTCCCGAAACGAGCGTAGCAAGTTAAGGGAATCATCCGAGTGAAGAATTGCCATCATCCTAAGCGAATACAAGATGCTATTTTATCCACGACTATAAAATATTTCGTTTAATATTCAGTTTTCATGCAAAACTTTGTATCGCCATGTTGAAATAAAAACATCAAAGAGAGCGAAAAACAAAACGAGTTTGTTGTTTAATTTGTTAGGGGAATAGTTAATAAACTATAGAGCTGTTAAAGAATTTTAATCAAATTCACTAGTTGTGGAATGAATACAATTACAATGGAAGACATGCGCATGGAAAGCATATATTCTTTAGTAGTCGTGGATAAACAGAATTCCATACACATTTTACAGAAACAGAATTTTTTCTTGTCAAATTTGAATAAAATTCTGTTTCTGTTTCTGTTGCATGTGTCCGGCTTTAATTTAACTTAAATATTGTCTATTGGTATCAACATTATTCAAATTTTTGTAAAGAAAATTGAGTTACGGAATCGTTATCAATATTGCAATTTAAGCTATAAAGTTTGTTATGCATATAGGTTTGCAAATGTTAGCTTGTTTTTCATTTAATTAAAATTATTAAACATACAGTTTATTTTATTTCCTTTTCATTAGTTAAAACAGATTGCAAAAAACTACCTAAATGGAGCCACTAAAAAATTATGGTTTTCAAACCTTATGAAAATATATGCTGAATTAATAAAACTATGCCCATACTTATTATTTATTAATGACAATACAATATACTGTTTTTATTACATCTTACACTTTTTACCAGTTGAGGTCAACAACAATCGTTCTGTTATTGTTTACGAGTTTATCATCGTTTGCTAAACATATTTGCTTAAGATTCAGTAGAACATTGTTGTACATATATTGGTTTTTATAAAATTTCTTTGATTAAAATAGATTTTTAAAGGATTAGGTAAAATCGATATGTATTGACACAATAGGCGCGTTCCATTGAAAATTACTCAACTTACTCAAATTTGCTTTGATCTACTCTACCTCGAACAAGTTGTGTAGTTGAAAGTTTATTATTCGATTTTATTTAAATCAGTTATAAACTTGTTTTGGTATTTTTAATAATAAAATGGACCAGTCAGATCTAAATATCAGCCCAAAATAAAAAATTTTGATAATAACAAAATTGTTTGGTTTCTTTTGAAAAATTTTTAAATTTTTGGCGTTCCATTGGTGATCTACTCAAAAGCTGCTTTGAGCAGCTATTTTGTTCCAAAGGAACGCATGTAATATAACATACATTTTGCGATATTAAAAATGTCAGAGGGTAATTGTAATTGTTAAATTACTGTAATGCTTTTAAAAATATTTGATGGTTACATTGTAAACGGCAGTGGCACTAACGATTACAATTTCGGGATACTAATATTAAATTTTTGTCAAAGAACAGAAATCTTATTTGTAGATTACATTCAATATAGTTTGACGATTGTTAATTAAGATTAAAATTGCGAAATTTTTCCACTGATATATGTATGCTGAAAATTTGAAACATTGCAATACAACTGCAATATAAAAACAAAAATATTTAGTTGTTTAACTATTATTAAATGAATCAGAAACAATAAAAACTCTTTAAGTTTTCAAATATTTTTTTTCCCTCATCAAGGCTAGACATTTTCATTTTATGTTGAAACGTTAATTATTCTATTCGTTTTCCGCCAATTCAACGATTTGTTAACAGTTAAAAAAATCAAGTCAAGAGTAGGAACAAATCACTTAATTATTAAACTAGTATAAAAGTCTAAACGAAAATGGATTCACCCATTTACTTTTATAATAAAAACCGGAAACATTTCTTACTTTTAATGTAATTTAAAATTTAGCCCTGATCTTTCTTTTTCTTTTGCAAAAAGACGTTGTATGAAATAAAATGAATGATTTATACTACATGAACTAAATGAAATCAAAATAAACGTAATTTAGTTGAATGACCGAAAAAATTGAACATACCGTAATGTTATATTATCTAACTATAATTGAAATTAAAATTAAACCTTCAGCTTTAAATATATTTTACTACTGAAATGAATTAATAGTTTAAGTGAAACACCTTGATATGTCTTGTTACATTATAATTTAAGTTTATGAAAAAATTATATTCCTACCTTTCTATTCCGTTTAAAAGTTTGCGATATTTTTGTGAAATTAAAGCACCACCACCCCATGCAGCATCAACATGTAGCCATAACTCATATTTCTTACACATATCCGCAATTTTTTCTAATGGATCAAAAGCTCCTAAGACTGTTGTACCTGCAGTTGCTGAAACCATAAACGGAAACGCTCCTTCTGATTTAGCTAGAAGAATTTTTTCTTCTAAATCTTCAACAATTATTTTTCCATTTTTATCAGTATCAATGAGATAAACATTTTCGGAACCAAGTCCCATAAATGATGCCAGTTTTTTTATTGAATAATGTGCATCTTCTGATGTAAACAACACCATACGCGGTAAAGCATGCAGTCCTTTCAACTGAAATGAGATATTTTGTATCATTTTTGATAAATAAAAGCTTAATTTGTGTGAAATTCTTTCGAAACTCACTTAGAAAAATATTTCATTTTGAATGTAACATTGTGAAATATAGATACGAATTGAATTTATTTTATGAATTTACCTTAACATCAGGCATAGCCCAAAATCTAGCGCAACTAATCGCATATCCATTTGCAATAGAACCACCAGGACAAAATATTCCATCACCGTATCCATTTTCAAATCCAACGATTTTGCGCATTTGTTTTAATACAACTTCCTCCATTAAAGTGAAAACAGGAGAAACTTCGTATGTATAAACACTTGGATTTAATGCATCTGTCAACCACTGTCCCACTAAGCCATACGGGTCCACAGATGAAAATAATTGATTTACAAAGTATGGATGACCCGTTTTGACGGAATGTTTGATTGTTAGTTTTATTAATTCAATTAATTTTTCATGAGAATCACTTTCATCTTTCAAACTCATATCAAATGAGGCAATCAAATTTTCAGGGTTTTCCCAATTGAGAACCTTATTCTTTCGATCGGTCGCTTCAAATACAGCTGAATTTAAAATCTCTTCAAATGAATCGATTATAAATTTTTCGTGTAACAAACGATTTGGTAAACTTTCAAAACGTTTTTTATCATATTCGTTACTACAGTTTTCACTCGAATATTTGACGTTTGATTGAGATTTATACGATTTCCCATTATTTAATTGAGTATCTTCATCTTCTGATATACCAGAGCTCTCAGAACCACTTGACATGTTTTTTTCACCGATCGCAGGAACTTCTTCATTTATTAGTAGATCGTGAGACGGCATTTTGTACTTTTTATTAATAATTTTTTCACTGCAAATTTTACACTTTTCACAAAATAGTTAATAAAACTACACAAAACACAATTTTGGTTATTTTACAGCTTGATTATTATTTTTTGTTTTGGTTTAGTTAGCTTTTTAGTTTTTAAAACTCAACTTTTATTCCGTTAAAGCTGCTCCAAAACTATTTTAAAAAATATAATTGTAACTCTTTTTATATATCCCCACAACTAAAATATTATGAAAATTTACTTATGCATCAAACCAATCAAAATCAATTTTAATCCCATTAAAAATTGAGCGAAAAACAAATAATAAACATTGACAAGGTGATTTCTTTCTACAATAGCAGTAGAAATTATAGTATTAATTTTTGGTAAATGAGTTCTATTTGTAACATAAAATACCTTTTTTAGGTTTTTGAAGATAGAATACAGTGTTGATAGATTTTGAAGAATTAATAATGGTCCAAAGATTTGAAAGACCATCTAGTAAGGGTAATTGCCTAAATTATCTCTTGAAATAGTTTTAATATTTTACGTTACAGAACGTATCACGAATTAACCTTTTGAATATTGTTCAAAAGTAGTATGAGATTACTTTTAAAAGTTGAAGGTTTAACGCTTATTTGTATCATTGTGTCAATCGTTCCATTTTTTCCTTTAGTGCAGTATCCCATACAAAATTGTACAACTGGTTCAGTAATGGTCCGTTACTGTCGACCAGGAATGCCATAATAACCGAATACTGACAACCATGACTGGGTCATTAAAATAATTTTACTGAATGATAGTTTCGGGCAATTAATGGCCACTTTTGGGCGAGATAAAAATACAGTAATAGCCCATACAAGGTTGTACAGCTGACCCAGTAAAAGACCAATAATGATGAACAGTTTTCCACGACTGGGCCATTAAAAAAAATATAAAATATTATCATATTTAAATTTTAATAAATTAAATACAAAATAATTAAAATAAAATAAAAATGTCTAATGAAAAAAAATTAAAACTTACAAACCTTACCAATAATATTATTGTCTTTCAGCTGAGAAACGATAACTAAACTGCAAGTGAATTTTTTCAAATTATATATTTGTAAAATGGATATTACTCTAATGAATTTTAACTGGCCCAATAATTAATGTTAACCATAAACGGGTTATTGCTTGACTATTTAATGTAAAGTGTACTGGCTATTTTATATAAACCGCAGATCGGTCGATTCGTGGTTTCAGTAATGGCCCAATAACAATAGCCAAGTACTGTTTAGCATTCATGGGTCAATGCTTGGTAACTATATACAGGCTCTTTTTTGTAAACCATTGAAGGGCCGAAGAATGGTTCCAGTACTGGCACAATACCAATAGTCAATTACTGTTAACCATTTATGAGCCAGTGCTTGACCGTCAAAGTCCGACAAACCATGCTTGGGATATTTTCTAAGTTTCTATCTTTTGAAGAAGTCTATGTGGATAAAAGTACGTATAAGGTATATGGTTTACTTTACAATTGTCCACGTTTGATTAAGATTTATTATCTAATAGTTTCTATGGGTAGCTTGTTTTGGATAAACTTGTCCATTTAACTTTCATTAATTTCAATATTTCGTATTTCTATTTGTCTACGTTTTAAGTTTTTCTAGTTAAGCTCATTATGTTTTATAGAATTAGTGCATATTACGGCACCTCAAACATTAAAATATTAGTACACCAAGTAAATTGACGCTTAATAAATTACTGTTTGTAGTAACCAAAAGATAAGAATAAAGGAGATCTGTTGAGGCATGATGTATACGATTTCATCCAATCACCTTTCGGTGCGATAGTTATAAAAAAGTCGGATAGGTGCGAATAGAATTCGCTCAACAAGGGCACCCTGATAATGTAAAAGAACTCAGTATCAAAAATAATGGACATATATACAACTGTGTTGTGAAGTCTTTATATGGCTAGATTAAAGATACATTAAAAACTATTGTTTTATCGTATATGTTAATGATAAATGTCAATCTCATCTAAATTGATTGAAATGACACAAAAATTACTTGAGGTTAAATCTTATCCATTGCGGTTTATGGTACTTAAAAAAGACTCAATTACACCAGCTTGTAAATAGTTTATGTTGCAAAGAAATTTTTTGTTAATCATCGTCGAAATTGTATACTAAAACATATTACATGCTAATTAGAAATTACATACTAATTTTATACTAAAAATAATACTTTTTCACAATAATTCAAAAACTAAAAATATGGAAGGGCTGAAATCTCACAGCTCTGAGATATCAAGACTTCGGTCTGGGTTAAGGATTTTGATATAGTTTTCGTCAAAAAGTTTTTATGAGGACATGGTTTTTAGTTTTGGGCAGCGATGTATATCAAACATAACTCTTTGTTAAAGTACATTGTATTTTTATCTCTGTTTAGAAATTTATTACAAAACTAACACGAAACATCAATACGTTGCCGACAAATTATAACAGATCATAAATTAACATAATTTAGTGAAAAGATGATACACTCAGCAAACTGCTCAAAAACCTCTCCATTTAGCGATTCGAGAAAATATTACAAAATCACAAATTCATATTTCTTTCAAAATTACAAAAATATTTTAAAATTGAAATAAAATCTAACTTTTTTCAAAATTCCAAAAATATTCCAAAAATTAGAATAAAATCAAATATTTAAATTTTTTCTTAATTCCAATAATATTCCAATAATAAAAAACTTTTCTAAAATTCTAAAAATATTGCAAAAATCATTACAAAATCAAAAATTGAAACTTTTTTCAAAATTCGAAAAATTATAATAAAATCAAAAATTTAAAATTTTTTAAATTCTAAAAATATTCCAAAAATTCTTGCAAAATCAAAAATTGAAACTTTTTTCAAAATTCTAAAAATATGTATAAAATTCAAAACTCTATTTTTTCAAAATTCTAAAAATATTGAAAAAATTATAACAAAATCAAATATTGGAACTTTTTTCAAAATTCCAAAAATATTACAAAAATTAGAATTAAATCAAATATTTAAACTTTTTCTAAATTCCAATAACATTCCAAAAATTCTTAAAAATTCAGACTTTTACAAAATTCTAAAAATAAGGCAAAAATTATTACAAAATCAAAAATTGAAACTTTTTTCAAAATTCCAAAAATTATAATAAAATCTAAAATTTAAAATTTTTCAAAGTTCTAAAAATATTCCAAAAATTCTTACAAAATCAAAAATTGAAACTTTTTTCAAAATTCTAAATATATATATAAAATTTAAAAACTGTATTTTTCAAAATTCTAAAAATATTGCACAAATTATAACAAAATCAAACAACTTTTATCAAAATTCCAAAAATATTCCAAAAATTAGAATTAAATCATATATTTAAACTTTTTCTAAATTCCAATAATATTCCAAAAATTCTTCAAAATTCAAACTTTTTCAAAATTCTAAAAATATTGCAAAAATTATTACAAAACCAATAATTGAAATTTTTTTCAAAATTCCAAAAATTATAATAAAATCAAAAATTTAAAATTTTTCAAAATTCTAAAAATATTCCAAAAATTCTTACAAAATCAAAAATTAAAACTTTTTCCGAAATTCTAAAAATATTGCAAAAATTATTACAAAATCAAAAATACAAATTTTTTTCAAAATTCCAAAAATATTTCAAAAACTATAACAAATTCAAAAATTTCCATGTCCAATTTCATTTGCAATTACATGTACGTCATCAAAACAGCTACATTTTTTTCCCAAAAAATTGCCTAAAAATTAAATGAAATCATTTTTTGACACACTGGACATTATTTTTTTGACAAACTTATAATGCCATAATTCTCAATAATGATAACAAAATTTCATTTCAAACAAATAATTAATTTTATTTTTTTCCAAAAAATTGGGTAAAAAAATAAATAAAAATCTTTCTTTTGACACACTTGACAACATTTTTTTGATAAACTTATAATGCCACAATTCTCAATAATAATAATAAAGTTTCATTTCAAACAACTAATTACTTTTATTTTTTTCCAGAATATTGGGTAAAAAAATAAATAAAAATCTTTCTTTTGACACACTTGACAACATTTTTTCGACAAACTTATAATGCCATAATTCTCAATAATAATAAAATAAAATTTCATTTCAAACATATAATTAATTTTATGTTTTTCCAAAAAATTGGGTAAAAAATAAATAAAAATCTTTATTTTGACAAACTTGACAACATTCTTTTGACAAACCTATATCGCAATAATCTAGTTTTTGATTTCACATACCAATCCCTACCATCAAGATTTCTCCAAATTTAATGTTCCTACTCGTAATCACTTAAAATGAACGATTTTTAAGCCAAAAATATGAAAATTTGCTATTTTTGACACACATAATGATTTTTTTGACACACTTCCGGTACAGTTATCGAACACATCGTCCTTTCGAACCTGCCCCTTGAGTGTACCTATTTTTAGAAAAAAAAATTTTTGAAATCCCTCCAGCGGTTTTCCCTGCTCCGTAGGTAATGGCGGACGGCCGGCCGGCCGACAGAAGACATACGTTTTTTTTTTTTGCTTTTTTAGAATCAGTAGGTCCTAAAACGTCCAGAAATGCCAAAAAAAGTGGGGGTAAGAATTTCACTTTTGGCTCATGAATGTAATACTTAGATTATTCAGACCGAAGTAATAAAGTTATTTGAGAATTCACTATACTTTTCATTAAAAGTTTTTCAAATTTCCTGTTTCTATGAATTTTTTCAAAAATTTCCTGTCAATCAACGTCGAATTGAATGTGAAGACCAACATTAAGTTGCACTTTTTGACAATAATACAAAAACTGTGTATCGT
This sequence comes from Diogma glabrata, assembly GCA_963693315.1. Taxonomy (NCBI): domain Eukaryota; kingdom Metazoa; phylum Arthropoda; class Insecta; order Diptera; family Cylindrotomidae; genus Diogma; species Diogma glabrata. The sequence goes on from OY856186.1 coordinate 134,738,032, forward strand.
ATAATTCTAAAAAAATTACAAAGTTTCTTAATTTTGGTCCTGTTTCAAATGGCAAACATACTCATTTGGAACAAAAATGATTTTTTTACCCTTCCCCACTCATATTCCCTTTACACATAGAAATAAAATTATATGAAGTCTCATATTTTTCTATATTTTTCATTAAAAGTTTATCAAATTTTCTGTCTTTATGAATTTTTTCAAATTTTTCTGTCAATCAACGTCGAAACGTATGGGGGAGGGGGATCAACATATTAATGCCCATTTTAACAATAATTCAAAAACTGTGTATTGTAAAATTCTAAAAAATTATATTTCTTAATTTTGGTGCTCTTTTATATGACACTCCACTTGACAAGTTTTAAATGGTGTTTTTCTTCTTTCTCATTCTTACCCCCTTAATAAATACAATAGTAGGAGGGTTTTTTGTAAGCAATTAAGCTTAAGTACATATTGGAAATCACTTGAATTTTCCAATTCAAAATCATTTCTCATTTTCTCTTAGAAAAACTCCTTTAGAAAAATGTGTGTGTGTGTGTTTCATGCCAGGATTTGAACCCATCAGAAACACCTGTTCAAATCCCTAGTGTCTTACACACTCAGTCATAGCGGCGATGGCGAACCATATTTTAATTTTCATGTTCTGATGATTTCTTTGAATTGAAACATCATCATTTCATATTTACTTAAGTTGAATCTTTCATCTATGATTATATATTGGAAATTGCATTTCTTTGGGTTTTTTTGTATTAAATTTCTGTGTCTAAAGGATTTTTTCTAAGACAAAATGAGAAATGATTTCGAATTGCAAAAGTCAAGTGATTTCCAATATATACTTAAGCTTAATTGCTCACAAAAACTCCTCCGAGTTAAAATTTCCCTAATGTTGTCTATAAATTCCTAACAATATATAACAATAAATTGACCGTGCGTCAGATATTAGTTTCGCATTGATTGACAGTGATAAATAATGACTTGGGATGTTGACTAGAATTAAGCTTAATTGCTCACAAAAACTCCTCCAAGTTAAAATTTCCCTAATGTTGTCTATAAATTCCTAACAATATATAACAATAAATTGACCGTGCGTCAGATATTAGTTTCGCATTGATTGACAGTGATAAATAGTAAATAATGACTTGGGATGTTGACTAGAATATTAGATGTTGATTTAAGATGTTGACGAAATATTCTCTTATCCTATGAATTCACACATAGTAATGTCTAGAAATTCAATACGAAAATTCCAAAGAAATAATTATTATAGTATTTGACACTTTTCTATATTTTTCATTAAAACTTACTAATTTTTCTATCATTCCAAATACTTTTTAAGATTTTCGACTATTTCGACTACGTTCATATTACGATGAAATCAAGCTCGAAATCACCCAAAATTAAAGATTTAAAAAAACTGTTCACATTATCATTAACATGATTAAGTTTGAAATCTATTTGCACATATTGCAAATCTGTAAAAAAAATTTTAATTTCAGCTATGTTAAAGATATTCAAATAGATTGGTCTGTTGTTTTTTACTTTTTTTTGAGTCCAAACCTCCAGCTAAAGAAAAATTTTTTTGTATGATTCAAAATTTTATTGAAATTTTGCAATAGCCATCTTTTTATTTGAATTCAAAACAAAATATTTGATTTATTAAATGTCACTTTTGAAGTAGGGTTGTATTTTATTTTCGAAAATCAAATATTCAGGGGTGCTTAGCGTAATCTAGAATGGATTTGATTTAAATCAACTTTCGACATGATTTTAGTTTTGTATGGAAAAATTAATCAAAACAAGCTGATAATCCAGCTGAAATCAAAAATTGTTTCAAATCATGGCAATGTGAACGTAGTATTAGGTTCGAAGATAATCGAGCAAAGAAAACATACAAAAAAACGCCATTATAAAAAATTATACAAAAAATGGTAGGGTGTAAAAATTCCAAAGTACGTTTTTAGGAATACTGAAGTTGGGCCCTTTCATATGATATGCTACTTCACACTATTAAAAAATGCATTTTCCTCAAAACTTTTAAATCTTTAAAATTAAATTAAAATTAAAAATCTTTAAAAATCTTTAAAATTAAATATCTCAAGAACACGAATTAACGTCTCTTTGTAAGTTTGATATATGTATTTTAAAGTAAGGTTAGAGCTATATTTAAAAAAAAAAAAAGTTAAAATTTAATTGATTTTAAATTTTTTTGTTAATGCGGAAGTTGTTTGAAAAAATGAAGAAAAATTCGAATTTCAGTCGTACTAAAAATCTTTTAAATTAAATATCTCAAGAACAAAAATTAACGCCTCTGAGTTAATTTGATATATTTTAGAATAAGGATAGAACTATTTTCAGAAAAAGAATTAATTGAATTCCAATTGATCTTCGACCCTAGCGCCATCTTTAAAAAAGTTTTTTTAATATTTTTATTTAAAAACTAATTATAAAAACAATAAATTAATTTTTTTCAAACGTCTAATTAATCATCTATCAAACAAAAAAAAGTTTGATGAAATCGGTATAGCCGTTCTTGAGCAATTTAATTTCAAAGTTACATCGGATTGGCAGAATTTTCATTTTTCATGCATGTTGGGGTGCCCCCTGTGCTCAAACTATGCGTTTTAAAAAAATTTTAAAATAAGTCGTATTTTTTATTTTGTCCATACTACTTATATGCCAAGTTTCAGGAAAATCAAAAATGGTCAAGTTTTCACAACTCTGTCTAGAACACGTTTTTCATCTATTATGCGTTGATGAAAACTTATTCTATCATTCACCCATGCTAGAAAACATTTTCTTATTCCGAATTTAATATTCAAAATCAAGATTTCATTGGGTTTATCTATATTTTATACGATAGCGATGGATCTTATCATTATTTCGCTTAGAATTATAAATCACTAAAACTGCATAGCTTAATTGAATCGAAAAAAAAAATTGTTTTGAAAAGCGAAAGATCATTTATTCAGTTTTATTATAATTTAAAAGTATAATTATGTTTTATTATTATTTAATTATAATGTTCAATTAAAATTGGTGTAGTGACCAGTCTCAATTAGATGGAATGTATATGTATACAAAGGTCCATAAGATCTTCATTCAATGACAAGTACAAAGAACAACAAAACGTGTTGAATAAAAATGACTTATTTAAAAAAATTCATTTGAACTGATGGAGTACTGGATTGGCAGCCTCCACGAAGTACCCACAACGGATATGGGCGTACTCGGGGCAATGTGATGTAGAACGAACGGTTGTGTTACCCAATTCCTTCGTAGTAGTGAAGGATTATAGCAAATAGTCAATCGAACCCTGTGCGTCTGTACTCCATGAAGGAGTGGCACAAAACGACGTCTGTTCTCCATGTTAGTGGCGGTCGGAAATCTTAGTCTTTTCCGTTAGGTTCCAGATTATAATGAAACTAAGTGCGGGAAACAATCCCCGTTATCAACCACCCATAAGTGGTGAAGAAGGCTCGAACGTTACGGTGCAGGGCTTCGGAAACCCAGTGCCCGCAGCTAAAGAGGGCATAAGGAGGCTCCCAGCCGTCTAGAGAAAGCGACTGCAAACCATCGGGAGGTACTCCAACTACAAGTTCACTTAGTAGAGAAAGTAGTCACGTACTGAAACCCAATCAAAAAAAGGAATTTGCTGTGCAAAATCCATTCCAACTTAGCAGGAAGACGTCAAAATCTCATGAAAGAGAAAGAAGCAATATTTTGCTAAATATAAACACAAATAAAGTAGAAATTGAAAGTGAAGAACGTCAACAAGACTATGTAGAAAGAGTAGGACTCAGGCAGCTAGAAACAGAAAATCTAGAGCTCAAGAAAAAACTAAGCAAAATAGAAGAGATCACATCAAAGCTAAGCAATGAAATTGCTGCTTTAAAAAGAGAAAATCAAGACCTGAAAATGGTTCGAGAAGCAAGTGAATCGGAAATGACTGATAATCTAAATATCGGCAAAGTTATCAGAAGACGAACAAACGCATTTGAGTGTCTAATAGATGAAGAGGAATTAGAAAGAGAAACACATTGGATACTGAAAAAGAGTAGGCTAAGTACAAAAAGTAAAAAGAGGAACGGGTGTTTCAAGTCATGCGAAAATTCAAACCATAATGAAAATGGTAACGGATAAAGAGTACAAAATTGCTGCTCTTAACAATGATGTCTGAAAGATCAACACATCAAACTCTGATGCATACAGAAATTTAACAATGAAACTAAACATTGACAAATATCAATGGGGAACATATGAAAAAAAAAAAACAAACGCCCAATCAAGGTAATGGCAAGAGGACTGACTGCATCCCACTTGTTTGGCCAACGATATAATTGAAGATCTGACACGTAATGGTCTTAAAACCTTAGATGCTGTTAATATCATCAAAAAGGAAAGAAAAACCAACGAAAATGTATCCAAAACTATCCATAAAAGAGGGCTGCCTCTTTTTATGTTAACATTCGAACAAAATGAAAATATACAAGAAATTTATAATATAAAGGGGATACTCAATATGAGTGTGAAAATTGAACCGTTAAAGAAAAACTCCATGAGAATACCACAATGCAAGAAGTGTCATGGTTTTAATCATACACAAAACTACTGTGGACGTGAATCAATATGTGTCAAATGTGCCGGTAAACACTTAACGCAAGTATGCCCAGTTAAAAGAGACACCATAGCTAAGTGCTTATATTGCAAGGGACAACATCCAGCAAACTATCGTGGATGCGAAGTTGCTTTCCAACTCCAAAAAATAAGAGATAAAACGCGCAAGCCATTACAAAACAAGCAAAATAACGTTGGTAGATCCGATGAACTATACCAAGAGCAACTGTGTGAGCAATCTAAGAGCGCGAAAAATGGAAAATCATACGCACAAGTTCTAAAGGCTCAGAGTCAATCAACGACTCGGGAGTATTAGAAAGCATCAAAAACTGCAAGGAAGTAATTCTAAGGCGGTTAGATGAACAAAGCAACCTAAACGAATTGATATTCCAAAAAATTAAGCAGATAGAAAGCTTAAAACCAATCGTCAAGAAAAATTAAATATGAATGCAACACTCAGAATTGCAACCTGGAATGCAAACGGATTAATCAACCACACCACAGAAGTTGAAATGTTCTTGAAGTTAGAAAAAATAGATATTTTTCTAGTATCAGAGACTCACTTTGTTAAATCATCATATATAAAAATAAATGTGTATAAACTTTTTCATGCAATTCATCCAGCAGAGAAAGCGAGGGGAGGATCAGAAATACTAGTCAGAGATAACATAAAGCACCATGATGGTATTGAAATCGAAGAAGAAGTAATGCAGGTTACGTCGATAACAGTTATTACTAAAAATAAAAACCTTGTTGTAGCCGCTATATACTGTCCACCAAAACATAATTTGAAAAAAAAAATGATTACTCCAAAGCCAAACTCTTCAATGAACCAGGCAGTAAATTTATCATTGGTGGAGAAATCTCAAAAAACACATATTGGGGATCAAGAATCACCACAACAAAAGGTAAAGAACTGTACGAAGCAGGAAAGATAAAAAGTGTGATTTTTATTCCGGTGGTTCATCGACCTACTGACCAACCGACCTTGGTAAGGTACCTGATTTAATAGACTTCTTTATTACAAGGAATATGTCAAAAAACTACATAGATATCGAATATAATGAAGGGTTGTCATCAGATCACTCTTGTTATGGTGAAATGCATCAAACAAAGGAAAAACGAAAATTAACCAAACTGCAACTTTTTTAGTGGGTGCATATGGTTGATGGAAACATAGAAACCGAACGCGTTTTTTTAATCGATGAAATCGAGTTCTATGTTTCCATCAACTATAAATACGTGAATCCTGCTACCCACATGATGATTGTGTTTTTTTTACATCTTTGGATGAAAGGTCATCCAAATTGTTTTTCTCTTTAAATTCATTAGTGTAATTAGATTAAAATAGTACAATTTTTGCACCATAATCTTTTTTGTCCTATATTGGCAGTTTGTCCTCTAAATGTCATCTTTTTGTCCTCTAAATGTCCTCTTTTTAAAATTTTCTTGCAAAAAATCACGAAAAACTTTTACGTTTATAGGTTTTGTTAAAATAGCTATTTTACTGATCGTTTTCAACACGATCAGTAAAATAAGCAAGTTTTCCTAGTTTTTGAAAACAGATTATCGAATTATTCTTAGTTCAACTAAGACATGATGGTATGTCACTCTTTACTGGTGTTGAAAGAGTATTGAAATTGAATAAAGCGTTAAAACCGTATTTTTGTCTATAGCAAAACCACCAATCTATAGCAAAACCACCACCCGTAAAGTTAAAACTGTTTTCGGAGAATCCGTTAAATGAGGCATATTTGTTTTTGTTACATTCGGTGGTCTACGTTTTCCACCTCAACATAATAAAAATGAGCATAATTCCTTAATTGAAATAATGAGTAAATTAGAATAAATGCTCTTTGACCTTTGAGGAAGGAATAAATTACAATTTCTTTCTGGGATTAACTTTAAATGTTTTAAAAAAAAAATAAAGAATTGGTTAACGAATGTACAGCTTTCAAAAAAATGTAATAGAAATTAACAAAAACTGTTTAGATTACATCCAGGTTTTCTGTTTCTGTTTCTTTTTAACGTGAATTCTGATATCGAATTATCATATTCAATAAAAAAATATTTTACATCCTCAAAGCAACTATTGTAGCAAGTCGTGATTGGCGATTATCATAGTTCTTTCCTTTTTCCTTTCCTTTCTTTCTTTTTTTATAATTTGTATAACTTACTATCTATTTTAGATTTGAATAACTTGATAATGCCGCTGTAGGCGAAATATTGTTTCAATAAAAAAGAAATTTAAAAATAAAAATAATAACAATGAAAATTTAAAAAATTTTCTTTAAACCCATTTGGCTGAGAAAAAGGTGTAAATAAAAAACAAATAAACTCAACAATTCATAATTACCAGCCAACATAATAAGCCTTAAACAAATTCTAGAATAAACAGCAGATAGTGATGTTAGTTCTATCATCACTATCTTCGTTTCTCCTAGTTTTGTAACGACGGACTATTTTCACTTTTTACTCTAAAATAATAGTGTTCAAATTCAATGAAATTCCCTAATAATTTTATTAATTTTCTTCAATTGTAATAAACGTAGATATTTATTTGTACCACTGTACAATTAAACATTTTTTCGTTGATGATTTAAATAAGTTCAATTAAAAATAATCAACTCAATTCAATTAAAAATACAAGTTTTGCATTGTTGTTATATGTTGGAGAAATTGCTTATTACGATGATGGAAGGGGAAACAGAAAGCTTAATAATATGATATATAAATGATCAAATTTTTTGGATCAAATCAATAAGTATATAAATTTAAATCGAAGAATTGTGTGTGATCGCAAAATCAAAATTAAAGTTTTAATTTAATAAACTATAATAATAGTTCTGAATAAATTCTATTGATTAAATATTTATTTATTTTCATTTATAAATTGTTTAAAAATATATCAATGTTATACCAGAGTATTGAGTTTGCATTTTGTGACATTTCAAAACCATAATTTGTTTTAGTGATAATTTGAATTGAGATTTTAAGCCAAAAAAAAATTTTATATATATATATAAATATGACAGAACCAAAAAAAAATCGAAAGCTTATGTTTTTTAAGAAAAAATAATGTTATCTGGACGTTTTGTGTTTAATTTGCACATGCAGTGTTAGTATGTAGAACAGCTACCACTAATATTGTGTCGGTTGCAAAATTGAATAATAACTATAATCAAAACAAAGTAATCAAACTTAAAACTAATAAGCATATCATGGAACTATATGGATTCGGCGATTCTCATCTTCTTTTTTATCCAACATTCATGATACCTGTAATCAAGAAGCAACTAAAAAAGGTTAACGATATATGCTGAGCTTTGAAATACAAATAATTATCGGTGCCTATAATCAACATTTGGTTTCATGGACTGGTTTTGGAAAAAGACAACATTCAAGAAATAAATTAATGTAAGCCTTTTTGAATTTTAATTTGTATAATTTTCGTTTGTTCATTTTTGTAGAACTAAATTATTATCTCTGTTAGCTAATTAATAGTTTTTTTAAAAGTATTCTGTGATTCATAATAAGAGATTTGCAAGTTTAATTTGTTTGTCTTAGATTCAGTTTTCCGGCGTAATATTATATTTCGTATAAAAGTCCAAATTTCGTAACAAAATTTTTGAGGATTAAAGGTATGAAAACCCACGAAGGTAAGGCATTCCAGAGATGAGAGTCTCTGTTTTCATAGTCACGCTGAAAAGCAACAATTCTGCACCTTTTTATTGGAACCGTAAAAGCATAGACCATAGGCTCGAATCAGCTTTCAAACTCCATCAGGGCGTATGCGCATTCATTCATGAGAGTGTTGCGTACACGCGCTTTCCAAATTTTGAACTACACGGTGACGGCTTCAATACATTGGTTTTAAAGATTTGTCTTCCAGAAATGACTTTTTTTACAATAGCTTTATACCGGTCCCCCAACAAACGTAACCCAAACTTTTTTAATATACTGACAAAAATTATGGACGAGATTAGAGCAAAGTCCCCTAATTGTGAAGTTATCGTTACCGGTGACTTCAACGTCCACAACAAATCATGGTTGGAATTCTCCAAATCGACCGACGATGTTGACAATAGTGGAAAACTGGCAGAAATTTTTGCCGCGTCTCAGGGCCTATTCCAAATTGTAAAAAGCCCGACTTTCACTCCCCGTAATGGCGGTGATAATAGTTTTCTACTAGATCTCTATCTTACCACAATGCCAGATATTACGAGTGTCGATGTTGCGAAAGGTAGTATTGGAAATTCTGATCATTATTTAATCTCATCAGTTATCAAAACTGATTTACTTAAAACTACAGCTCCCAAACCCCGTAAAATATTTCACTACTCAAAAATGGATAAGAGTGGTCTTCAAAATTTTTTCCATGGTTTCCCTTTCGACCGTCATTGTTTTTACACTGACAATGTAAATGTTTCTGCTCAAAACTTTACAGAAACCATCCAATTTGCTATAAATAAATTTGTCCCTTTCTCCATAGTAAAACCCAAACAAAAATACTTGTATTCGAAAGCTGCCAAAACGGCACTTAGAAACAAACGTAGATCATTTAATATTTGGATTCATAACAAAACTCCCACTAATCGATCCCAATATCTAAAGGCCAACAAAATATCTAATCAGATTATCTCAAACGAAAAGTCCGAAATTGACAGAGCGAAAGCCTCAAAACTTACGTCTATGTCTGTTTCTGACAAGAGTTTCTACAGTGCCATTAATTCTTTAAATTCTGGTACAAAATTTTCTATTCCCCCTATTATTGATGGTGATTTAATCGTCAATGATCCCGCAAGAAAAGCTAACTTGTTCGCTGAACGCTTTGCTCTGAACTCCACTGTTTTGGAAACTCCTAAAGAAATACCCCAAATCCAGTCATCAGGAGTTAATATGAATGAACTTCACTTCAAACCCAAAATAGTCGCTAAACTTTTAAAGGGGTTAAACATCAACAAAGCATCAGGAATGGACAATATTCCACCCATTATTTTAAAAACCTTTTCCAAAGAACTTGCACCAACTTTAACTAAAATATTCTACCAATCCTACAAATCTGGTATATTTCCCTCGTGCTGGAAGTTGGCAAATGTCCAGCCCGTCCCCAAAAAGGGACCAAAATCCGATATCTCAAATTATAGGCCAATAGCTTTACTATCGGTCCTATCCAAAGTCTATGAGCATTATATTAGTACACATATTTCAAAATTTCTGGAAGAAAATCATTTAATATCCGACAGCCAATACGGTTTTCGAAACAAAAGATCAACTACCGATCTATTAAACTATGTAGCGCATTGTTGGAACAGCATACTTGATAAAGGTGGTGAAACATACGTTATCGCTTTAGACATCTCCAAGGCATTCGATCGAGTCTGGCATGCCAACTTAATCAACAAGCTCGTTGCGTACGGTTTTCATCCCAATGTTGTGAAGCTGATTCAAAATTTTCTATCCGACCGATACATTTCGGTAACCTTAGACGGATATTCTTCTGAGTCTAAACTAATTAACGCTGGTGTACCCCAAGGCTCAGTATTGTCCCCAACCCTATTTTTGATTTATATCAACGAATTGTTGAAAATCACCAGCAACCCAATAAATAGTTTTGCAGATGATAGTACTCTGCACAAGTCGTTCGAGCCCCTTCCTTCAAAAGGTAAAATGCACGAACGAATTAATCCTGCCCGGAGAGGACGCTGCCATAAACGTGAACAAAGACCTGAATAAAGTCGCCGACTGGGGTGACCAAAACCTTGTCAATTTCAACTCCACCAAAACACAGCTGTTGATTGTTTCCAGATTAAAGACCGAGTTCCCCAAAGATATTTTATTTAGTATGTGTGATGAACCAATAGGTGAATGTAAAAACATTCGTTTATTGGGTGTCACAGTTTCAAATGGCCTACTCTGGAACGATCATGTAATGGCGATGGCAAAAAGCGCGTCTAAAAAACTCGGCCTCCTAAATAGATGCAAAAAATTTTTCACTCCATACCAATTGCTCCATGTTTATAAGTCCTATATTCGTCCCTGTATGGAGTACTGCTGTCAAGTTTGGGGTGCTGCCTCTGTTTCCATCTTGGCCCTCTTGGACTCTGTTCAAAAGCGAGCTATACGAATTGTAGGTGATCGAACTTTGACATCACAACTTGATTCCCTACAACATCGTCGCACTGTTGCTGACCTCGTTGTTTTTTACAAATATCGTCATCAGCAGTGCTCAGATGAAATCAGCGGCATCATGCCTCAAACTTATTCTTACCCCCGTTCCACTCGGCAATCGGCTGCCGCAACCAGTGAAACGGTAAAGATCCCGCGCTGTCATACTGGCAGATCGCAGAGAGACTTCTTTGTCCGAACTGCGTACAAATGGAATAGTTTGCCGGAACACTTAGTCTCAGGTGGCTTCAACCCACAGATGTTTAAAAAAAGCGTTAATCTACACCTCAGAACGCCAGTTGTTGTGGGACCAGGTCTAGACCTAGGTCTTAAAGGTATTTATGTGTTGTTGTGACACATATTCTAAACCCTATTACACAACACATTTTATTAAAAAAAAAAAAAAAAAAAATTAGTTCTGGTGAAACGCGAGAAATTTGCCAGTTCAGGTAAAATTGATTTAATCTCAGAGGAAGTTCGTTCATCCATAATGTATTTGTAGAAAATTGTCAAATCAGCAACATTTCGTCTGTGCGGCAAGGAATCAAGCTCATTAGTAAGAGATTATCATGTTGATTGTTTTAAAATATGTCACTGTATCTAAATTTAATATTTAAACTTAATCATTAAATTATTTTTAAAAATAAATTTTTTGGTATGTAATTAACATAGACTCAGCGCCAGTGTTCGATGAAACGAACATTAAAGTTTTTTATTTTCTGGAAAAACGGTAAAATATTGCTTGTTTTTTTTCTCAGATTTGAGCTTATGAGCATCAAGTTACTATAAAAAAGTATTTGGTTTTATCCTGGAATAGTAGATTCTTGTATGAGCTTAGAATGAAGGCAATTCTTCACGAGGATGATGTTTCGCGAAACGAGCGTAGTGAGTGGAGGGAATCATCCGAGTGAAGAATTGCCAGCATCCTAAGCGAATACAAGATGCTATTTTATCCACGACTGTAAAATATTTCGTTTAATTTCCAGTTTTCATGCAAAAATTTGTATCGCCATATTGAAATAAAAACATCAAAGAGAGCGAAAAACAAAACAAGTTTGTTGTTTAATTTGTTAGGGGAATATTTAATAAACTATAGAGCTGTTAAAGAATTTTAATCAAATTCACTAGTTGTGGAATGAATACAATTACAATGGAAGACATACGCATGGAAAGCATATATTCTTTAGTAGTCGTGGATAAAATAGTTTCTGCAACTCGGTTCGAAATGGGTTAAAAATGCTTGCAATTTTTCACCTGTATGCGGTGAAATCATGAAATAATAAAATATTGGCATTGATCGTTGTCCGATTCAGATGAATTCAAATTTTCGTTGTTTACATGCCACTACAGTTAGAAAACATTCGATTATTTAAATCATTAGCATATGAAATTGTTGGGATTTTTTTCAATTAGTCTCTGGTTGCAAGTACATGACTATGGGTGCAACTCATAATTTGTAAAAATACGTGTATTTAGACGTGACTATGGCTTAACTACCATATTATATTACATTTAGTGATTTTATCAATTTTTTAAATTTTATTATTTGTGAAACTATAACATAATTGCACTATCCGGTTAACCGAGCTGATTACCCGGTTATTCGAATAGTAAAATTTTGTAAAAATTACCCAGTTAACCGGTCAACCGAAAACCGGTTTGCCATCCCTAAAGGTAATAAATCGACAATCGAAAAATAATTAACAGCCATACATTGGGCGGTAAAATATTTCCGACCATATATTTATGGAACTAAATTTATAATAAAATCAGATCATAAACCTTTAGTATATCTATACTCATTGAAAAACCCATCTTCAAAACTCACAAGAATGCGTTTAGATCTAGAAGAATTCGATTTCGAGAAAGAATATCCCAAAGGTGAAGCTAACGTGGTAGCCGACACATTATCACGTATATTGATAATTTAAAAGAAATATTAATAGTAAAAACAAGGTCAAAAAGCAAAAATTTAAATTCAGATGATTATATACAAAATACAAATAATAATTAGAATATTAATGATAATTACAATAATAATAATAATAATAATAATAATAATAGTAATAATAATAATAATAATAATAATAATAATAATAATAATAATAATAATAATAATAATAATAATAATAATAATAATAATAATAATAATAATAATAATAATAATAATAATAATAATAATAATAATAATAATAATAATAATAATAATAATAATAATAATAATAATAATAATAATAATAATAATAATAATAATAATAATAATAATAATAATAATAATAATAATAATAATAATAATAATAATAATAATAATAATAATAATAATAATAATAATAATAATAATAATAATAATAATAATAATAATAATAATAATAATAATAATAACAATAATAATAATAATAATAATAATAATAATAATAATAATAATAGTAATAGTACTATCGATAATAAGAAAGCTCGAGTAGGTGCACATTTCGTGCACATTTGATTTTGACTATAATTTTGTATTTTTTTTAAATATTTTAGTAAATGTTTTAAATTAAGTTGAAGAGTAAATGTATTTGAGTACTTACGTCATACAAATTTGTTTTTATTTAACATTTTTACAAAATGTGCATAGAACTTTTAACAAAATGTTCTACGCACATTTTGTATACATGTAAAAATTAAACAAATGTTCACCATGTGAATTTATATTGCTAAGAATTTATGTGCTAAGGCGTTTTACGACATGTGCATGGTATGGTGCACATCATGTGCATGATAGGTGTTATGAACAATTTTGTGCACGGAGATATTGTGTCATGCACAATAAGTGCACATTTCATGCATTTTTTAAAAAATTGTTTTACGGGATGATAAATATGATAGTAATAGAATGGATTAAAAAAATTATTATATTGATAATATTAAAAACTTTAAAGTAATAGATAATGTTAAGAAACGTCATGTAAATGGTATACCAATAATTACAGCAAAAATTATAAACGAATGTTTACCTATAAATGTCATGACTCAAAAAATTAAAATTTATGAAAACACATATTTGTATAATGAAAGCAATAAGAAATTTACTCAGGTAAATATTCGCAGTAAAGCTTTGAGAAATAATGTTAATAATAATGATGTTTGCAACAATATTAAGAATGAAATTGATCAAAAATATTTAGATAATGAAAATAAATCACAAACTCACGAGGAATCTGATAAGTCAGATCTCCACTTAAGTGAAATGTTTGATGAGAAAATAAAGTTTTTAGAAAAAATGTTCTGGGATCTGAATAAGTTCAGTGTTCACAGGGAAATAGAGAAACTTAAAATCGCGCGTAATAACATAATATTCAAAGAATTTGATATAGAAACGTTTAAGAACGTAGGTAATAGAGTACTAAAAGACGGCAACATTTTCATAATAAATAAGCTGGTAAAAATATATGATGCAAATGAAAAAATGAGAATTATAAAATTATATCATGAAGACCCCATCGCAGGCGGTCATACGGGAATAAGAAGAACTTATTTAAAAATATCTGAAAAGTTCTCTTGGCCGATCTGAAAACAGATATAGCAAACTTTATTAAAGATTGTAAGAGTTGCATGTGCAATAAGTCAAAGCTAACACACAAAGAAAATTTAACAAAAACGCCGGAACCGCCTTCTACCTATACCTGACAAATCTGCTAAACCGGTAGCAGAAACAATTTTTCATAATTTCGTAATGGTTTACGGAAACTTTACAATAGTCAAAACGGATCTAGAAACGGAATACGTAAATGAAATTTTTATAGGGCTGAAAGAACTTTTAGGTTTTTAGTATTTCACTTCAACAGCTTATCATCACCAAGCCTTGGGAGGAGTGGAACGAAACCATAGAGAGCTAAATACGTATTTGAGAAATTATTTGTCAAACGACTACACTATGCCGTTTGGGATAAGTGGGCGAGCATCTACGCGTTTTTCTATAACACATTCGAATTAGTTTTCGGTAGCGAAGCAAAGCTTAATCCCATAACCAATGTTGATCCAGTTTACAACCTTGAAAATTATTCTAAAAATTTAAAATTCCGTTTGCAATGTTTGCGTATTGCAAGCTAGAAAATTCCTAATGAAAGCAAAATTAACGCAGAAAGCAAACCACGATAAAAAATCTAAACCTCAAAATTTTAAAGTAGGAGATGAAGTGGTGTTATTAAACAATTCTGCAAGCTCTAAATTTGAAAAAAGATTTTTAGGGCCATGGGTCGTGGTAGAGTTGTTAGCAAACAATAACGT
>OY856186.1:134753282-134844823 GCA_963693315.1 Diogma glabrata
CTAAATTTTCGGTGGCAAAATTATTAGCACTTATAACTTCTACTTCTTCTTCACTTTTATTATTGTTTTCGTTATTTAACTGGCTTAAAATATCATCAACCGTCATATTTGCTTCATGAATATCTTCAATGATTTCCATAATATCTTCTGATACTAATGCTTCAAAACCGTCACCACCAATTGCTTTTCCTAATGTTACAATTTCCTAAATATCTAGCATCTCAACCGTAGCTGCTTCAATGCAACTTTCTGGCCATATTTTCTTCCACACGGCATTCATCGTTGAGTTTTTAGCTTCGTCCCAAGAATATTTTATATTTCTTACAGCAGATAAAATATTGTACTGTTTCCAAAAGTCACGAATACATTATCTTTCCCATCAGTAGCCTCAATCAATTTCTTAAAAGTTCTTCTCAAATAATAACGTTTGAATGAGGTGATGATCTATTAATTATTTCTGCTATTCTTCTAATGTTTGTATTAAATTTTATTTTACCGTTATGAAATTTCATACAAAAAACAGAATAGCAGGAATTATCGATAGAAGATTTTTACTGAATAGATTCCATTATTTTTTTAAAGCTATGTTTTTTTTTGAAATATTATTTATGTTTAATTTAATTTGTTTTTTAATTAATGAAATGTTTTTTTATTTAAAAATCTTGTTTACCTTGGTCCATCGCTGTATTAACGATGTTGTATTTGCAGGTAGAAATATTACCTTAATATTTGGGTTTAATTCAGCCAAATAGGCTGGGTGACTTGGTGCATTATCAGCAATTAATAGAATCTTAAAAGCAATGTTCTTTGATTTGCAATATTTTTCAGTTTCAATGCAAAAACAATTCAAAAACCAGTTCTCAAAAATTTTCGCGGTCATCCATCCTTTTTTATTCGATACTCAATGAACTGGAAGTGAGTCTTTTGATACTCCTTTAAACGCACGAGGGTTTTCCGCAGTATAAATTAGTAATGGTTTGGTTTTGCAATCACCAGCTGCATTTCCACATAATAAAACGTCACTCTCTCTTTTGCTACTTTATAACCTGGAGCCGTTTTTTCATCCTAGGAAATAAAAGTCCTACTAGGCATTCTTTTCCAAAATATGCCAGTTTCTACGATAGTAAGTGTCTGGCAATGGGTGACGTGACTTCTAATACTATCCCGAAGAATATATAAAAAAATAACCTTTTATACTTTCACGAAGCTTTGGAGGCCCCTTTGGAACCTGCTCCCTGCCAAAGCCACTATGATCAAAACTTCATATGTCGCTTATCGTTCCTACCTGAGTAGGGGGTATGCGCAGAGAAACTTTCAGCTTTTATAAAATAACGAAGGTCTGGCCGTCGCGGGCTCTTAGTCTATAAGAAAAAATTTTAAAATACTTTTTTTATTTGATTGTACTTTTACAAAATGCACATCGTATGTAAAAACATATTCGAAAAAAAAATTAAAAGCCGTGCAGTGTGAAATTTTAATCGCGCAGTGTGAAAATGAGTATTGAAAACTCTACTCGCGCAGTGTAAAACGCGCTATGAAAACCCGCGCAGTTGGAGGGATTACTGTATATATATATATATATATATATATATATATATATATATATATATAATATATATATATATATATATATATATATATATATATATATATATATATATATATATATATATATATATATATATATATATATATATACGTATATATATAATATATATATATATATATATATATATATATATATATATATATATATATATATATATATATATATATATATATATATATATATATATATATATATATATATTTATATATATATATATATATATATATATATATATATATATATATATATATATATATATATATATATAATATATATTATATATATATATATATATATATATATATATATATATATATATATATATATATATATATATATATATATATATATATATATATATATTATATATATATATATATATATATATATATATATATATATATATATATATATATTTTATATATATATATATATATATATATATATATATATATATATATATATATATATATATGTATATATATATGTATATATATATATATATATATATATATATATATATATATATATATATATATATATATATATATATATACATGGTGTCCACTATTTTTTCCAAACAAAATTCCCTGACTTTTCATGACTTCCCAGAGCAAAAATATGAAAATTCCAGAACTTCATTTCAAACTAAACCGACCAGAAAAATAATTTCTAAAAATTCTAATTAACTTAAAATTTCTGTTGCAAGATCGTGGGAAAGTCAAATGATGTGGTTTTTATGATGAGGAACCACAAAACACTAACAATAACAAAAATAAATAATGTTCTACATCATAAATGTCTACTTTTATTAAGTTTTACTATTATTTACAATGGAACATACTCTCTCTGTATATATGCATTGGTTTTTGAAATATCTAAAAATATTCACCATTGGCATGTCTGTAGAAATAGAATCATCGTGCCATTCTTAAATATTTCCTCTTAATGAAGTTTTAATCTCATCAAAGTAGATTGTCAATGTTCGTTAATATTCTAAACATGTAATAATATTCTAAACATAAAATCTAGATGTATTTGCCAAAAATACAGTTTTGCCGATACGTCCAAGTTTTCTTTTATCGTTTCTAACAGCGGGTGGTAAATGCCCTATATATAGCCTTCCCAGAAAATTTTCTTTCAAATGATTTATTGTATAAAGTTTTTTCATATAGCGTGACACATGATTTTTTTTTAGTTTGATGCTATGACAAAATATTTTTTCGAGAAGGTTTTCTGCATTCAAAAAAGTTTCTAGGTAACTTTCTTGTCTCTTCTCTTAAAACGATCTTAAGGGAGAGTCTATGAAGATCTTGACATGGTACGTGACAAGACATGGTCCAATAAATCACCCCATCCGGCCTTTCTGCCTCCGACAGATGCACATTCTAAAACTCGGAGGCAGAAACCATGGGACACATTATCTGCAACGGCTCTGAACTTGCATGGTGCAGATACATTAAGTTCGGTGACGGGAGACTAGCACTCCCTCTGCTACAAATCATTAGTCCAATCCAGCTCACTACGTTAAGAGGCTCGAATTTGACCACATTGCACATTCTACAGTGGCATCGACGTCATCTGCAGTATAACAACAGCAGAGGAGAGCACAATAAAACTTTAGGTCACAGTGCTACTCGAACAAGCCAACTAATTAGTTCAGCTTCGAGACCCCCCCAATAAAATGAATGGTGGAACATGCTCGCTATAATTGGTATACATTTACACCTTTTGAAAAAGGGCCTTTTCAAAATTTTTTTTTAATAATTTCTCAGCCACTAGGAAATATACTTTCAGTGGTTCGTACATCTTCTATGTTCTCTCTAGTGCTGGCATTAATGCGAATAACACCGATTTTAATTAGATCAGCAGAAATAGAAAGGTTTATATCTTCAGGCATTAATAAAACAATGAAGCACCAACAAAAATTTTTGTTTGTGAAAGTGGCCAAATTAGCTCTTAGAAGTAAACGTAGATTATTCAATACTTTTGATTCAAGAAAAAATCTTATAACACGATCCTATAGTATCTAAAAGCCAACAGAATATCATTAAAATAAATGAAAGAGCAGAAATCCTAAGAGCGAAAGCGACAACAATTTCGACTATGTAAATTTCTATTTAAAGTTTTGACAGTGCTATTCATTCTTTAAATTCTGGTACTAATCATAGAATAACCTCTACCATTACCGTGACGGAGATTTAATCGTCACTGACCGCACAAGAAAAGCTACTATATTCGCGGAACGCTTTGCGAGAAACTCGACTGTTCTGAAAACCCCTAAAGAAGTATCCCAAATTCAGGCAAAAAAGAACTTCATTTCAAACCCAAAGTTTTCGCAAATTGTTTTCAGCTTCCCGTCTTTCAGCTTCCCGCACAGCTTCCCGCACAAAGCTTCCCGTCTTGACAAATTTTGAGTATCATCCAATTTTTGAGTATCATTAAATATCTAAGTACTAAGTACTAAAAGAGAAATTTTAATGCAGTAGATACGCATAAAAAAAAACGACTTATATTGTATAGATAGAGATGCGTTCTATAATTTTCGAAAACCGCATAAATCGTATAAACAAATCAAAATTCACACAGAAAAAAACCTAGACACGTTTGAAAACCGGAGGGAAACATTTTTTTGGGATGACATTAGTTCTTTCAGTTAATTTAATATTTTACAATAAACTTCAATCCTATAAATATTTATCAATAGAGGCAGAAGAGGTGACCATTTATGGAAAATCTACAACAACGGGAGAAGAAAACCGCATAACTAATAAATCATATAAAAAAGCCGCAAAAAAACTGAATAGAAAATCCGCATAACTTTAAAAATCGCATACAAAGATAATCGAGTGTATTCAAATTCAAAGCATAACATTAAGTGATAGATTATATTATGAGTTATATAAAGGAGATATGTATAAGTAAATTATAAAGAACATATGAGAAATATTTTTTATAAAAAGTTTTTGTAAAATAAAAATTTTCCAGAGAAATAACTGAAATTCCCTGACTTTCCATGACTTTCCCTGACTAAAAAAAAATCCCCTGACTTTCCATGACTTTCCAGAATTCCATACCTGGTGGACACCATGATATATATATATATATATATATATATATATATATATATATATATATATATATATATATATATAAATATATATATATTATATATATATATATATATATATATATATATATATATATATATATATATATATATATATATATATATATATATATATATATATATATATATATATATATATATATATATATATATATATATATATATATATATATGTATATATATATATATATATATTTATATATATATATATATATATATATATATATATATATATATATTTATATATATATATATATATATATATATATATATATATATATATATATATATATATATATATATATATATATATATATATATATATATATATATATATATATATATATATATATATATATATATATTTATATATAGATTGATTTGTTGAATTTATTTTAGAAGTGGTGGTGTCAAAGCTTTTAATTATACACATTTCAAGGCTTTGCCTTTTTGTAACATGAAATGTTTAAATAAAGCAAAAAAAAAAAAAAAAAAAATGGCTGACACTTGGTCAATTTGTAGTTCTATATGTATTAACATTAGACTACATTAAGGGAATTTAAATTTATTTTGGATTTTTTGAGATCAATTAAACTCAAGTAAGTAAAGAAGTAATTGGAATATTTTCAATTCAAAGGTATGGTTTGAAGTTTCTCAGAAAAAAACTACAATTCACATTTTACGTGTTTCGTACCCTCGTCAGTGCCCGGCTCGAATCCTTGGGCAGACACGCTATCGATTACGCCGTTGAGGCGATGACAATTTCAAAGTTGAAACTTCTTCATCACTTAATTATTTTTTACTTAAGTTGAATTTTTCCACTGTCATTAGACTCCATATTATGGAAATGCTTTTACATTATATGGAATTTTTTGCATTAAATTTCTAGACAATGACGAGGGTAGGTTCGAATCCGATCCGAAACACGTAAAATGTGAATTGTAGTTTTTTTCTGAGAAACTTCAAACCATACCTTTGAATTGAAAATATTCCAATTACTTCTTTACTTACTTGAGTTTAATTGATCTCAAAAAATCCAAAATAAATTTAAATTCCCTTAATGTAGTCTAATGTTAATATATATAGAACTACAAATTGACCAAGTGTCAGCCATTGATTTCACATTGATTGGAAACAATCAATAATGACTATACAATCGTGACTTAGGATGTTAATTAGAATAGAAATGTTCCCCATTCTATGAATTCACACAAAGTATTGTCTAGAAATTTAATGCAAAAAATCCGTTTTTCAGTATGATTTTCAATCATCAAAGTAAATTTCAAAAGAGAAAAAATATTATTTTGGAATCAGCTGTAAATTTATGAGCAGGTTAAATATGATGTCATCAAATGATGGCACCATGACTCAAAGGGCTTTTAGAAACCCAGAACAGTTGAATAGAACTAGAATGGCTGATTGAAGCTGTACATTTTGCAGCAACGACAAGTACTCCAGCACCGCATCCTAATCGTAATCTAACCGCAAACTTTCTCATGGAATTAAGAGAATTGATAAAATCAAAGGGGAAGGCACGTAAAATTTGGCATACAACTCGATCTCCAGAACACAAAACTATTTTAAATAATCTGTGCATACAAGTAAAGACAGCTATTAAAGAAGCAAAAAATGAATCTATTAACAGATATCTCTCAAGTCTTTCTGGTGATAAAAGCAATGAGTACTCACTCTAGAAAGCAACAAAGGGACTCAAAAGACCAGTAGCGCAGATACCTCCGATTTAAAAAGATGATGAAACATGGGCCAGAAGTGCCCAAGAAAAAGCAGATCTATTTGTAGAATTACTAGAAGGCACCTTCAAGCCATTTGGTCGACGGACAGAAGACGAATATATAATGAAAGCGAACAAAACTGATTCACAAGAAATATCATATGTAACATTACATGAACTTAAAGAAGAAATACGCACCAGTTTGGTTCCAAAAAAGACCCCAGGCTACGATTTAATCACCAGTGAAGTTGTTAAAATGCTACCTGATAAAGGTATGAGCCAAATACTTCATATGCAGCATTCCGATTAAGGTATTAGGTATGTACCGATGCAATGGAAAGTGAAAAAAGTGATTATGATCCTAAAATCGAATAAATCACCAAATGACAAAAACTCGTATAGACCGATATCATTACTCCCAACGATATCGAAGCTTTTTGAAAAACTTTTTCTTAAAAGACTTAAGCTAGTAATAGAAAATAGAAACCTCATACTTTCGCATCAGTTTGGTTTCAGAGAAAACCACTCTACCATCGAACAAGTGCACAGGATCACAAATATTATTGAAGAAACGATTGAAGCCAAAAGGGTATGCTCCGCAGTTTTACTTGATATCGCATCAAAAGTTTGGCATCATGGCTTAAAGTATAAATTGCATAGAGAACTGCCCAAACAGTTTTATGAAATTTTGAGTTCTTATCTGGATGACCACCACTTTATAGAGTCAAATATGATGATAGTTATTCCACATTGAAAAAAGATTGATGCAGGAGTTCCGCAGGGTAGCGTCCTAGGACCGATACTATACCTGCTATCTACTATATTCATGAGATTTGCCTGGCCGAAGCAAAACAACTATTGCAAACTTTGCAGATGATACCGCAATTTTGACCATCAGAAAAACCGTAGAAGAAGCAACTAGCAAACTGCAATACGCTACTAATAAAATCCACAACTGGACAAAAAGATGGCGAATTAAGCTGAATGAAACAAAATCCTCTCAAGTTAACTTCACTATCCCAAAAAGTAAGCCTAAAACCTCTGAAAATCAACTCAATACAAGTTACATATACGTATATTATATACGTGTAGTTGTCCCATCACGGTGAAATTTTTTACAAGCATATTTTCTTTCTTGGAATAATAAACTGCCAACTTTGAGATGAAATTGTCATTATTTTAATTTTTTTTCAGTGTGAAAAATATCTGTCAAAAACTTATCATTATCAGTGTTCATAATATAACGTCTGATTTTAATTAAATTTGAGAAGAAAACTCTTTAGTACTGAGTGTTTTAATAATGTTTATAAAGGTCCTAATATTCTGGGATGAAGAGTTTGTTGTGATAAATCATAAAACTATCTTCAGTATGATCAATAAAATTGAATGAAGAATTTAGTTGTAATGATTATATGCGAATAAATGAATCCAAAATTGTTTAAAATTTCATTCTTCTCTCCTCTTCGTTGAAATTTGAAGAAGATCAACTAAATACTACACATTACTAATTTAATAGCTTGTATATCATACAGTCATATTCTTGAATTTCAAAGCAATTTATTGTGACTAATTGCTAATTATAAAATAATTTCGTTTACATTTGCCCCCGTTGTTGTTTTTTCTATTTAGTTATTTCAATTATTATAAGAGTTAAGCAATTGCAAAAATAAATTAATATTGCCTAATTTATTTTAATCATTCTGTTTATTTTTTGTCCCAAACATAAAGATTAACTTTCTATTAAATTTTTAGATTTTTTTCTGCTTCAATAACTAATATGTCTAAGTTGTATGAAAAAGACCATGAACTTCCCTAATGATAAATATTTAATTATTTTACAAATATTGACTTTGTACTTGACGCTGAAAATATTATTTATTACTAATAACTTTTTCTATAGAATGGATAAAATTATAATGTTAGTGAATCTTTTTATTTTTTGTAGCGTTCATGCTCCATGTAGGAGCGTTACTGAGCGAACCCGCTTTGAAGTATCACCACGGTCATCCACCACGGCGGAAAATTTCCATTCCATCATACTTTTTTGAGGTTGTTCATGGCGTCCGTGTCCCATTGTAGTTGTGGTCTACCTTACGGTCGTACAATCCTTGGCATATACTAACATACAGTTTATTTAATCATTCCAGACAATGAAGCGGAACGTGGAACATGAACAGCCCATAACATCCCATGTCCATTATAACATCAGGATCTTCAAGAAGTTGGCTATAATTTCAAAGTTGTATCGGGTCCTATACCCTCCATCGTCTGTCTAAAGTACACCAAAAGTGTATCAACTATAGATAAATGTGATTCGTCAGTTTGTGTAAGGGTTCACGTTGGTGACCGATACATCACCAGCTGTCGAATCGATGTCTTGTATAATTTGAGTTTGGTGTTAGTTGGTAATATACGGTAATCAAAGAAGAGGTTTAATTGAGTAGTAAGTTCGATTACCTCCACGATTTTAGCTTATCTGTATGTATGCTGTTGTTTAAGTCAAGCATTGATCTCAACCATTTAAAAGATTCAATAAGATGTGCACCTCCTTTTTTTCTCGCCTTATTTTGAACCTTGCATATGCTCATATGTTTGGGTTGATATATTGTACGCGATCATTTGTACAAGATATTATTGCTAATCGGTGTAGTCTCTGTTGAAGTATAAATAATCTAATGTCAGATTTAAAAGTATAGAGGGATAGCATCAGATTGTCTTAAATCATGATCAACTTTAAAAAACTTTGATATTTTGTTCGTACACAGCATTGAGAGTTCTGAAAAGAAATTTTTATTTTATAATTATTAAAAGCTTCAAATTATATGAATATGGCAAGAAAAAAATTGTAAGCAATTATATAAATGATTTTGTATTTATTTTACATTTAGATTCTATAATTTCGATTCGATGATTAAAGTGCAATATTGATACAGGGGGATAAAGCTAAAACTAAAGTGGATTTTGTACTGAAAAACTATTCGCTGTATCTGAACAAAAATCGAAGGACAACTGTGAGGTAGCAGTGACTTGAGCCGGTTTTAAGCTCTCGGCCTGTTTCGTGGTTTTACTCGTTGTGCCTTTAATATAATGGAACTGCTTTTTAATAAATTAATTTAAATACAATACTAATAGGGGGACCGTCATTTGAAATCCCAAACAACGCGATCTATGGAAGTCAGAAAGGAACCCTAGGGAATTAGGACAACTCACTCACACCATTTAAAAAAAACTAGCACGTATTAAATAATTTGCTCAACAAACCAAACAACTGATACAAACATACATAATTAAAATTGATTTTTTTTATCTTAAAAATATTAATAACAATAATAATAATAATCTTTAATACAACCGTCGTTTCTTGACCCAAACTTTAGCTATTTTCAAAATGCAGGTTTCCAAATATCCGCTCTGCTAAATTTAAATGAAACACTCATCATCTATTTTTAATTACTTTTCATTTATTTCCACAAGTTTTTTTGTTCACAGTGACTAACATTAATTCTAATTTTGATCTTAAAATTAGATTTTAATTTGTTTAAAGTAAAACTTTCTTTTTAAAATTTACATGGACGAAATGGTGCTGGAATGCTGGAAGAGCGAGAAAGGAGTGAGTATAGGAGGAAGGGAAGTTGCGTGCGATCGATTTGCAGATGACATGGTGGTCTTTGCAGAAAGTGAAGAAGAACTGAACAGAATGTTGAAACATCTAAAGGATATGGAAAGTGTGTACGGCCTTATAATTAATGTGCGAAAGTCAAAGGTAATGCAAATAGGAAAGAAAGAAATGTTAAACATCATTGTAAATGAAGAAAGACTAGAACAGGTGGAAAGGTTCAAATATACTGTTAAACAGTAAAAATACTTTTAAACAGTAAAATAGACATGGTATTGAAGAAAAGAATGATAAAGTGCTTTGTGTGAAGCGAATCCAAATTCTCTTAAAATATTTTTAATAATTTTATTTTATTTTAAAATAATCTTTACGACATGTTTCGACATTTAAAATTTCATCGATATTTAATTGTTTAATATTTTGTTTCTATTCATTTTTTTTAGTGTAAAAACCAAACTCACTCAAAATAGTTCAAATCCTGACACGAAACACAAAAAAAAATTTTTTCTATAAGGAGTTTTAGAGAAAATGAAAAGTTATTTCGAATTGCAAAATTCAAATGATTTCCAATATGTACTTAAGCTTAAATGTTCACAAAAACCAATCCGAAATTAAAATTCCCCAAAGTTGTCTATATTTCCTAACCAAAAATATAACAACATATTGACTTCACGTCAGATATTAAGTTTCGCATTGATTGGCAACAATCAATAATGACTTTACACTCGTGACTTAGGATGTTGATTAGTAGGTTGACTTAAATGTTGACGAAATATTCTCTCATCCTATGAATTCACACATCGTAATATCTAGAAATTTAATACAAAAAATACCAAAGAGATAAAGTTTTAAGTTTTAAATTTAATTTCGTTTTTGTATGTATGTAAACTTATAATGCATATGTATATAAAAAGTTTTTCGTATATAATAACTTTGTTATTTATGATCCGAAAAATCCCAAAAATCTTAAAAACCTAAGTTACACTAATATCAGTTAGCAGTGAAAATTTCAAATGAATCAAAATTCGAGTAAAAAAGCCTTAGGCTCCAGAAAGTTTTTTTTTAGCATATTAATATATAAGATAAGATAATAAAAAAAACAAAGAAAAATAATATAAACTCACATACCATTATCACGTCGAATCAATTCTATCTGCATCTGACAAATTTAACAAACACATGAATTTTAAAATATGTATAAGGAAATATTTTATTCAAACATATTAGGCTTTTAAATTTATATGTTTGGCATGACAAAAACGACAACTCATATTCAAAGCACCACAAACATACGAATCAAAGTTACCTGGAAAGACATTCAAAGTACACTTGAGCGAATCTCTCAAAATTACTAAGGGAATTTCCATTTCATCATTCACTACCAACGAATATATAAAAAAGAAAATATAAAAAAATAAAATAAATTTTTAAGTTTTAAATTTCCTTTCGTTTTTGTATGTATGTAAACTTATAATGCATAGGTATATAAAAAGTTTTTCGTATAAAAAAGTTATTATTATTTATGATCCGAAAAATCCCAAAAATCTTTAAAACCTAAGTTACACTAATAACAGTTAGCAGTGAAAAATTCAAATGAATCAAAATTCGATTAAAAAAGCCTTAGGCTCCAGAAAGATTTTATTTAGCATATTAATATATAAGATTTAGGAATGTAGAATAATTTAGGAATTGTTCTGAGCAAAGTTTAAGTTGATCAATTATTGGAAAGATTCAAATTTCAATCTGTTAATTGTTGCGAATAGAGTTTAAGTTGATTAACTATTGGAAAGGTTCAAATTTCAATCTGTTGTGACGAAGAAGACGAGAAGGATTTCCCACAATATCTATTACAGTAACTGAAGGTAAAAATAAACCAATACCACCTTGCAACTTTCATCGATTTTTATGAAAGTTGGGAATTAAGCTCATCTTAACTTCGAAAGTGATTTGCGTTTTTCAGGTTTAAGGAGCGAAAACTACCCCTTCGTGAAAAAATAGAAAAAATGAGGTTTAAGCATTTTATGAATGCCTAGCTTATTTTATTATGTAGAATAAAGTTTCTTTTATATTTTCGAACATTATTGATAGTGTATTCCAACTTTTCATCCCTTTAAAATCACCACACAATATTGTATAGGAAAACAACATTTATTTTGAAAATATACATCATCAGAGGTTCTACTACTATCAACTTCTTCTGCTAGGTAAATTGGAGGATAATTCTGGCCGCACCGTCCGTCACCGCAGCATGTCCCACACGTTGAGTTACAATATCTTCAGTCGAGTCTTCTGCAACCACAAGAGCACCTTTTTTAAAGTTACAAAATATTATTTTAAGTAGCTCTTCTAGTGCAGGCATAATTAATGTTTTTATTGAATCTAAAGATCTTTCATTATTGACCCTCCTCCAATCAGTTGAACGAACACTTTTTCTACAAAGCCATATGAGGGTTTGTAATAAACCACCTGTAATGGATAGCCTGGAAGAGTGCTTGAACACGGTGCATTATAGTTCCTGATTCTTTAGTGTCATTTGTGATTACCAAAAGTAGATTGTATTAGTTTTTTTTTATCCATCATTAACAGACACATTTTTCGTATAGTCTCAGATTTATTAGTTGTCAATTTTTTTTTTTTAACATGTACAGCTCGTAATAGTTTCTCATCCATTCACCTTCAATAGTCATATTTCTATAGTCCCCGTAACCCATCGTTTCCTTATTTTTCCTAAAACTTACTTAAATTTTCAATAGCTGGACAAACATATTTGAGAAAAAAAATTGAACCAATTACACTAGTTTATATGTTAATTAATATAATATAATATTAATTAATTTGAATTAATTAATAATTTTCCTTAAATGTTGTCTATGTAAACATTAAAATTTAATCTTACAACCCCCTAAAATTGACGCGCGCTACGTTTCCATTCGATTATTTTCACTATACTACTTGAATTTGAATTTTCTAAACACCAACCGTAATGAAACAACGAAGTTTTCAAACCTCATAACAGCTGTGCGTATTTTTCCAATCGTGAACATACAAAGAATTACTAACTTGCTTTGTTAAAATATTCGATTTATCTTTGTATGAATGTGATAATTTGCTTCAAACAATCTTTCCGTTATGGAACTGAACTTCACTGTACTGATATAGTAGATTGTAGTTTTGTAATATCTAAACACCATAACATCGATTGAACTTGCATTTAATTCATTTTAAATTCAATGATAAATGTTATTGATGTATCAGAAATGCTTTGTATCACAAAATTGTTTTTGTGCCATAATATCAAATAACAAACAGTTTTGTATAACTATAAAAAGTTCCCAACAATTGAAAACTTGATGGAAATTAATTATATTCCATCTAAAACACTGTATTCGAGTCATTTCGAGACTAAAAATTTTGGCTATATAATAAGCCACTGTACATTATTCTTCCTCTTTTATTCTATTACATTTGCATAGAGTCGTGTGACGCCTCTTAGGTCTGCACATCTATATTGTGGATGTCAAACACGGAATGTTTGATTTCACGTGTTTTATTTTTGTTTAAATCTAATTCCGGATTAATTAGTGAAGTTTTTTTAAATTAATGTTGTAACTAAGTTTTTCAATTAGTGTAATTTTTTTTCTAATAAGTTTAAATAGTCGTGATGTTAAATACGTTATTTTGTATAAGTTTAACGCTAAACGTTTTTTTCTAGTCATAAATTTGTTATAAAAAAGTAAATAATAAGAAAGAATATAATAATTAAATTACTTAAGTATTACGATGAAATAACTGTTTATATATCCTGTGTTATAAAAAGGTAAAATTGTGAATAAATTAGTGATACATGTATATAGAACTTGTAGTAGTGGTTGTATAAGTGACTTCACCGTATTGGCCTACATCAACTGTTTATGTTCTTTTTTTTTAAACTGTATAAACCAAAACAAAAAGTCGTAAGTTTCTTTTGCTTGTTGATATATTGTTGTGTTTACGTTTATGTACTAAAGAAATAAAACATTAATTTATTGGTAATAAATTTTTATTAAAATAATAAAACAATCAGTGCTAGCATGGTAATCTATGAATCTTAATTTTCAATATGAGGAAACTAAATTTAACAAAATTTGAGTGATAGAACTGAAAAGATAAAGAAATTCAATGACGTATTTTAATTTTTGAAATCGGTGTAAGAAAAATCCATGACCTGCTCTTGTTGGCTGTAAATCTAACATAACCAAAAATTTTTTTTTGATTAAAATAATACGAAAATGTTTGTAAAACAACCTTAGGTGAAAGGTGACATGTCAAGATTATCCGATAGCATCTATATTTTCGCCCAATAGGATGTGTGATCTAACTATATTGAACGCCTTAGTATGGGAATAAGAACAATTGAGTTTTTTTTAAATGTTATTAAAAGGGAATCTAGTTTCGACGAAGATTACAAAAAGGAGCGCAACAGTTTTATATAATTTGTGATCTTACTGCCGTATAGTATTTCGCCGCATCTTTTGGTATCAAAGTTTTACTGTTACCACTGTATATTTGGGTCATATTACTACTCAACGTTTATGTCAAGTTTGGCGGTTGCTACCGTAGACTTCGACTCATCATTTATAAATCATTTTTGCTGTTACCACCCAACGTTTATATCAAAAGTTGGTTGATGCTGTCCTGTGTTGTATCCGTCGAACTACATCATTTATATCAAGTTTTGGTGCTATTACTACTACCTCCAAGTTTTATTATTACTGCTGGGTAGGTTACCTACTGCGACGCAACTTTGATATTAAGTTTTTTTTGCTGTCATCAAATCTACAGTGTTATCAAATCATCTACTTTATTACTTTTACCTCAACATTGATATCCAATCTGTACTATTGCTGCGGTGTATTATACCGGTTTCGATACAACATTGGTGTCAAAATTCTGCAATTGCGGCCATATATTATACCTATTGAAACGCAGCATTATTATCAAGTTTTTTTTTGGTTGTCGCTACACATTACCAACCATCATTTACATCGAAGTCATACGATTGCTGCCATATATTGGACATCTTTCTAGCCATCATTAATATCAACCGTTTGGCCATTACTATCATCTATTTCGCTTATTCCAAATCTACAACGATTTCAATTATTTGCTTCGATTTAACCCAAATTCTTCAACTACAATCATATATGTTATTCAACGACGAATGTTCACTACAATGATTTGTTTGATTATACAACGATAATTATAACACATTATTCTACGATTTCAAGTTACCCAAATTATTCAACTGCAATCATAGATGTTATCCAACGAATGTTCGCTACAATTATCTGTTTGATTATACAACTACAATTATACATATTATTCTACGATTTCAATTTATCCAAATTGTTCAACTGCAATCATAGATGTTATTCAACGAATATTCACTACAATTATTTATTTGATTAATCAACGATAAGTATACTAGATTATCCAACGATTGCCAGTTTAATTAGCGTTTCTACTTATCATTTTATTCAATGTTTATGAATGCAAAATTATTCAACGCTGTGGATTGCAAGTTTATTGAACGTTTCTACTGAACGTTATATATAAGTACAAAATTATTCAACGCTGCTGATTGCCAGTTTGTTTAACGTTTCTACTTCACGTTTTATTCCACAAAATTATCCAACGATTGCCAGTTTAATTAACGTTTCTAATTATCATTTTATTCAACGTTTATAAATACAAAATTAGCCAACGCTGATGATTGCAAGTTTAGTTAACGTTTCTACCTAACATTTTATGCAACGTTTGTACGTACAGCTTTGTTCAACATTTTTGATATACAAGTATTTTCGAGAGATTTCCAACGTGACCAACATGCTGATGGAGGGCTGATGTAATCAGGATAGGAGGTCAGGATTTAATCATGGGGTGAGTACACTTAGTTTGTTTAATTTTTTTTTGATTAACGTAGGGGTGTGAATGGGTGTGAAAAGGCGTGTCAGTGATTGAATGGGGGCGTGTTAGTCGTCGAATGTGTGGGTGAATGTGTGACGCGTGAGTGTGTGGGCGTCTGAGAGTGATTGTGGGGGTTGGACGTGCTGATCGTGGGTCTTTCGCAAATGGGGTCGCCAGAGTCTCCATTTTTTCACTTGTATTTCTTTCCATTTCTGCAAATTTTCGTAAATAGCGTACATTTCTGTATTTGTGCTGAAGTAGCAAGGTTTCTTAATCGTTCCCATGGGCTGAAGCTAGCTTGGGGCAAGAAAATAAATCTCGCTAGGTACGCTGCCTGCAATGCCATTCTCATTGGTTCGCCATTGAGAAAGCGCTTCATTACACACCTTAATGAGTTTATTGGGGGCTTCAACTGTTGAACTCAAAGAGGACCACTTAAGTTCGCTGTTCACAAACAAAGCACGTGCATCATGTAGGTTATTTTAAGAAATCGGTAAAATATATGCAAATATGTCAACAAATAAAGTGATTTGAGGTTTTAGAATAGTATATAAGTCTGGATTTATAATTGGTATTATTTTCACTATTATTTTTATATTAGACAGACTACAATTAGTCTATTATTATGTTTGTCCAAATTTTTTTTTAAATCTCTGGCAGTAATGTCGAAATAAGAGGATGGCCGTAAATCGACAAAGCCCATGAAACGAAAACATTCACTAAAAATGCTGACATTCTTAGACCAACTTTTTGATTAGTATCAAACATTTGCGCTATGCATACTTTGTCTACTTTTGCAGGTTTGCTTTCAGTAACATATTCGCCCTTACTACAAAAATCACGCAAAGCGAATGCATCAATGTAGAGTATTGCAAATAATTGGTAAAATATATTTGAAAATGCAAATTGACCTTATTTGAGAACAACACATAATCTAGATGGATTGATAAATGAAATTAGTCAAAAAGAAATGGGATGCTAAACCAGTAGCACTAGTGTGACTATTTTGTATGGCAAGTATAACGGTTTCAGAGTAAGTAATTGACAATTGTAACACCCAATAAGCGAACGTTTTGACGTTCACCTAATTGTTCGTGACACATATTGGATTATTGCGAAACATTATTTAAATTAAAGGTATGAAATAAAATTTAAACCTTTTCTAACGGTCATCTTTTGCCATCTATTTATAAAAGTTATTGTGTAAACTGTTTATGTGTACTAATGTGTTTTAATTTTAAAATACATTTCATATGCAACTTTATTTAGCTTTAGAGACCTTTACCTAATTGCTCTTGCTGACCGCGAAATGATACCAACATCACAATTTTTCTCAACATTATAAAACTAATAAAATAATTATATCAATAATTTAAATTAATAAACTATTGTAAAAATAAATCCACAAAACAATCTTTTAATAGTTATATATATTTATTTGACGCGTTTCGAATGTTATACATTCATCATCGGCTACAAAAATATAAGACTGAAAAAAGAGAGTTCGTAATCTACGTGGATAAGAAAAAAGTGGAACAGTCAGACTATAAGTCGTAGACTGTATAGTGAAAAGATGAAAATGGAAAGTATCCTCATAACAAAATGTCTATAAGGAAGAAACCCCAGGTTTGCAAACGAGAACTACAAATTGGCAAAGCAAGTGAAAATGAAAGTGTGAGGAGATTGAAAGTTTCAATAAGGAAAATCAATCACGTAACTTCTTTCAACAGGCTAAAACCTTAAAGAAGGGACCTCAAGCTCTATCGACAACTATTTAAAACGAATCTACAAGTACACCTTAAAACTATTTTTGATTTGTGGTTCATTCATTTTGAGAGTCTTCTTCGTGACCAGCAGCAAAACGAGGGACGAGCAAAGCTTGTTCGTGCGTCAAATGTACTTGAAAACAAACCCACAAAAGAGAAATTTGAAGTGGCGCTGCCAAAATTAAAAAACGTAATAAAGTAACGACAGAAAAAAAATATTTGCAAATTCCTCTAAACATTCATTTATATGATACTATAAGATGCCTGCACGGCGATGCCCGTGCTTTCCAAATAAGTGGTTAGAAAGATTGTAGTAGTAAATACTCTTATAATTTTTTTTTGTCATTTAATTTTATTTATTTTATTAGACATATTTTAAATAAGCTTTTATTTATTTTAAAAAGTTAAATAAACAAAATGGTATTTTTGTTTGGTTTTTTCTCGATGTTTGTATTAAAAAACATTATTATAAATACGGGAATCCAACCGACTGTCAGTCAGTTTGGCATAAAAAATTCACATTGACTGGTGTAAATAAATTAGATGTGTAAAAAAAAGATTTAAAGTTAATTGATGTACAATTTTTCTTGATTTTGTTTTTGTTTATTAGTGTTCCGTGAACTAAATATAGGGTCCTTTTGTTGAGTTAATCTAAAGCTGGTGTATCCGCTGATTTCGAGAAGTTGCTTTAGGAGACGATAGTTTTCATCCCGGTCGATTGTTGATTACGTGGATAATAATTTTTCCAATGGCGGACATTCAATTTTTCAATGGTATAAAGTAACCTAGAAAAAAAAATTGGGTGGGTGGGTGAGTTTTCTGCATAGGATCTTGATGAAACTTTGGCAAATGATACAGGTTCACTTGAAAATAGAAGATCTGGATTCATTTTAAATTTGGACAAAATGGCGGGGGGTCTCCCGAACACCTCTAAGTTTAAATCTTGAATAACTTCTGATCTCGAGCTATGATCTTATTGAAACTTAGTATATAAGGTTTTAATACTGTTTCCAATATTTCTGCATACCAACTTCCGGTTTGTCACTTCCGGTTAAAAAGTTTTTTTTTTCAGGTGTTTATCCCTACTGTAGCCTACAATTACCGATCGATTTTCATGAAACGTTGCGAAAAGCTTTTAAATAACATGAGAAAGATTTTATCAGCTTTTGGAGCACATTGGATAAAGGGTTGGGGGGTCCACCATACAACAGGTGGTTTTTTCCACAAAGTTTTTATGTTTGTTGGGAGCATAAAACATTCATTCGTGAATGAATTTTGATGACACTTTGGAAAAAGATGCAAACATGTATGACAAAGAACTGATTAGTTTTTGAGCGATAGTGAACAAAGTGGTGGGGGGTCCCTGGAGCACCTGTTTTTTTGAAAGCTCTATAACTTCTGTACCTGATAAGCGAATTGGATGAAACTTGGTACATGAGTATGTAGTACGGTTTAAAATAGTTCTGCATCCCAACTTCCGGTTTTTCACTTCCGGTAAAAAAAATTTTTTTGTACTTTTTTGAAGTTTTTTCAGTGTCTTTATGCACACTACAGCCTACAATAATGAAGTGATTATGATGAAACTTATGAAATAGGGTTCCAGTTAGTGTGAAAAGATAATTATCATGTTTTGGGACACATTGATCAAAGTGGTGGGGGGTCTACCATACAAATGCTGACTTTTCACACTTTGTTTTTTAAGTTTGTTGGGAGCATACAGACTTCATTCATTATTCAATTTTAATGAAACTTTGGCAAATGATGGAGACTTAAGTAACAAAGAACTGATTAGTTTTTGGATAATAGTGGAATAAGTGATGGGGGTCCTCCCCAACACCTGTTTAATGTGTCACACTTTTTTCAAAGTTTGTTGGGAGCACACAGCATTCGTTCGTGAACGAATTTTGATGACACTTTGGAAAAAGATGCAAACATGTATGGCAAAGAACTGATTAGTTTTTGAGCGATAGTGAACAAAGTGGTGGGGGGTCCCTGGAGCACCTGTTTTTTTGAAAGCTCTATAACTTCTGTACCTGATAAGCGAATTGGATGAAACTTGGTACATGAGTATGTAGTACGGTTTAAAATAGTTCTGCATCCCAACTTCCGGTTTTTCACTTCCGGTAAAAAAAATTTTTTTGTACTTTTTTGAAGTTTTTTCAGTGTCTTTATGCACACTACAGCCTACAATAATGAAGTGATTATGATGAAACTTATGGAATAGGGTTCCAACTAGTGTGAAAAGATAATTATTATGTTTTAGGACACATTGATCAAAGTGGTGGGGGGTCTACCATACAAATGCTGACTTTTCACATTTTGTTTTTTATGTTTGTTGGGAGCATACAGACTTCATTCATTATTCAATTTTAATGACACTTTGGCAAATGATGGAGACTTAAGTAACAAAGAACTGATTAGTTTTTGGATAATATTGGAATAAGTGGTGGGGGTCCTCCCGAACACCTGTTTAATGTGTCACACTTTTTTCAATGTTTGTTGGGAGCACACAGCATTCGTTCGCTATCGAATTTTGATGATACTTTGGAAAAAGATGCAAACATGTATGGCAAAGAACTGATTAGTTTTTGAGCGATAGTGAACAAAGTGGTGGGGGGTCCCTGGAGCACCTGTTTTTTTGAAAGCTCTATAACTTCTGTACGTGATAAGCGAATTGGATGAAACTTGGTACATGAGTATGTAGTACGGTTTAAAATAGTTCTGCATCCCAACTTCCGGTTTTTCACTTCCGGTAAAAAAAATTTTTTTGTACTTTTTTGAAGTTTTTTCAGTGTCTTTATGCACACTACAGCCTACAATAATGAAGTGATTATGATGAAACTTATGGAATAGGGTTCCAATTAGTGTGAAAAGATAATTATTATGTTTTAGGACACATTGATCAAAGTGGTGGGGGGTCTACCATACAAATGCTGACTTTTCACACTTTGTTTTTTAAGTTTGTTGGGAGCATACAGACTTCATTCATTATTCAATTTTAATGACACTTTGGCAAATGATGGAGACTTAAGTAACAAAGAACTGATTAGTTTTTGGATAATATTGGAATAAGTGGTGGGGGTCCTCCCAAACACCTGTTTAATGTGTCACACTTTTTTCAATGTTTGTTGGGAGCACACAGCATTCGTTCGTGAACGAATTTTGATGACACTTTGGAAAAAGATGCAAACATGTATGGCAAAGAACTGATTAGTTTTTGAGCGAAAGTGAACAAAGTGGTGGGGGTCCCTGGAGCACCTGTTTTTTTGAAAGCTCAATAACATCTGTACCTGATAATCGAATTGGATGAAACTTTGTACATAAGCATTTAGTATGATTTACAAAAATTCTGCATCCCAACTTCTGGTGTTTTGCTTCCGGTAAAAAAATTTTTTTTTACTTGTTGGCAGTTTTTTCAGTATCTTTATGCACACTACAGCCTACAATAATGAAGTGATTATGATAAAACTTATGGAAAAATTTCAATTAGTATAAGAAGATAATTATCATCTTTTGGGACACATTGATCAAAGTGGCGGGGGATCTACCATACAACTGCTGACTTTTTACACTTGGTTTTTAAAGTTTGTTGGGAGCATACAGATTTCATTCATTAATCAATTTTAATGGCACTTTGAAAAAAGATAAAGACTTTATTGACAAAGAATTGACTAGTTTTTGGACAATATTGGGATAAGTGGTGGGGTCCTCCCGAACACCTGTTTATTGTTTCAATGTTTGTTGGAAACATACAACATTCGTTCGTTAAGTAATTTTGATTACACTTTGCAAAAAGATGCAAATATGTATGGCAAGGAACTGATTAGTTTTTTTAGCGATAGTGAACAAAGTGGTGGGGGGTGCTCCAAGCACCTGTTATTTTGGAAGCTCAATAACTTCTGTACCTAATAATCGAGTTGGATGAAATTTGGTACATACCCATTTAGTAAAGTTTACAACAGTTCTGCATCCTAACTTCCGCTTTGTCACTTCCGATAAAATTTTTTTTACTTTTTTTCGTACAACAGAATTTATGTTTGTTGGAATACTACTGCCTGCTTTAATATTTTTATTATTAGAACTACGAAGTCCATAATATTGGTTAGCTTTTAATTAAAGTATTTTATGGATATTAGCTCATTATATATCCAGAACACTATGTTTCCAGAGCTGTGGTGAAGTCAGCCTATGCATCAGCGTCGCAATATTTGTTTTTTGTTTTTCACAAATTTTAAAGTAAACATATGCAGCTATGAAATTGAGAAATTAAAAGTCAGCAATTCAATATGGATTTTTTCTTACGATTTTTTAAAGTTTGGTATATGAAAAATTCACATGTGTTTTTTTATTAAGTTAATAATCCTGTACTAAATGTGGATCTAATAAATTAAACATTTCATATTTTAACACCTGCAATAAATTTGAACCATTTTCTGTGTATTTCTGATTGAGAAACAGGTTTTTATTCAGAATAAGAATTGGAGATCCCAATGATCGAAGATTTTGTTATAATTTCATCACCAACACTAACATTAGAAAAAAACATTAAAAAAATATTTTTTCTATAAACATTATAATTTAATCAATATTATAAATAAATACATTAAAAAATTAATTTATATATTTTTTTTTGCCTTTAAATTGAAATATTTATGATCATCAGAAAAAGAAAACATTTTGGCAATTATTTTATCGGGTGTTGTGTTATCCGGTAAAAAACAGTGGAATCCTTGAGTTCCACTTATGGTTTTAATGTCCGAAAACCGTTTTAAGCCCGAAAGAAATTGTTCCTGTAGTTCGATATCTTCTGAAGACACATATGAAAACTTCATAACGTGGTTTTTTTTTTCGACCAAATTTCCGCCCATTCAACAATTCCCTTGCTGTTGATATTTTTTCTCCTCTAAGCTCTCCGGGCTTCTCTTTTAAGTGTTCCTCCAATCCCATCGGATGGACCCTTTCCGTGGGCAGTTGCAAAGAAATGCCAGTCTGCAGGTATTTTAAAATCATCAATATGTTTGCAGAGATTTATGAAATTCTTCTTATTTTATATTGAGCTGCTGAACCATCAGTAAAATATAAAATTTTTTTGATACTTAGATATATTTCTTGCTGTTTTTCAATGAATTCAATACACCTTTCCTGGTATTTATGAACTGCAACTGTGTTATGCATTAAATGATCAGATATAATGACAAAAGATAAGACCTCTAGTTTATCATTACATGATTTGTAGTAAACTACGATTGGGTGGATTGTGGCTTGAACTTTATTGAAATGTGCAGCTTGTATCACATTCTGCGTTATCATTGAATAGTTTTCTGAAAAATCCATAAAAAATACGTATTCGCAGTGACGTAAGTTTTGTTTCGTATCCTTAAGAAACTTTGATTGCTGCCTTGCGATGGAATCATGAATTTTTAATTTGTTTACCGATGTATGTACTAAATCTTCTACAAATTCTTCCTTATTTTTTTCCATGCGTTCTAACGAATATCTATCTTGCATTAACCATTTCTCATAATGTATTTCTTCGTAAAATTCAAGAGATTCCAAAATTGTTTCTGTGTAAGCTTCCACGATATTTTTACAATCATTGCATATATTTGTTGCACAATCCACTGTATCATAAGAACAACCCAGTTTCTTAAGCAGATCTTTTTCATTTTTTACTAAATTTAAGATCGGCTTACACATTAAACGTACATTTTCATGTATCATGCATATACAGACATTGTGTGTTCCAGTAGGTCCGGCTAAAATACATTCCTTCGGTCGCAACGTAGTGAACTTTGAGAAGCTGATTTTGACATCTTTGTTTTCATTCAAGAACATTTCGTAGATGTCGGTGAGGGTCCATAACACCAACCGCTTTGATTTTCTAATTTTTGTTGGCCCTTCTGTAATAGTAACAACATCTTTAAGGCCAGGCATTGTTCTACTAATTTCCTCTGATAAGAAGTATGTTTGAATTTGTTGTACTATATTTTGTGACAAACTGTGCACTTGTTTGCTTTGAGGCCAACTGTAAGGACCTACTGTTTCCAAGAGATCCATGGCGAATTCTACCAGTCGTCTTGATGCATTAAATTCATCCTGGATACGTTGATTTGACCAAAATTTACGTGGTAGAGTTGTCAACAAAAACACTTGTTTTGATTTAGAGCTGGCATCTTTGAATTCTTTTTTAAGGTTCATAAGCCATGATGTATATTCACATTCCTCCTTTGGTGATAACACTTTAACTGAATCTACTTGAAATATTCTTTGACTTATTGCCGATGTGACACTTGCAATTTTTTTATAACTTCCTGTTGTAATATGTTTTTGTTTGATAGGAGATTCGGCTAACCTTCCAAGAACATTGTTAATACCTTCTAAAATGTCATTAAGTAGTTCAGGAACTGGTGGAGATATAGTATCAACCGAAACTGGTGATAAATCTAAAGATGCTGGAGGTATTTGAATATTTTCGTTCGTTGGAACATTTTCAACATCCTGATTTATAGAAATAATTTCACTATCGATAGTTTCCGAACATGAAAGCTGCTGTATAGAAAATATTAGTTGCATATGAATTTTTATTCATTTTAATAAAATAATTAAATTTACCTTATTTTTATAGATATAAGTGCGACATGTTTCACATATAAACTGGTCATCACGCAAAGTAAAATTTAGGGTCGCAGCTTTTTGAATAACAGCTGGTGTGACCAGTTTCACATTTTTTGATGTCCGCTGATGATATTTGAGACCGTACAAGTTACAGTACAATTTGAGAGGCATTTCTATTATTATCTTTTCTAAACGTTATGTCTTCTAAATATTTTGGAATATAATTGATTATAAGGCAACCCAATCAATATATATATACCCATGAAATAGTTTTGACATAGGTAGAATCAGGTAAAATTAGGTAGGTACAATTTAATATATTTTGATTGGATGCAAGTATGATTTGGTCAAAAACCGTTTGTGGGCGTCATTAGAAATTTTAAATGTTAAAATTATGAGTCTCTAATGAGATTTTAATTAGTAAAAAGGGGCTGAATAGACATTTTTTAAAATGAATAAACATTTTACACACCCTTTTAATAATTTAAATTCCTTTATTTTACCACTTAACTTAAATTAATTTTTAATAAGTTTTTAACCATTTAACCGCACAGAAAATGGTTCAAATTTATCGCAGGTGTTAAAATATGAAATGTTTAATTTATTAGATCCACATTTAGTACAGGATTATTAACTTAATAAAAAAACACATGTGAATTTTTCATATAACAAACTTTAAAAAATCTTAAGAAAAAATCCATATTGAATTGCTGACTTTTTATTTCTCAATTTCATAGCTGCATATGTTTACTTTAAAATTTGTGAAAAACAAAAAAAAAAGCCGACTTTTTGAGATATGAGCTTTGAAGTAAACCAAGGTTTTACACGCCGCCTAGCGGAAAAGAGAAAAGTTATTAATTTTAAACTTACTTATTTCAATTATTCAATTATTTTCCTTTTTACTTGCAAAAATATACTTAAGTCGGATGAAATTTGTGGCACCTATTCACAAAACATTGCCACCATTACCAAAAACTACGTGAAAAAGCCTCAAAATTCAACCGCGCATAACTCCGATTCAGAGTACTCAAAAAATAAAAGCAGAAAACACTTTTTTCCTTTCGTCAATGCCAACAATATATCAAAATTTCAGATTTTTTAAAAATCAAAAATTTAAAAATCAACAAAAAAAATGTACGTTTTCAAAATAATAGCCCAACTATCGGAAAATATAAGTCCAATATAGGCATAAGATTTTATATGAGAAGTGGATAATGAATGATACCAAATATATCAATAAAATGACGTAATAAGGGAGTGCATGATCATTGAGGTTATAAATTAAAACTCGATACCATTTCCTTTAAGTAAAATGGCGTTCTCATAAATTTTTTCTCATAAGTGCTGAGAACTGTAAGGTGAAACATTTTTTTTTGGTGCTCATATTTTTTTGTTTTAAGCAACACGATGGATTTTAGCGTAAGTAAAATTGTATTAAAATATTTGAAGCCATCTTTGGTTAAATTTACCTTAGTGAAAGTAAGTTTGTTTTTTGTTTTGTTAACATAAGTATTTAAAAAAACTTTTTGTTTAACTTTGTTATTAGACCAATTTATGTTTAAATTATACATAAGATTAGAATCTAGTTAAAGATTAGACTATAAATCGTCGCTTTAATAATGAAATAACGTATGCCATATATACGTTGTTATTATATAATGGGTGCGCTGCATTCCCCATAAGGATGTCTATAAAGTGGCATTTTAACATTTTCCAATTTTTTTATAACTGGGGGTGAAAATTAATATATTGTTAATTAACGTACATGCAAATTTGAATTTGGTTAAATATTGAAACAGCGTAAATGCATGTACGATATTTCAATTCCTACAGAATAATAACTTGGGTAAAATCAGTGTCGTATATATTACATACATTACGATCGCCACACGAAATGCGGTAAATCTAAAATATTGTATGAGCATCATTCATTACTACATGATGTGCCGGTTCATATAAATAAAAAATTGTAAGAATATTATGCGTTAGTTCAATAATAATTAGTTTTAGGCTTAATCGTACTTCCATGCAAAATGAAATAACGTATATGAAATTTGAAATAACGTATAAGGTACCTGATTGAATTTTCACCTCTTTTTAGGTAGAAAAACCAGCAGGTACCAATATGAAATTTTAATATGCTGTGGAGAAATTAGTCAAGATTAATTGGTAGAAATTTTTTTTCCAATATCTTTATTCATTCAATAGTGCTGCCGAGTTTACGAAAATCAGAAAATCGAAAAATCTTTAAACCCAATTATCTCGAAACTACACTTTTGCGAATACGTTGTTTCATTATTAAAGCGACGAAATAATTGGAACATTTTGTGTTGTAAATTTAAAATTAGTGAAAACTAGTATAATTAACTTGAATTAAAAGACAGGTCGTGGATGATTAAAAACTAAGGTGACCAGACGTCCCGCTTTTGGCGGGACAATCCCGATTTTTAACAATTTGTCCTGCGTCCCGCGGCATTTTAAAAATGTCCCGATTTTTCAAAAGAAAAGATAATTTCGTTATTCAAAGAAAAAATTCGTTATTCAAAATTAAATTTTGCAATTTAAAAAGTTTTACAACACAAGTCAAGCGATTTTGTCACTCAGTCTAGTGATTTATAATTCAGTACTCTCCGTTTACTGCAAAAATTTCCAGATAAAGAAACATTTCTTTCGGTTTTAATTGGATGTAGGTTTTATCAAAATTAGAGCGTTTCTTAGACGTTTAAGCTTTAATATATTCATTTTCTGCGATGTGAGAGATTGTATTTCAAATAAAAATTTGGAGGTTACATATTTCTGAATTATTTTTTCGAAGAGATTTCAATAGAAATTTTAGGATTCCCTCCACAGATAATAATGAGGCATCCTGACGGTTGAGAGCTTTTATTGATTTTGCGGCTATTTGAATGGCACTCAAAATATTTAAAGCACATATTTAAAGCACCACATCAGTTTTTATTATTCCAGAAATGATTTAAATTGAGATAGTTTAAAGTTTTGACAACTGCTGCTTTGACTCACAAAAACCGGTCAATCATGGTTTCAAAAAAAATCCATCTAGTCCAGGAGTGATTGCAACTCGTTTCTCTCCTCAACCAATTGTTTTATATTGTTTTGCAAAATATTATTGCGAACTGGCGAGTTTTAAAATAATTTTACAATCACTCTAATTTTGGAAATCGTTACTTGTATTTTCATATTTTGATTCAATAGCAAATTTTCATGTGAGATCCCACGTTTCTCAATTTTCATTTCTCAAACTCTATCCAACAACCTTATTTCCTAATATATACAAACTCTTCAAAATTCAGCGGAAGCATTTTTATGCTTGCATATACCAATTATTTTAAACAAAATAATTGATTTAGAAATGTATGAATTTTTGCAAATAATAATTTTTAATTATATAATTAACACTGTTTGCCGTTGGGACTTAATAAATGATTTGATTATCACGCCTTTTCCTTTTATTTCCCCAAATAATAAATTAATATATTTATATACTAACACTACACTCCAAAGTAGAATAAATTACTTCAACTTTAAGTATTCTTTTGGTAAAACTAAGGGACTCCGATTTAGACAGTCAACGGATTAAGTGAAAAAGAACTTCCTTTTGTTAAAATTAATATCAAATAAAATAAAGTTGATTCCAAATTAAAGCGTTTAATTTTTTTACTCGGAAAAATTGTAAGCAGCATGTATACCAGGACGGTTCGGCGTCCGGAACAGTAATCTAAAAGATAATTTTGTTGTAGAATTGAATAGTATTTATGGTGGTTTGTTAAATTTCGAGATTCTCGACAGCATTTCTCGAGAAATAAAAATCTCCAAAAATGTGAAAATAATTCTTGGAGATTTGGGAGTTCAAGATAAGAAATCTTTCTCGAGCATCTAGATACAGGATTTTTTAATCAGAAACTCTACTTGAGACTTTGAACGCCATTTTATGTGTGCAATATAATTTAACAAATTCTTGTGGAATAATTCACGACCTATTACACAACAATAGTAATTCCTCCTAAAAAAAATTTACGTAAAGCCGGCTCTACACGATGCGGTGAACGTTTGATTCAAATGTTTGCCTCCAACGTTTAAGTCAAACAATAGACGATTGGTATGGCAAATGTTCTGCTACATGGTGGGACGATTGTTTGATTCAATACATTTGATTCAAACGTTGGTCAAATAAATGTTCGCACCAATATTTTTTGGAATATCCGTGTTGTGGTTTTTTTTAATCAAATTGATTTAAAATCTTATATATTAATACGCTAAAAAAATTTTTTTGGAGCCTAAGGCTTCTTTATTCGCAGATGGATTCATATCAAATTTTTACTGCTAACTGATATTAGTGTAACTTAGATTTTCAAGAATTTTCACACAAATCGGATCATAAATAAAAAAGTTATAGACGAATTAAAATGTATTTTTGAATTTAACGGCCCCCCTATACAATATGAAATGGAATTGCCCAAGTCTTTTCTTTGTTTTTTTATTATTATTATTTAGTATTTTATATTTTCTTTTCAAATTTCAATTTAGTTTATGCATTGTTTTCGGAGAGGATAGACGTATTATTTTTCTTTGTTTTTTTATTATTATTATTTTTCTTTGATTTTCTTTGATTTAATTATTATTTTTCTTTGTTTTTAAATATTTTCTATTGATTAGAAATTAAAGAAACAATTCATAAAATTGATTTGTTCTTTCTGTGCAAACCAAGATAAGCAGGCTACAGACCTTTAATCAATTTGTCAATCAATTGAAAACGAAAATAAACGAAATCAAATTTAGGGGATTTTTACACTAAATTTTATTTCGTTTATTTTCGTTTTCGAATTGATTGACAAATTGATTGTAGGTCTGT
Source organism: Diogma glabrata (assembly GCA_963693315.1). Taxonomy (NCBI): domain Eukaryota; kingdom Metazoa; phylum Arthropoda; class Insecta; order Diptera; family Cylindrotomidae; genus Diogma; species Diogma glabrata. The sequence continues at coordinate 134,782,567 of OY856186.1, forward strand.
AGCCTGCTATAGAGAAATATTTCATAATAGCCGTGTTCAATTTGACTGAAACAACTGAATTATCTGAAAAGAATATATTAAGCATACTATGTAAAATGTATTTTAGCTAGCACATAAAAAACGTTTCGTTGTCATTGTCGATGTAGTGGGTTCTGAGAAAGGTTCGGGGTTCAACGCGGACCCTATATTGATTTTTTAAATAAAGTAGGTAAGTAGTTAGGTAAGGTAACGAGTTAGGTAAGGTAAGGAGTTAGGTAGGGTAAGGAGTTAGGTAAGTAGTTAGGTAAGTAGTTAGGTAAGTAGTTAGGTAAGGTTAGGAGTTAGGTAAGTAGTTAGATACGTAGTTAGGTAAGGTAGGGAGTTAGGTGGGTAGTTAGGTAAGTAGTTAGGTAAGGTAAGGAGTTAGGTAAGATAAGGAGTTAGGTAAGGAGTTAGGTAAGTAGAGATTTTATACAGACAATAATAAATGCTTATGTAATTTATAAGTTTCTTTACCAAATTTACCAAATTACAATTCCTTCACTAATTTTTTAGTCTTCTTATGTACATTGAAGTGAATGAATGTAAAAATTTTGTTCTGTTTTTTCTTCATAAATGAATGGTGTCATGAATGGTGTTAATGGTGAAATGAATGTAGTGAATGAAGTAATGAATTGCACGTGGTATTTATCGTTTTAAAATTCATAATATTTTTTATCATCGTACTGGTGCTTTAATTCCTGCCTGATGTGTTTGTTAAATTTTTCAGATGAAGATAGAATTGGTGGAAATGAAATGATTAATAAATTTGTATGTACTGAAATCTCTGATCCCATTCTTTTTCCTAAATTACATGAATATGTGAAACGTCATATGATGCATGGACCATGTGGTGCTCTAAATCCCAATTCTGTTTGTATGAGAGATGGTAAATGTAGTAAGAATTTTCCAAAACCTTTTTCTGAAAATACTAAAGAATCTGTGGATGGTTATCCTTTGTATCGTCGACGTGATAATGGTATGAGTGTTGATGAACGTGGTGCATCTCTTGATAATAGATACTAGAAGGGCCCGGCGTGCTTCGCTACGCTTATAAATAAAGTTTTTGCGTAGACATTTTGTTGACGTAGAAGCAATGATTTCAAAAAGTGGTAATGAGAAATGCTAGCATATAATTTTTAATTTTTCTTTTTAAATATATGAATGAAAAATAATCAGAACTCTAGCTGATCAGTTCGGATATATGAAAAATTAGCGATCAAATAAGTTTTCAAGTAAGTTTATTTGATCTCTAACTTATTTGATTGCTAATTTGTCGCTAATCAATAACACCGCGGTCTAACATACGGTTGAGCTCTGTACACATTATCAATTGAACGGCAGGGGAAACAGCATAATAACGTTGTTTAATGAGTAATTGATTTTCAACAATGATAGAATGCTCAACTAAAAATGTACGTCCAAGTCCCAGTTTAGTAGAAGACGGAAACCTTAAAAAATTTTCGGATAACTGAAACTGTTGAAAAGGGCTAAGTTTGTGTTTTGTATCTTCGACCAACAACGTAGAAATAGACCCATTCTCATTCCGTTTTTGAAGGTAAGGTGTTAAAACGCTATTTTCATGAATCATGGATTTTATCCCTAATTAATTCCAAAAATCGATACCCAAATAAACTTTCTCTTGTAACGATGAAGCAATGTAGAATTTTATATTTTTGGTTTTGTTTAGGTAACATACTATACTTTAGCCACAAGGTATCCGAAAAACCTTTATTTCTGTCCGCTGACTGTGGAGACTAGTTGGAAATGAATGAAATTTAATCTGAGGATTCATTAAAAACTTTTCGGCACCTAATATACTTACTGACGCACCACTATCTAATAATCGATGAAAACATTCTCTGTTAATTTTAATGTCAGCGTAAGGTCGTTGATCATGTCAATTAGGTATCGTATTTAGTTTGGTTTCATAAACTATTTTTCTAAGATCCCATCGATATTTAAAATATTTTAAACATCGCCGTATTATAGAGGGAAGTGAATTTAATGGTAAACAGTTAATTTGGTTAAGATCTTTGATAGTTTGAGGCTTATTAAAATTACCTATCGGGGTAGAAATTGGACATTGCGTTGTTCAATTACTGGTTTTGAGTCTGGAACTGGAGAAGGTGTAGCCTAAATCTGATTGTTCGGATTGGGATGTTGTCGGAGATATGAGCTCCAAGCTGCTTCTATCGCCAAGCTCCTATGGCAAGTTTCCCGCATACGTTTGGGTACAATTTGGCCATTGTGGTTTTACAGTATTGGGTCTGTCACAGCCATAACAAAATCTAAATCTATTTTCAGTAGGAAAAAAGCTCACATTTGGAGTATTAAGAATACCAAATTGCGCTGTCAACCGATCAAGTAATTCTGGAAACAAATAAGGTTGTTCGTTAGGAGAACTAACGTTTCGTCTTGTTTGGGCTTCCTCTGTTTGTTGATTTGAGCACCTTCATTTGTAATGTTGAAAAGTTCAGTTGGAAGTTGGATATCAACAGCTTGTAGTGATACTAAGGCTTCAGCAATTGGTTCAACACAAATCTTCTCAGTTGCTTCAAATAATGCGTCACATGCCACTAATAACTTAGCAATAGCTGTCTTGCCAGCCTTGTATTGAACGTTTCAATCGACTCTGAACATGTGAGATACGTGAATTGATAGTAGCTAGCCCCAGTTTTCTATCTTCGTGACCAATCGCGCAAATATCTGTTAAATCTTGTTTGAACAGGTCTAGTTTGGCAACACAAATGCGTATTTCCGACTGTGGGGACTTCAAGGCTTTAGAATGTGCACGAGCAGGAAGGTACCAGATTCTTTAGCACCTGATTCTACCATATTAAATTGTTTTTTAAGCTCGTCCATTTCCTTCAAAACTGTGAATACAGATATTTCGCGCACCTCGCATAAGGTCCCTGGTGATCCTTTCCTCAATTAAACATATTATTAAATAGGTTAAGGTTAGATTCTTGTTTTAAAACTTTGCAGTAATTTTTTTTGTTTATTTTTTCAAGTTTTCCCGACCGGTGGCTTAGTACTGCTCTCCTTTACTACAATTTTTTTTATTGATTTTTCTAAGTTTGCCCGTCTAAGTTTGCCCGACCGGTGGCTATATAACCGCACTCCTTTGACTCAATTTATCCTGGAATTTCCAGATTTGTTCAGCCCTTAAAATTAAATCTGGAAGTGTATCGAAGTCCCTCTTCTGCAATAGAATTAGATTACTTGTTCTCTCTCAGAAATTCATTCACTTCAGTTTTTTTTGTGTCCTCGTTCTGAATCTGTTAATGACCTGAAATGGCTGCTTCCAGTCCACTTAACTTGTCTGGAATGTCCAATGCCTGTACGGTATGTCAAGAAGAAATAGTACCATCGGATTCCAAGATTCTAACTCGTTGTAACCACCTTTTCCACGATATATTCTAGACTGGTTACTGCAAAATGACACATTTCCGCTGTGCAGAGCAGCATGTGTAAGAGCAGATCTCCAGAGATTGCTCAGAACTGCTGTCTCTAACAATTTCTCAATAGTTCCACCTCCTCCGCAAAGAGCCATAACTCGAGCTCTTGCCGCTGAAATGCAGCGTCAGCAGTCCAGCATTGGTCAGCAACATTCATCTACAAGGGTACCAATCGGATTATCATCTTCTCCTAGGATGGACGAAGCCCAGATCACAGTTGCTCGGATGAATCTTGATCCATCAGGAGCTGCAGCTTTGTTTCAGCAATCCCATAAAACTATACAGGATCATTTGGACCGCGAAATGGCAAGGATCAGCGAGAATTTGGGACTCAATCACTCTTCCAGACAAGAAGCACGAAATGCTGAGTCCAATTTCTCTCCGTTGCAACAACAGGCTTCGTCTTCTAATTCAATAAGGGACGATTGTGTACCTCGTAATCTTCCTCCTGCACAATCTCCGTTGTCTGGACCTCATCCAACCTCTGCTAGATATCGAAAACATCACGATCAGCATCCCACTACAATCCGTAATTGGAACTTAACATTTTCCAGCAGACCAGATGGTCTGGATGTAGAAGCTTTTATATTTAGAGTCGAGAGGTTGACTGAGATGTGTTTTCAAAATGATTTTTCTATAATCACCCGTATGCTGTACCTGCTTTTAATTGATGGAGCCGCTGAATGGTTCTGGCGATTAGGGTTAGATATTGAACATGAATTCTCGTAATTAAGGATTAGTGACCTCCCCAGATCCGGTATCAAATGAATTGACAGCTATTCAAACAGCTCCTTTAACTAAACGAGTAACTAATTCTACAACTTGTTGGAATTATAAGCTTCCTGGTCATCGGTGGTACGATTGTTGTGAACCACAACGAATATTCTGTTGGGGCTGTGGTAAGGATGGTTGGGACACATAGTGTAATTTCTCCTTCACAACACATTTTATTGAAAAGAAAATGTTACTGATAAAATTAAACACTAAAATATTTCCAAAATACGTTTTTTTTATTAAATAATTCCTTTATTATTATTTATTATAACTACAAAAATTAGTAAATTTAAATTTATATATTTATGGAGAATTACAACAAAAATATATATAATATGTATAATATTTTATTAATATAAAGTAGTTTGTATATTTAGTTGTTTTTTAATAATATAATATTAATATTTAATTTTTGTTATAGTTGTTTTGGTATAATGAATAATTAAATTGCCTGGTATAATGAATAATTCTAAGATATTTAATTAAGCCTGTTTTTATTTTATTTCATTTTTTAATTTTTATTTGATAAAATATTTTTTAGTTATTCAATCAAGTGTACCATATAAATTTTTTAAAAAATATTTAACAATAAGCTTTTCACAAATATTTAAACATACTAACAAAATAATTTAAATATAATTTTTTGGAAATGACCATGAAAAAATTGTTTGTTTAAAAGGTAACTAGGAATTGATAAAATTAAATTATCTTTTCTTTTTTAATTTAAAAGTATTTAAAAGGATAATGTAAGGTTTCTTTAAATTTTCTGTATCCATCTTAAAATTGATTGAGTTAGGTAATATATTCATTTGGATAAACCTAACTTAATAAATTTTAAAACGAATACAGAAAATTTAAAGAAACCATACATTCACCTTTTAAATGCTTTTAAATTCAAAAAGAAAAACTTATTCAATTTATCAATTCGTTGTTACCTTTTTAAACAAACAATTTTTTCATGGTCATTTCCAAAAAATTATATTTAAATTATTTTGTTAGTATGTTTAAATATTTGTGAAAAGCTTATTGTTAAATATTTTTTAAAAAATTTATATGATTCACAATTGACAATTGAGCGAAATATCGTGTGAATAATTAAAAAATATTTTATCAAATAAAAATTTTAATTTTAAATTAAAAATCTTAGAATTATAATATTAATATTTAATATAATTTAGTATACGTATACATATTACGTATAATATATATAATTTATTTTTTTTTTATTTCATTTTTTTATTTTGCTTATAAATCTTATATTTGTCTATAAGCATGTAACGACCGGTCTATTTTGAATTTGACTCTACTATAAACTATAGCAAACGTGTTTAAAGAAATTTTTTAATAATTTGCTGATTTATTTCTTTGAATTGTAATAAACGTAGAGACATTTTTGGGTACTACTGTTCAATCAACCAATTTTTTTCATTACTTGTTTTATTGCATCATTTAATGTAAATTAATACATGTTTTTTGTTATGTAGAATCTGGTTATAAAACAAAATAGAATTGTAATCGGTAGAAAAGATAATTTGTTTTAATGTTTATTGAGATGATAAGGGAAATTACAATCGTTGAAGGACAGGAGATGGAAGATCATTGTGTAAATTTAAATAAAAAAATTATGAACTACCAACAAACAACATAAATAATGAAATAATTGTTTATAGATTTAACAAAAGAAAAATCAAAATTATTTGTATGTTTATTTTAAAACAAATACAAATTAAAAAGAAATTGAATCAAAGGTGTTATTTATTTTGCTTATAATTATTGTGATAACATTTTAGTTTGAGGAGTTTGAAAAAAATGATATTTTAAGAAAATGCAGTAAAGGTACAAGTATAGAGGATCAGAATGATTAAAAAACGAATAAGATAGGATTTACGTCGTTTACATGATGATATTAAATATGTTCCATTAGAATGTGAAAGGAAATATCAAGGTAAAAATTTGCAACCGGTTGTATCCAAAATATTGGCTGTGATAGGTGGAATGTTGGATAGGATTAATAGTTTTGTTGAAAAAAAAAGGAAAAGGAATTTATAGTGAAGCTATGATGCTGTTAGTTTAAATATGAGAGGGATTACGAATGGGATTACAATCAAAATTTGGGATGTTGTTGAACGAATAATTTTCATGGATCATATTCATCCATCACCCAATTTTGATGCAAGTTTTGTTTAATTTACTTTATATAAGTTTTTAAGATTTGATTTATATAATTTTTTTTGTTTGTGAATTAATTTTGTTGTTAAAATTATTTTTCTTTGTTGGTCAAATTTAACTGTTATTTTGTCGATACATTTTTTTTTGAATATTTATTAATTAATCTGTGATACCATAAGAGATTTCCGCAGCCAGAGTTCTCGGTGTTGTTTTTCTAAAAGTTCAAATCTCTACAAGCAGACAGATTTTAAAATCATTAACAGCAGCGAAATGTTTGGTATCACTAAATCATCACATAACCTTCACCTATCGAATCGAAAAATTATTACATATTAATTTTTGTCTAAAATCCAAATAGTCCAACCAAAATTACATAATAATTTTTGCCCGAAGATCGAAAATTTGATGATTCAAACATTTTGCTGCAGGAATCGCAAATTGGTGTACGGTTGAAAATCAGTAGCAAAATAAAATTAACTTACCTTTAAATAAAATTTTAATCAAAAATATTAAAAAAAGATTACAGGATTACGCAATTTGTGGAAGAAAATGCATTCTTATAAACAATCAATTTGGCTTTCGATGTGTGTGCTCCACAGTTCACCAGGTAACACAAAGAATTATGAACCACGTTCGATTAAAACGCAAAAAATCCGGTCCTTATTGATTTAAGGGCCTTGTTTGGATTGAAGGACTTTTATAGAAATTAAAAGAATATGAGTTTCCAATGTATCTATTAAAAATACTAAGATCATATTTGCAAGATCGCCCATTTTTTGTTGAAATCCTAAAAGAAAAGTCAAATAGTCATAATGTCCCAACTGGTGTTACTCAAGGATCTATTTTGGGTCCAATTTTATTTAACTTTTTTATTAACAATTTTCCAAAAGTCTCTAATTGCGATGTAACTCTTTTCGTCGACGATACGGCTACAAGCTCTACTCAAGGAGAAAAGGCGTATGAAAAAATATTCTTTATTCAAGAAGACATATATAATGCTTTATACATGTTTTATATAAGTGGTTGAATAAAGTTGTACAAAAGTTGTTATTCAAGGCTTATTCAAATACTGTCAAAATGTTACTTGAATAAAGTGCTTGAGTAAATCTTTACTCAAGAGAATTACTCAGTGCCTATTCAAGAAGCGATGCCACTGAAAAAAAAATTGGTGATTCTTTCCTTTAGATATTTTAGTTAATTGGCGCATTTAACTCCTTTTTTTTTGTATATTGCTGCTATTGAGTTAATCTTTTATCGGAAATTACAATTTATTTTACACATTTCGCATCTTTACAAACGCCTGTAGCGGGGATCGAGAACTCATAACCTTTGATTCTCCAGGACCGTACGCTATCCACTTCTCTATTTAGCAGCTGTCATAAAGAAAATTGAAACTTAATCACTATTGTTTAACAAATTATTTGTACACATTTCAAGTTTCGGACCACTACCCGACTATGAATTAATTTTTATTCAAACATTTTGATTAGGAATGCATATAAAAGTGTACTAATGGTTTCCTAAAATGAGAATATATGGGTTTTTGTTAAAAATAATATTGGTTATGATTGAGGACAATTTCGAAATGAAAATAATTTTGCGTATTCATATACGTAGGGTTACCAACTCTTGAAAGCACGCGACCCGGAGATTTTATAATATACAAAAATATAATTCAACTAGGGTAGCGATTTTGTACCATTATCTCTCCTAGAGAAATAAAAGGTAATATTGTAATATATACAATTCTTTGATTGACTCATTTAAATTGTAAATATGTCACGTGTCCATAAATGTCACGTCGTGATTGGTTCGATTTGTATTCTATTTGAATTTATCTTGAGGGGAAATTTGAGTGTGGTTATGTAGATTTTTTTTTTTTAGTTTTCTCCAGGAGAGATAATTCTCTACACTAGAGAAATAACAGGAGAGATAACGGTACAAAATCGCTACCTAGGGGACCCCTGTGCATTTGCACAAATTTTAAAACAAATATTTTTTTAAGCCTGAAATAAAATCACAATCCAAAATAATACGTCTATCCGCAAGTAAAGCATAAATTGAAATTGAAATGAGAATAAAATTTGGAAGAAATCAAAACCTCCTAAATCATAGCCCTACTGATTCAAGCCATTTGCAATAAACAATGAACATTGCCATATGCAAAAAATTGGATTAGTGTTTTTGATTAAATGCTTTTGAATTTTTTTTATTTAGAGTGTTATTTTTCCAGTTGGCGTTATGGCGATTTTTTGAATTTTTTTATATTGAGTTTTAAAGCGTTTTCGTTTCTCGATTTAAGTTTTGACCTCAGAGCTGGCAAAACTCTTTCAGTTTTGCATTTTTTTTGTAGTTTTGCATTTATTTTTTCAGTTTCGCCCTTAAAATACTTGTGAATCGAACAGAAAAAAGTTACATTTTTTAAATCTGTCAAATTTGTCTAACAAAATAAAGGAATTCAATTTTTTAATGTATATTATTATTTTTAAACTATTTAAACATTTATATTTAAGAAAATTGCATCATTAAAAATATATTTTCATATTATACAATGCAACATTTTTGCATCGTCAGAGAAAATCGTTTGAGAAAAAGTCAGAAAATTCAAAAAATTGCCCTCAAAAAGTTTGAAACTTGCATCCAAATCGAGAAAAGAAAACGCAAATTTTTTTCAGCATTTTTTCGAGAATCGAACAGAAAAAATGTGAACTGAAAAAAAAATGCAAAAATAAGACACATTTTTTTGTAGAATCGAAAACGCTATCAATTTCAAAATTGCGCTACAAGTTCACGATTTTTTTTGTGCTAAAAGATGAGTTAGGCTTCTTTATCGGGGGTTTTGAAGAAGTTTAAAAAATTTCGTTTCGTTTATTTTAGTCTTTTTTGATTTTTGATACCTTTTTGTATTATCTTCTTTCCTATGGCTACGCTTTTTCGTGGCTTGTGTATTATATATATGATAAAATTTAATTTAATTTAATCTCCATCATGCTTTATAATGAAATTAATACAGAATAATCACTTTCTTTTATTGTCATTTTTTTGTTTTGGATTATTTTCATTTGATATTTATTATTTGTAGTAAATAATATTAAAATTAAGATAGTAATTAATAGTAAAATTAAGATACGCATAGTTTTATATGGGCAACTAATTAAATTCAAATGTCAAAACCATTCAAAATTAAAAACAAAATACTATTAACATTAACCCAATATAGACATAAAACATCAATTAGCTTATACGTAATATGGAAAAACAAAATATCCAATGAACCAACATAAATAACCAAAAAACTCATTGCAAAACTAAACTCGGCCGTTTTCTAATACACAGAGTTTCGTTTTTTTTTGTTTTCAAGCGAATTCTGTTTATTTGAATTGAAAGAAATTTGACATTTTTTTATTTTTTATGTATAATTATTATTTCGCCCGGAGATTTGTCTTCCAAACCCTGAGCCCGGAGATTTGTCAGCAAACCCTGAGTCTCCGGGTGAAAAATACTCAGTTGGTAACCCTACATATACGATATCTACGCATGTGTTTCCATTCAATTGTACGATTAAAAATGATTAAAGAATAAAAATAAAATAAAAAAAAGGAAAATAAAATTCATAAATAAAAACGTGCCTATTAAATAAATGTTAAATGATAATATTAAATGAACGTTCTACGTTATATTTTCCATAAGTCAGTTGCAATCTGTTGCAAGTTTTGATATAATTTTTTCCCAAGCAAATTGCGCACAATATGGCGATTACATACATTTAATACAAAAAGGAATTGTGTGACACATTATCACCAGTTTATTTATTTGTTGACCAACTCAAATCATTATATAAAAAATCATCAGAAATGGTAAATCTCAATCAATATATCGTCGCTTTAATAATGAAACAACGTATTCGCAAAAGTGTAGTTTCGAGATAATTGGGTTTAAAGATTTTTCGATTTTCTGATTTTCGTAAACTCGGCAGCACTATTGAATGAATAAAGATATTGGAAAAAAAATTTCTACCAATTAATCTTGACTAATTTCTCCACAGCATATTAAAATTTCATATTGGTACCTGCTGGTTTTTCTACCTAAAAAGAGGTGAAAATTCAATCAGGTACCTTATACGTTATTTCAAATTTCATATACGTTATTTCATTTTGCATGGAAGTACGATTAAGCCTAAAACTAATTATTATTGAACTAACGCATAATATTCTTACAATTTTTTATTTATATGAACCGGCACATCATGTAGTAATGAATGATGCTCATACAATATTTTAGATTTACCGCATTTCGTGTGGCGATCGTAATGTATGTAATATATACGACACTGATTTTACCCAAGTTATTATTCTGTAGGAATTGAAATATCGTACATGCATTTACGCTGTTTCAATATTTAACCAAATTCAAATTTGCATGTACGTTAATTAACAATATATTAATTTTCACCCCCAGTTATAAAAAAATTGGAAAATGTTAAAATGCCACTTTATAGACATCCTTATGGGGAATGCAGCGCACCCATTATATAATAACAACGTATATATGGCATACGTTATTTCATTATTAAAGCGACGATATAAACCATCATCAGAAACGTTTGATTAAATGGTTGCGGAATAATGGCAATTGCAAATTTCCATTGACGAAAATATCTCTACTATTTTGAAATAATCTTTTGTATTAATCAATAATAGTTTGTTAAAGTTCTTAAAGGTTTGTTGACTTTTTAAACACATCGATAAGTGATTTAATAAAAAACACACAATCGCGAATTAAACAACGAACTGTCAAAAATATTGACAGATCGATTTGCTGTAAATCTTTTAATATTCATTGAAAACAGCCGTATATAAGAAATATTACTTGAGTAACAATTTTCTTGAATACTACTAAAATTATTATACATAAATAAAGTCGTATACAAGGAACTATCCTTGGGTAAGAATCTTCTTGGATTCTTCCTAAAATAAAGGTTTATATAAGGGATAGAATTCTTAAGTAAAAACATCTTGAATACTACCTTAAAAGTTATATGTGAATATAACCTTATAAAAGGTATTATACTTGAGTAACATTTGCTTGAATATGCCCTAAATATTTATTATTGAATTAAGCTTTACTTAAGGAATTATATAAGAAACTTAGTGAATCTAGTCTTTTACAAGTTTTTTTTAGGTAAAGCTTGAATAATATGGTCTTACACAATGCTTTCTCAAGTTAAGTTGGAATAATTTAAAAAATTTAGGCGAAATTGTTACCTGGGTAGCAGTGGCGTAGCTAGGATGGGTGGCACCCGGGGCGGATATTGTGGTGTCACCCCAAGAATGAAAACTTTCAAAATTAATAAAAAGCCAATAAATGTGGGGGGGGGGGGGTCAATATAAAGCAACAAAAATTTTCATAGAACGAAAAAATTATATTGTAATTTGTAAAACATTTCCATAATATGGAGTCAACTTAAAATTCAACTTAAGTAAATTAAATAACACCTCAACGGCGTAATCGATAGCGTGTCAGCCTAAGGATTCGAACCAGGCACTGAGGAGGAAGGTTCGAAGATTCATCCGAAACACGAAAGATGCGAAGTGGAGTTTTTTTCTGAGAAACTTCCAACTATACCTTTGAATTGAAAACATTTTAATTACTTCTTTACTTACTTGAGTTAAATTGATCTCAAAAAATCTCCAATATTGTAATAATTTTTTTTAAATACAAGAAAAGTGCAACGTACAAATATAATAAATAAAAAAATTATGTATAGTATTATTTCATTCTTCGGAATACTTCTTTTTTGCTTAAATTCTTTTAGGAGGTTACTATTGTTGTTGAAAAGGTCATGAAATATTCCACAAGAATTTGTTAAATTATTTTTCACACATTAAATGGCTTTTAATGTCTCAAGTAGAGTTTCTGCTAGAAAAATTCGGTCGAGGAAGATTTGTTATCTTGAACTAATGATTTGTTATCTTATACTGGAGTACGCTGGGCTTATCACTCCCGTAGATCAAAAATAAAAAAATTGGCAAATCAATAAAATTAAAAACTTTACGTATGAACGTAAAACTCAAGTTAAAACAACTAAACTTTGACGGATTATTTTATTTTTTAAATTTTATATAAATAATTAAAATGTATGAATAAGTTTATATTATATAATCTTAATTACAATTTCAATAGAAGACAAAGTGGAACTCAATTTATGTTTAGTGTTTACTACAATATTGATTGTAATATAATTCGAATGCATTTATATATATTTAAACTAAAGAAAATGTTTTATTTAGCATAAATAAATTGCCTAAATTTAATTTTGAGTAACGAAATTCTTTTTTCATTTAACTAACGAAATTCTGTTTTTTTTTTAAATCGGGACATTTTTAAAATGAAGCGGGACGCGGGACAAATTGTTAAAAATCGGGACTGTCCCGCCAAAAGCGGGACGTCTAGTCACCTTATTTAAATCTCTTCTTTCTAGCTTAAACAGCTGCAAACTTAGAAATCGCATCTTCAAAATTTACATTTTGTGTTGCCTCATGTTCTATTGTTAATATGCCAAGATTGTTAAGCCTCGTTTGGGTCATTGTTGCCAGCATGTAATTTTTAATTAATTTTAATTTGCTGAAACTCCTCTCACTCGAAGCCACTGATACGCAAATAGTTATAAATAACTTTAGTGCGACCATAAGATTCGGAAGAGATTTTGTAAAATCCCATTCCACGATCAATTTCAAAATGTCTATAGGCACACCTAGTTAGAAACTGTTACATTGCCGCTTTTAAATGCCTTCTCAACCTTAGTATCTCTATGACGAGTTCTGTTTCGGATACCTCAACATAAAAACCGGTAAATTTTGATTCAGATAACACCAACTCTTCACTGTTCGCCAAAAGTCCAGTGTTTGTCACCACAACCTCGAACAAGGAAGCTACATCTTGGACTGACTTTAATCTTTTTCAGAGTTCAACATTGAATCGTCGTAGTACTCCGATTTTTTCACAGCAAAATCTATTGCCTCTTCTACAATATGACTAGGTTTCAATATAAAGACGAAGTGACTGTATTTTTATAACTAATTGATTAATATTCAAGCCTGTGCTTTGCAATACAATCTGAGCACAATTTATTTGCCTTAAAACATCATTCCAAAACAAAAGATAGCAAAGAAATGTAAAATCATACACAATCACCACGAATAAGGTTCTGTGCAGCGCCTCTAGTGTCTACATTTTCTTGTTGATCACTTAATTTCTCAATTGCAGCCACAATCCCATTAAAATTTTCATCCAATACTTTAACTGGAGCATAATGAGCATCCCAATGCATTGTTGAGAGTCTTTTAAAAGTTGCTTTGCTGTGTTTAACAAGCACTTCCCAGCAGCTAGTCGAAGCAGAAAAAATGTAAAAATTCCAATGTTCCGAAAAATGTTACACAAGCTACATTTTGTGCAAATGAGTATCGGTCACATAAATTAATTGAATGATCTATACACCAACAAATATTGCTTTGTTGTTTTTTGCTTTAATAATAGCTTGCACTCTTCCATGTATACCACTCATAACAGCTGCATTATCATAACCTTGGGAACGACAATTCATAACATCCAAACCGTCATTTTCAAGATTTTTAAGAATTTCATCGCTTAAATCAGCGACTTTTTTTCCATGTAAAGAAAAAGTCCAAGGAATACTTCTTTGATTTCCACTTTTCTATCATCAATTTTCACATAACGAATCACTTCTGACATTTGATCAATATGTGAAATGTCAGGTGTGCTATCAAACATAATTCCAAAATATTTATATTTTTTTTTAATATTTAATTCAAGATGTGTTCTTTTAATACTACATCATACTTTAACAGTAGTTTGATTAGTTCTAAGAAATTGCCTTTATTTAAAGGCTTTTTCCTTCATCATATCCACGAAATGCTAGGTTTTCTTTAGATAAAAACAAAGCTATATGCAATAATCTGGATAAAAAATGTTTCCACTTCTGTTTTTCATTATATATTAATAGCAAGACTGCGTCTCCTATCGTTTTATGAACCTCGTTTCCAAAGTTTTCCGCTTTTTAATTGGGTAATTCTAAAAATTGCGAAACCGTTTTTCAATAAAATTAAAATACATAAATGTAAAGTTCGTGAAAATTGGCATTATGTAATTTTAACTTACAATTAAAACGAATTGAAAAAACTAAAGTCTGTCTTCATCCTCAATAGTGATAATATGCCCAAAAACCTAAAATTCGTTTAGAAATTTCGTTTTTTTCTACTAATATACTCTTCTTATAATATAGTCAAGAACGTAAACGAAATATATCTTATAAAACCTTCTATGTAAAATGTTCAAAATGTAACCATTTACAATCAGTAAGACGAATATCGCACAAAAAATCCAATTACAATTCGAAATTATTAGAGGTACGTTTTACTCCAGACAACGGACAAAAATCCAATGATGCCCAGGTTTTGTACAATGTGTACAATCCATCCTTTTAAATTCATCATATTGGACAGATGTCCAAGATCCGGAATCATATCCATCATATAATTGACTAAATGGAAATTAATCCCAGATTTTGTCCAATTAGTCCCATATCGTCTTCTGTATCACAATTAAAAAATGGATTTGATTAACAAAAATTCAATTTTTTTTATTTTGCCAAAGCAATACACTTATGTATTTGACAAATGATTTCTTTATTACAATATTGCAATGTTAATAAATATTTTTGTCTTATTAAATTTTATCATTAATATTATAAAACTGAAAACAAACAGGATAATCTACCTATAAAAATTTGCAAAACTATAGTAATTGCATAACTACCGTTTTATTCCACAGTAATTATTTATGTGTCCATTCGAAAACGACCCATTCCAATTTACGAGTTTCAAGATAAAGGAAAAAAAATTTAATTTGAAATTATTTACAAACACGGTGATTTGATTGTTTATTGGTTTCCTTAGGTGTTTGCAATTAATTTGTTTGAAATGTAAAACATATTAGGTAGTAAGTTTAAGCTGATATTTTAGAAATAATTTGAAATAGAGACATAATTTTGGAATAGAACAGAATTTAAGGGTGCCACCCTATCGACACATTATCGACGGAGACCACTTTTCCTATACATTATTCAGCATATGTGTTTTCAGACCTGGTCGTTAAAGAATCATTCTTGCATACTAAATAATGTACCGTAAAAGAAAACGGTTAATATGGTTGCTCTGCCACTGTATAATGGCTTGGACTTTTGCTAACAAAATATATATATTAGAGAAAAATATACACGGGATGCGGTTTGCCCCCACACGAATCCTAAATTTGGGAATCTCTTAACAGGGAACTACTTAACCTATCATAGCATAGGACTAACAAGAATACAAAGAATAATATAATTTAGTAACATTAATTATATAAAAATAGAAACTTATCTTAAAGATCGTTGAGACTGATAAAATCCGAAATTGTTCCCCAGAATCCCGTACAACGCATATTTTCCTTTAGTTTTACTCAACCAATCCAGTTGATGCTTTTCTTTTTACACATCCAATAATTAATGGCTACCATCTGTATATTTTTTCCTTGAATAGTCCACCGTTCTCTTAGATTCCGATACTACATCATACAATAACATTAGATCGTTTCTCTTTCAGACAATGATATCACACTTGATAATTGTAATATCCTCCATTGCTGGAGTTACACAAAAAAAAACCCAATTCGACGTCACACAGTTTGCATTTATATTAGCAAAAAAGGAAGATTCTTCACAAAAATTGGAGTTATAATCACATGTATATTTATTTTATTTATTATATAAATGCTTTTTATGAAAATTATATTTCTTATTCTTTAGTCGCTTTTTTCCACAAAAATAATCAAAAGAAACAATAAATCTTTATGGTTTTAAGTTCGATCGTTAACTTTTTAATGACAAAAATCGGAATGAATCTTTTTATCTCCAATTTTAAACATCGAAAATTGATTAAACAAAAAAATGTGATTTCTTGTTTGACATCTTCTAATGAAAAAATCGTGCAACACGAAGATTCAGCAAAAATTGAGTAACGACATCTGTTCGTTAGAAATGAAAATAAAATTGGTGCGTTCGTTTATTTTTTCTAGTATATTTGAAATTGAACTGGCCGTTGAAAATTTTAAAATTATTATTAATGTAAAAATGAACTGAAATTATTGAAATAAATTTTTATTGAAAAGAATATGAATTGATTTTATTATTGTTTAGGCGAATATAGCGGACGTTACATGGTATCTATAGGAATATTCAAAGCTATTGAGTAATTGTGGTGATGGTATTCAATGCTCAGCATGTTGATTCGATTAAAAAAAAAAGAAATACACACATATTGTGGAAATTTTATTTTACGTAATAACTCAAAAATTTTAAAAAGTAGAATAGATCCTTTTTGAACCAATAGGACACATTTATAGGACACATTTATAGGACACATTATAAGTTATCACAATATATAAATCAAAATTAAATGGATAACCTGGCTAAAATGGGTTCTAAGTGATTTATCGTTGAAAACGATTGAAACGTTGAAAACCATTGTGATTGTTTGTTTAAGTTTTTTTACGGTCGGGTGTCACCCCAAAACGGGTGACACCCGGGGCGGACCGCCCCCCTCGCCCCCCCCCCCCCCTAGCTACGCCTCTGCTGGGTAGTAATTTCGGCCTCGGCTATAAACAATGCCTGTAAACAACTACCTCGTACTTTAAAGTTTCACTTTTCGTTCTAGATAAATAAATAACTATTGTTTTGAATTCAAATATACATGGCTATTGTAAAATTTCAATAAAATTTTGAGTCATACCAAATTTATTTTTTGTATTTGGATATTTTGAATCCAAAAAAACCAAAAACAAAACAGACTAATCTATTTGGATATTTTATACACAGCTGAAATTAAAAACTTTCGCACATATTGGAATAGTATTTGCAAATAAATGTCAAACTTAATCATGTTTTTTGAAACCGCGAATTTTAGGCGATTTCTGATTTTATTTCATCGTAATATTAGTTAGTAGTATTAGTTTACCAAAAATATTGTAAATTGTAAAAAAAGTATTTGAAAAAATCACAAATTTATTTGATTTACAAATTATTTTTGGATTTTAAGGAAAAGTTTGTGGTTTTATCAAAAAAATTTGTGTGTTGTATATTTATAAAATTTTTGTAAAAGTTTCCTTGCTTTGTAATTTGTATATTTAACTGTATAGACCTCTAATTACGATCTGAACTACCTAAAACTCTGAAACTATAAGTTGTACCAAGCAAGGTTCATTTGTCAAACACAAATTACGTAAGTTACTACTTTGTCCAGAAATGTCGGGAATTCTGGTACGCTGGTCTATAATGTGTGTAAGGTTAAAAGCAATAAAGCTCAGCATGTTTACCTAAGTCATCAGTAGTTGCGCGGTGTGTGAGCCATTCTTTTTTGTGCACATTAAAGTCACCAAGAAATATAAATAATTTGGAATAAGGATACTAAGTCATGAAATAAGTTGATATTCTCGGGCTAGGTGGTACAGTAAGGGTTTGATTCTTTAACAACGCCCCAATTTGATGAAAATTTACCTTCTTGGAGAAGCATTACTTTAACTTGCGCGATCCTTCTTACCACGCGATTCGTCTTCGTCAAACCAAAATATTGAACAGCATGCTTAAAATTTCAAATCAACGGCATATACATAACTGGAAACACATATTATGCAGTTCAAGTTCAAGTAGTTTTCGAAATAGTTTTTCCACGTCGTTCTAAACCTATTAAACAATCAATGTTTTCATGTTATAAATTTTTTTCGTTGAAATTATTTTTTTATTTACAATTATTAGCAATAAAAAACATTAAATGAATTAAATGTTTGATATTTGTTTTAATTAAATGATTGTTTCGTCAATATGACATTGAAGAGGTTAGGACGAAGTAAAAAGTTACTTGACATACGTTTACGTGACTTACTTTACGTAATTGACATACGTTTTGAAGACAATACGAAACCTTCTGTATATTGATTTGTTCGTTTTTTGGTTTTTTTCAAATCACAATAATCACAATGATTCTGCATTTTTAGGTAGATTTCATATAAAAATCTACCTAAATTGCAATGTGCATCATCTCTGAATTTATAAAGTAGTTGCAGACACACTTTCTCGTATTGAGCAAAAAACAATTCCAGTGCTGTGCCAAAACTATTTTGTGTGATACCTCTTCTGGTAATCCACGACCTTTTATTCCCAAACAATTTCGTCAATCTGTCTTCAAAAGTCTCTACAATTTATCTTACCCAGAAGTCCACAGTTCTATCAAACTCCTTACTGATAAAGTCATTTGGCCATCCATTAAGGAGGATGTCGACAAATGGCACAAAACTGCTTGGTTGACCAAATCGCAAAAGTCTTTCGCCATACTCAATCTCCTTTAGGTAATCATCCCTCCACTTCTCAGAGATTTTTTCCGAGATTCATATGGACATTATTGGTTCACTCCCTACTTCCGAGAACAAACTCTATTGTGTCACAATTATTGACCGTTATACTCGATGGCCTGAAGCCATACCTATCTCGAATACCACAGCTGAAAGGGTAGCATCAGTTCTTTACTCCAATTGGATTGCTCGCTTTGGAGTACCTTCAGTAATCGGCACTGATCAGGGCTCCCAATTCGAATCCAATATCTTCGACGAGTTCTCAAAACATATCGGTTTCGAACGTAAACGCACTACAAGTTACAATCCTAAATGTAACGGTCTCATCAAACGTTGGCACCGAACCCTAAAATCAACGATCATGGCCTACGACAGAACAGACTGGACGCGTATACTAGCGTCAATACTACCTGGTTTACGTCGAACCACTTTCTGTGAAAACTTCCAATCTTCATCGGCTAACCTCGTCTATGGTATTAACATACGTCTCCCCGAAGAATTCTTCAGTCAAAATTTTAACTCAGTCTGATTTCGTTTCACAGTTGAAACCACATTTTGATCACCTTCGTCCCTCTATCACGTCAAGACACACTTCTCCTAGAGTTTCCGTATCTTAAGCTCTCGAGTCCTGCCCGCATGGTTTCTTACGTACTGACTTAGTACGTAAAGTACTAGAAACTCCATACGAAGTTCCCTTCCAAGTCAACAGCCGTGATGGTAAAAATTTCGTTATTGATCGTATAGGTTAACACACTCGAGTCTCCATCGGCAGAGTAAAACCTTGCTTTAGGGAACAATCTGAAGATGACTTAACTCAAAACTCACCTACTTCGAGTACTAATCTCAGTGACATTCCTGTATAGGATCTTGATGAAACTTTGGCAAATGATACAGGTTCACTTAAAAATTGAAGATCTGGATTCATTTTAAATTTGGACAAAATGGTGGGGGTCTCCCGAACACCTCTAGGTTTAAATCTCCAATAACTTATAATCCCGGATTATGATCTTATGGAAACTTGTACTGTTTTAGTACTGTTTCTAATATTTCTGCATACCAACTTACAGTTTGACACTTCCGGTTAAAACGTGTTTTTTCAGGTGTTTATCCCTACTGTAGCCAACAATTACCGATCGCTTTTCATGAAACGTTGGTAAAAGCTAACAAGTAACATGAGAAAGATTGTATCAGCTTTTAGAGTACATTGGATAAAGGGTTGGGGGGTCCACCATACAACAGGTGGTTTTTTCCACCATGTGTTTTATGTTTGTTGGGAGCAAACAACATTCGTTCGTGAATGAATTTTAATGACACTTTGGAAAAAGGTGCCAAATATGCATATGCAAGGAACTGATTGATTTTTGAGAGATAGTGAACAAAGTCTTGGGGGTCCCCCGAGCACCTGTTTTTTGAAAGCTCAATAACATCTGTACGTGATAATCGAAATGAATAAAACTTGGTACATAAGCATTTAGTACGGTTCACAACAGTTCTGCATCCCAACTTCCGGTTTTTCACTTCCGGCAAAACATTTTTTTGTATTTTTTTGAAGTTTTTTCAGTGTCTTTTTGCACACTACAGCCTACAATAATGAAGTGATTATGATGAAACTTATGAAAGAGGATCCAATTAGTGTGAGAAGATAGTTTTCATCTTTTGGGACTCATTGGTCAAAGTGGCAGGGGGTCTACCATACAAATGCTGACTTTTCACACTTTGTTTTTAAAGTTTGTTGGGAGCATACAGATTTCATTCATTGATTTATTTTAATGAAACTTTGAGAAAATGGAGACTTAAATAACAAAGAACTGATTAGTTTTTGGACAATATTGGGATAAGTGGTGGGGGGGTCTCCCGAACACCTGTTTATTGTGTCACCATTTTTTCAATGTTTGTTGGGAGCATACAGCATTCGTTCGTGATTGAATTTTGATGACACTTTGGAACAAGATGTAATAATGTATGGCAAGGAACAGATTAGTTTTTGAGTGGTAGTGAACAAAGTGGTGAGGGGTGTCCCATACACCTGTTTTTTTGAAAGCTCAATAACATCTGTACCTGATAATCGAATTGAATGAAACTGGGTACGTAAGCATTTAGTACGACTTACAACAGTTCTGCATCCCAACTTACGGTTTTTCACTTCCGGTAAAAAATGTTTTTTGTAATTTTTTAAAGTTTTTCCAGTGTCTTTATGCCCACTACAGCCTACAATAATGAAGTGATTATGATGAAACTTATGGAAAAAGTTTCAATAAGTGTGAGAAGATAATTATCATATTTAGGAACACATTGATGAAAGTGGCGGAGGGTCTACCATACAACTGCTGACTTTGCACACTTTGTTTTTAAAGTTTGTTAGGAGTTTGTTAGGAAGTCTGTATTTCATTCATTAACCAATTTTAATGACACTTTGCAAAAAGATGGAGACTTAAATGACAAGGAACTGATTAGTTTTGTACAATATTGGGGTATGTGGTGGAGGGCCTCCCAAACACCTGTTGTAATGTACTGTGTCACCATTTTTTCAATGTTTGCTGGGAGCATACCACATTCGCTCGTGAATGAATTTTGATGAAACTTTGGAAAAAGATGTAAATATGTATGGCAAGGAACTGATTATTTTTTGAGCGATAGTGAACAAAGTGGTGGGGGGGTGTCCCGAGCACCTTGGGATGAAACTTGGTACATAATCTGTTAGGAAATAAAATCCCCGTTATCCCTATTACGTGTTACCCTATGGTAACAACCGTTCTCACACCATCGTCACTTGCATTTCTTAAATCCAGTCCAACACCTTCGTGGTCTTATTTCTTTTATTGTTTCAAAATTTTTCCCATGATATATGAAGTTTTCATGGACAATTACCTCAACGGTGATATTTGAATAAAATAACCTTCGTTGTTCCTATTCCAGTCTGCAAGTGACGGAAATGGTTTTCTATTTCTATGTAAAATTATAAAATTTGTATAAATTTTTTTTCCCATCAAAAATTGCAAGTATTGCAATTTTTTTTATTTTTTCCTCAAAACTCAGAAAATCGAAAAATTAGGAAGGCAGTTGGTAGTGAACTAGCAAAGTGATCGTTAAGTGAAATGTTAACTTATAGTAAAGCCAGTTTTGGTGACTTAAATAGAAAATAATATAAGTTACGTGAATAAGTTTATTAATGATTACATTTAATTAATTCAAAAATATAAGAAAAAGTTATGATATTTAGAAACATTCAAGAATGATTACATTTTTTTCCTAATTTAATAAATTAAGAAAAAGTAAAGTTAAGATAAAAGCCAGTTTTGGTGACTTAAATAGAAAATAATATAATTTACGTGAATAAGTTTCATGAATGATGACATTTAATTAATTCAAAAATATAAGAAAAAGTTATGATATTTAGAAACATTAAAGAAAAAAAAATTGAATTGATGAGTCAATACAAGCGAAAGCCAAATTTGTGAGAGAGTTTTGTTTTGACAATTAAATAAAATTCTGAAAATTAAAATAAGTGTTTGAATTTACTACGGAGGATAGGCAGTATCTAGAGGTCAACAATACCACGAGAGGAACGAACCACAATTTCTTAGCGTAAGTCATTCAATATTTCCTAAATTGTAAAAATGTAGAAATAAATGTCTGCAGCCGATCAGAGAGGCTTTGATAAATATATGTTAAACAAACCAAATTAGCGGTAACATTATGACCGGTTAGGTTGAGTTGTGTTGTGTGTGCGCTTCGGGCATGAGCAGGGCCGGGAATTCCCAACGATGATTAGGGTCTTCAACCCTCTACCGGCATTTTTTTTCAATATGGTTTCAAAGTAATAGCTCCCGC
Organism: Diogma glabrata; assembly: GCA_963693315.1. Lineage (NCBI taxonomy): Eukaryota > Metazoa > Arthropoda > Insecta > Diptera > Cylindrotomidae > Diogma > Diogma glabrata. The sequence goes on from OY856186.1 coordinate 134,805,282, forward strand.
TATCCCAGCTATTACAAATTGGCGCCGAAACAGGGACAAAACCTTATTTTTATTTATAAAAATAAAACAGAATGGACCCTTGGAGGATCTTTTAATATAGTTTAGTAATTATGTAGTGAATTTTTTTCGATTAAATTAACTGTTTTATACACGCGCAGGAGTGGATGAGTTGGTCTTCGACTGACCATTCAACGAGTCTTACGAGCTCGCGCACTCCAGTTAGGTGATGGAATTGACTAAGGGGTGGTTTGACACCGTCAGCAATGACTAGCTGAGAAAATATGACACAATGGTCGAGCAGATCATAGTGTTAGCCTACTAGTTAAAGCTGAATAGTGTACAATTCAGCACTTAGATCAATTACTATCATATACGTTCATAATTTGAGCCCCGTTTTCTGATTAATTTATTGTTTTAGAACGTATTCGTTTAATGTGTTTGGTGGGAGTGAACGACTCAAGGTATGGTACTGACTGATCATAAGAGGGCAAAGGTTAAATTTGCATCTTTGATGGTCTAGTGAGTTCTTATGGCTCTGAGACTGGTTAACTCTTACAAACGATCATTTCCTCTCTTAGCTCTCAATGCAGGTTCCAGGTTGTGATGGAAAAGCTGAAGTTACATCAGCTTAGAAAATACAGAGTGCAAGCTGGTCATCTACCAACTTGCTCTGGCTAGTTGTTGTGATTTTACCGGATTCGTCATAAAACCTGAACACCTTTTTTCTAAATTAATTTTAGCATCATTTTTGGAAGAGTACTGCCTAGCGCATGACTCGGACACACACACAACACTCACACATATATTTTATAAATTAACAAAATAAATAAATAGTAATAGTAATAAAACAGTTTACTTTCAGTTGATAAATAAATAACACAGTCAGGAATTTTAGATCAACAGTTTTATTATAATTCTAATTATTAAATTAAATGGCCTAGAAATAATTTTTGACGTATAGTTTTAGTAAATAAATAGATTGAGTAAAAATAATTTTTGCTTTTATTTTAATAAATAAACTTTTGCGTATAATTTTAATAAATAAATAAATTGCCTATAATTAATTTTTGATTATAATTTGAATAAATAATTAATTTGCATATAAATACATTTTGCTTATAATTTTAATAAATAAACTTTTGCGTCTTATTTTAATAAATAGATAAACTACCTAGAAATATTTTTGGCAAATAATTTTAATAAATAATTAAATGGCCCATAAATAATTTTTGCTTGTAATTTAATAATTAATTGAAGGCCGATAAAGAAGATCTGAATTGTTAGATTGTTAACAATTACATACAACCTAGAACACTTTGTTGCTCACTACTGACTCGAAGATTAGTATACAGTTTTTCGAATTCCCTGTGTACATACAGTACGAATTTGCTATTCCCTTGAAAGGGAACCCCGTAATTTCCTTTACGGATAGTAGATTGGTAGATAGAGAGATAGTGATTAAGCAATTATACCTTCCAATTTAACCCTTTTGATGATCAAGTGTTAATTTTTTTTGGTTTATATTAAGTTTAATTAACCTAAAATTGAATCAGATAAGGGATAATACTTTTCTCTTGGGAATTCAGTTTAAATCTTACGCATCTCAATACTTCAAAAGTGACATTGCAAAATACCGAGAGAATCAGAAATGAATATTTATGAAAATATTTACAACAATAAATGTTTCCTCTGCACTGAAAAACTGAATTCAGACAAGTTGTTGGTAGAAGCACCCTGCACCCATGTTTTCCATGACAGTTGCATTGCAAAGTGGCTAGAAGAGGAGCCACATTGCCCCATTTGTAAAAGAAGCTGTCAACAGTCTGATGTGCATCTCTTGCCGGAGGATCGACGTACCTTTTCCCCGATTTCACAAACAAGAAAGAATAAGGCACAGCCACAAACACCTGTGGTCAATCGGCAACCAGAGTCTCTCGGTGCTATACCTAAGACGTGGATTCGACCGAATACTAGGGCTGAAGAAAAAAGGCGACAAGCTGAACGTGCAGGTGTAAAAGCATCAGAAATTGTCGCTAGTTCGCCAAAAGATAATCCGGGAAGACAAGACCAGCCAGCAGATAAGTCAGCAACGATGATCGATTTTTCCGTGATCCAACAGGCCATGGAAGTAAGCATTCGAAAAAGTGTAGAACAGATGCAGAGAGCCTTTGACGAAAAATTTGCGAATCAGTTACTCTTTTCGGAGGGGGTGAAAACAGCTAGTCACCCGCAAAATCCCTCCACATTGTCTATGCATGCACCTAGGGGAAACCAAGGACCTCTTCAAAATTCCAGGAACCTAGGTAATATAAATCCATCCTACGTAGCGAATCCTGCAGCTTATCGTCATCATTCCTTAAACGAGAAACACTCCACCATCATTCGTAGCTGGAATGTCTCTTTCAGTGGAAGACCAACGGAAATGGAGGTGGGAGAATTTATATATCGAGTGAGCACTTTAAATAACATCGCTTTCCCAGGTAGTTATGATGCGGTTGTGGCTCATGCTCACTTATTATTCACAGAAAGAGCTTCAGAATGGTATTGGAGATTCCATCACCGTACTCCACGTTTTAATTGACCCGAACTGTGTATGGCTCTACGTACTGAGTTTGGTGATCGTAGCACCGATGAAGAAATAAAAGAGAGAATGCGGGCCCGTAAACAACGTCAAAATGAGAACTTTGACTCTATGTTTAATGACATTTTGAGGCAAAGTGATCGGCTCATTGTTCCAGTAGCTGATAGAGAATTATTGAATATACTGTTGAACAATCTTCGCAGTGAAATACGAAGAGAATTGTGCTACGTTGAGGTATTTACAGTTGAACATCTTCGCGACCTCTGCCGTAAACGGGAAAAACTTCTAGCTAGTCTACCGCTGCCACCTCGTAACTTTCCTCATCCTCATCCACACAGACGGTATCCGAAATTGCTCCATCTACATCATATCATTATCCTGCGACTGAGGATACGCTTTCTTCATTACCTGATACTATTCCTGAATCCAACAACCTACAGCAGATTTCTGATGACCCCGTAATTTCCGATGTCTCAGCTATTCATAATCCCAACGTTCATCGTGAGCCAAACAGAACTTTAATTTGCTGGAACTGCAAGCTAGAAGGACACCGGTTTCAGGATTGTCTACAACCACCTCGACTTTTCTGTTGGAGTTGTGGAAACGAGGGGGTTTACAAATCAAATTGCACTAGATGCTATTTAAACAAGACCGGGAGCGTGCAGAACATCCAGTCACGCTCCCAAAAGCCAACCCAATTTTAAAGTCAAACACCTCACTTCACTCAACTCCACCTTTAGGAATGCGTTGCCCAGAGGAGTTGGGAAGTAAAACTATATTGAAGCGAGATTCATCAGCTTGTACTAAATCGTCTATATCTCATCACTCATTTAAATCACTTGAGCAGAGACTCAAAGAATATATGGCACTAAGAACCAGTCTTGGAATTAATGCACTTACAACATCGCGTAAGTATACTCGTTCAGCATTGCGTATTAGAAATTTCTGGAAGAAACGCCGATCATTTCGGTCATCGATTATATCCTCAATCACATCAGTGAAAGATGATCTCCGCGCTTATGCTGAGGTTCAACTTTTAGGCAGCACAAGAGTCGGATTACTAGATAGCGGAGCGTCACTTAGTGTAGTGGGAGGCACTTTCGCACTAGAGCTTCTCCGTACCCCAACACTATTTACACGTTCATCGGTAAAAGTTAGAACAGCGGATGGCGCTAGCCAGAAAGTGGTAGGACATCTGAACACTGAGATAAGGTTCCAAGGTCGGACAAAGTCCCTAGATCTCGTAATTATACCCTCTCTCACACAAAACCTCTATCTAGGTATTGACTTCTTTCGGTTGTTCAACCTGTTTCCACCGTTAACAAATCAGATCCCGAAAAAAACCGAAACCTCGGTAATATGTACTTTGACAGCTGACGAGGAAGGGAAACTGCAAGATGTCATTCAGCTGATTCCGTCTTTTGCGAAAATGGGATTGGGCAGGACGCATGTATTGACTCATGTCATTGATGTTGGCGATGCATCCCCTATCAAACAACGCCACTATCCAATATCTCCTGCAGTAGAGATGTTAATGGGGGAGGAGCTGGACCGCATGTTAGCTCAGGGTATCATTGAGGAATCTGAGAGTGACTGGAGCTCGCCAGTGGTCTTAGTTCGAAAGCCAGGGAAGCTTCGTCTATGCTTAGATTCGCGTACGTTGAACAGTGTAACGAAAAAAATGCATACCCCTTACCACAGATCGAAGGAATACTAAGCCGACTCCCGCAAGCTAATTACATCTCTAGTTTAGACTTAAAGGACGCCTTTTGGCAGATTCCCCTGGATGAGGATTCAAAAGAAAAAACAGCGTTCACAGTCCCAGGCCGTCCTCTTTATCACTTTGTTCGTATGCCTTTTGGTTTGTGCAACTCACCACAGACGATGTCTAAACTGATGGATCGAGTAATACCATCAAGGTTGAAGACTCAGGTCTTCGTATACCTAGACGATCTTTTAATTGTGACAGATACGTTTGAGTCACATCTTCATATATTAACTGAACTGGCAGGCTGTTTAAAGAAAGCTAATCTCACCATAAACATTGAGAAGAGCAAATTTCTGCAATCCGAGATCAAATATCTTGGGTATGTCATTAGTAGAGCAGGGATTAACATCGACCAGGAGAAAGTTGCAGCAATATCAGAGTTCCCAGTTCCTTCGTCAGTGCGCCAGGTTCGTCGATTTTTAGGGATGTCAGGATATTACCGACGGTTTATTTCCAACTACTCTTCGATTGTGACACCTATTACTGAGTTATTAAAGAAATCCCATGGTAAATTTAAATGGACTGTTGAAGCCGATGCAGCTTTTGTCAATATCAAGAAAGCTTTGACTTCAGCGCCAGTGCTGGCCAACCCAAACTTTTCAGAACCATTCGTATTACAGTGTGATGCAAGTAACGATGGAATAGGCTGCGTGTTGACTCAATTAGGAAAAGATGGCAGTGAACATCCGATTGCATACATGTCTAAGAAATTAAACCCAGCCCAAAGGAACTACTCCACTAGCGAAAAGTAATGTCTGGCAGTAGTTTTAGGAATAAAAAAATTTCGAGCGTTCGTTGAAGGGCACCCATTTAAAGTAGTAACCGACCATTCTGGTTTAAAGTGGTTGATGAGTCAGAAGGATTTATCAGGACGACTGGCGCGCTGGAGTTTGAAACTTTAAGGGTACACCTTTGACATTGAGTACCGAAAAGGCAGTTTAAATATAGTTCCGGATGCATTGTCAAGAACAAACTCCGTAGACTTGATTGATACCGTGACCGATAACTTTTCCCAAGCAATAGATTTAGATGCACCAGCATTTCAGTCTACAAAATATATAGAGTTAATTAAAATCGTCGAGGATGGGAAAGAAGTACTACCAGTTTATAAAAAAGTTGGATTCACTTCGTGTTTAGAAGGTGAGCCGTGGAAGCTATGGGTTCCCGAAGAGCTAACCCACAACTTGATCGAAATAGCACACGCAGCACCAACGGCAGCCCATGGCGGAGTAGCTAAAACCTTACATAAGCTACGTCGTTTTTATTTCTGGCCGAGAATGTTGTTCCAAGTACACTCGTTTGTATCCCAATGCAAGATATGTAAAGTAGTTAAAGCTCCCAACCAAATTTTGCGTGCACCAATGATAGCTCCTCTAAGAACCGAGAGGGTAATGCAACGATTATATATTGACTTATTAGGCCCGTACCCCAGGACAAAAAATTCTAATATTGGACTGTTGGTGGTACTAGACCATATTTCCAAATTCGTGTTCCTGTTCCCTCTTCGCAGTTTCACTTCTACTCCAATCTGCAATCTTCTGGAAAATCAAGTATTTCATGTGTTTGGTTGTCCGGAGATTGTGGTTTCGGATAACGGAACGCAATTTAAATCCAAGTTATTCCAACAATTCCTAGCGAAGTATGGTATAAAACACACTCGCACTTCTTTATATTCACCCCAGGCAAATGCTTCCGAGAGAGTGAACAGGAGTGTGCTCGCAGGAATCAGAGCCTTCTTAAAGGAAGATCACACCAAATGGGATAAAAACTTGAGTGAAATTTCTTGTGCTTTGCGCAGCTCATATCACTCTACCATCGGCTGTTCTCCGTACTACGCTTTGTTTGGTCACCCCATGATCACGCATAGTTCATACTACACTCTACTAAGGAAGTTGGATTGCCTGGAGGAGTCCAGTGACTGTTTAGATCGCGCGGACACTCTGCCTAACATTCGAGCGCGATTAAAAGATCTAATAGCAAAAGCTTTTGTGACCAGTGCTACGCGATACAACCTGCGGGCACGTAAAAATTTGTTCCAACCGGGTGAAACGGTTTTTCGACGAAACTTCATTCTGAGTGATGCAGGCAGAAATGTCTCAGCTAAATTAGCCCCGAAATTTGTAGAGGCTAAGGTACTCCAATTGGTCGGAAATTCATCTCTAGAGCTCGAAGACATAGCGTCCAAACGGGTGGGAATTTATCACACCAAGTATGTGCGGAAATAACACATGTTAGGCTTAAGTTGTTATTCCATGCCTAATAAAATTCCACCTTATTAGATCTGAGCTAACTGGATCTTTCGTGTTATTACAGGTCATTACAGAATTGCTGTTACAACGTCACAATAATTAATTTACCATCATGCAGAAGAGTAAAATTCTGACCTTCATCCTAGGTCTAAGCGTATTGGTCCTCCTTGAAGGCAAGGTCATACATACAACAGAAGGCAAAATATGGAAACTACTAGACGCCGAGTGCGAGGTACTCATTGACAATACATCTATAAGGGCTAATGAAACCAAACATCTGTTAGTATATGGCTTATTAACATACAATTGTAGCAAGGAACAAGGTCACATAGTGTCAACGGTGAAATGCCAAGCATGTGGGATATATTGCTCCATTAATGAAATCATCCCGGGTTGTACTCAACGTACTGTACATATTATCGTAGGAATAATCACGAGTATTCTACTCGTGGTAGCGTTAAGTTTGATTTTCAGGAAGTTATGCGACAAGTCGTTTGAGTCCCTAGAATATCGGATTTTCAAAAGACAAATTCAAAGACTAGATAATAAGAGACTAAAGAGAACGAACCGCCTAAATGCGTTATCATCCTTCAGACTCGTTCCGAGATTCAACTCTCTAAACCCCGAACTGCCACCCAGAGTCAGAGAAAAGGTTAATCGAAGACGATCCGCCATTCGTTTAGAACATTCCCCGCCTGTAAGAGCAACGCCTCCTCCTTTACCACCCCGCTCACGCACAAATACTGGTGCTTCATTACGTCCAGTCCATGTGCTACTGACCATTTGTCTTTTAATTACATGTATAAATAGCTGTGACCAAACCCTATTTTTGGAGTCAACGGGAAGAATATGTTCAAAAGAAAAGTGCCATGCTAGTAATATGTATGCGTTTAGTCTAAAGTTTGGAGAGAGCATCTGTTTTCAGGATCGTACAAAGGACGTGTTTAGGTTGAGCATATCCAATTCACATATATTAGACAGATATGATCCGCTGTATTTGACCTCAAATTACGAAATACAAATGCTTAGGACTCATTCCGAGTGTAAAGGAGCGGGAAGCTGCTGGAACGGGGCATGTCAATTATATGAAAAGAAATGGAGAGACACTGAGTTCAATAACAGTACGATCGTGGGTCAAGGTTGTAACACAAATACCCTAGGGTGCGATACGTTATGCTTTTACCAAACTTCTTGTACTTGGTACGCCTGGTCGTTAAAGGAAACGGAAGACTACGCAACGGTCTACCAACGGGATAGCTCCATATGGGAAATCGAAATATCCGTTGAGTACAAAGGTATCATCAGGACGGTGAAACTAAACTCCAACAAGGTAGATTTTGATCGGTCAGACACATCAGATGTTGGTAACGATAAACTGCCCATATTAGTGACTTCACTCATACATGAGAGTTATTACACCTCACAATTCGTGATTGGAGACCGTTCCGTTGTATATGCCGTGGATGCAAATGACCTAAATACGTTAACTTCTGGGAAAGTTGGTGATTATCAAATATCATTAGATAATAAGTCTCGAGCGTTCGAAGCCCTGAACGTCCATTGTTCAGCTAGGTCCTGTAGAGCAGGATGTATTATACCTCAACCCGGGCTCGCGCGATTTAGAAAAGATAATTTAAAGACCTGGAAAGAAAAGAAAGTGGTTACTGTTGACGATTCCAAACTGTGGGTAAGACGGACTATAATGGCTGTGGCAAACATTATGTTCGGAGACATCGACCTCATGAACCTATATGTTGAGCCTGCTCATTGTCTAATACGCCAGATTACATCCTATGGGTGTATAGGGTGTAATATGAAACCGTATGTGGTGCTTCAAGCGTACAACATTAAAACCCCCGGAATATTGCTTTTCACTTCAGACTGTTCGTTCCAGACCCATTATGTGAGCTGTAATCCTAACCCGTATATTCTCGAACACGACAACACTGAACGGTCGTGCAGTTTGTATATAAAGAGAACGAACCAAACGGTAAATATCACCATCCATTACCGATTCGTAGGGGTAGTTAGGGTTCCCACGCCACAGGTGCTAGACTCCACCTTCGGACAAATGACTAAAGATTTGCTGACCGCGCCTGAATTTATTAAATCCTTAAGTTTCTCCTTCGCCACCTTTACTCTTGCTACCGTGGTGGTAACCTCTGTCATCCGAGTTTGTAAAGTCCTATTAGTAAGTAAGTTTAATGGTGAGGTGGAACGGGCTACGGCCCGCAATTGATTTGATGGACCCACTGCATAACTATCTACCAATGATATAAAATTTTAGCTTATTTCTTTCTCTAAATCTGATTTAAATATCTTTTCCTTTAGTACGTTCCACTTAATGGGATTTCCTCTTTCAGATCAAAGCAGCTGTATGTTGTAGCTATTTGTTCTGTGTTGTTAGGAAATAAAATCTCCGTTATCCCTATTACGTGTTACCCTATGGTAACAACCGTTCTCACACCATCGTCACTTGCATTTCTTAAATCCAGTCCAACACCTTCGTGGTCTTATTTCTTTTATTGTTTCAAAATTTTTCCCATGATATATGAAGTTTTCATGGGCAATTACCTCAACGGTGATATTTGAATAAAATAACCTTCGTTGTTCCTATTCCAGTCTGCAAGTGACGGAAATGGTTTTCTATTTCTATGTAAAATTATAAAATTTGTATAAATTTTTTTTCCCATCAAAAATTGCAAGTATTGCAATTTTTTTTATTTTTTCCTCAAAACTCAGAAAATCGAAAAATTAGGAAGGCAGTTGGTAGTGAACTAGCAAAGTGATCGTTAAGTGAAATGTTAACTTATAGTTAAGCCAGTTTTGGTGACTTAAATAGAAAATAATATAAGTTACGTGAATAAGTTTATTAATGATTACATTTAATTAATTCAAAAATATAAGAAAAAGTTATGATATTTAGAAACATTCAAGAATGATTACATTTTTTTTCCTAATTTAATAAATTAAGAAAAAGTAAAGTTAAGATAAAAGCCAGTTTTGGTGACTTAAATAGAAAATAATATAATTTACGTGAATAAGTTTCATGAATGATGACATTTAATTAATTCAAAAATATAAGAAAAAGTTATGATATTTAGAAACATTAAAGAAAAAAAAAATTGAATTGATGAGTCAATACAAGCGAAAGCCAAATTTGTGAGAGAGTTTTGTTTTGACAATTAAATAAAATTCTGAAAATTAAAATAAGTGTTTGAATTTACTACGGAGGATAGGCAGTATCTAGAGGTCAACAATACCACGAGAGGAACGAACCACAATTTCTTAGCGTAAGTCATTCAATATTTCCTAAATTGTAAAAATGTAGAAATAAATGTCTGTAGCCGATCAGAGAGGCTTTGATAAATATATGTTAAACAAACCAAATTAGCGGTAACATTATGACCGGTTAGGTTGAGTTGTGTTGTGTGTGCGCTTCGGGCATGAGCAGGGCCGGGAATTCCCAACGATGATTAGGGTCTTCAACCCTCTACCGGCATTTTTTTTCAATATGGTTTCAAAGTAATAGCTCCCGCTATCCCAGCTATTACAAATCATTTACAACAATTTAAGGTTTACAACAATTCGGCATCCCAACTTCCGTTATTTTACTTCAGGTAAAAAAATTTTTTTTGTAATTTTTTGAAGTTTTTTCAGTGTGTTTATGCACACTACAGCCTACAATAATGAAGTGATTAAGATAAAACCTATGGAAAAGGTTTCAATTAGTGTGAGAAGATAGTTATCATCTTTTGGGATACATTGATCAAAATGGCCGGGGGTCCACCACACAAATGCTGACTGCTCTTTGGTTTTAAAGTTTGTTGGGAGCATACAGACTTCATTCATTAATTTATTTTAATGACACTTTAAAAAAAAGATGGAGACTTAAATAACAAAGAACTGATTAGTTTTTGGACAGTAGTGGGATAAGTGGTGGGAGGTCTCCCGAACACCTGTTTATTGTTTCAATGTTTGTTGGGAGCATACAAAATTTGTTCGTGAATGAATTTTGATGACACTTTGGAAAAAGATGCAAATATGTATGGCAAGGAACAGATTAGTTTTTTAGTGATAGTGAACAAGAACAAGTGGTAGGGGGCCCTCAGAGCACCTGTTTTTTCGGAAGCTCAATAACATCTGTATCTGATAATCGAATTGGCTGAAACTTGGTACATAAACATATAGTATACGGTTCTGCATCCCAACTTCCGGTTAGTCACTTTCGGTAAAATTTTTTTTTTACTTTTTCGCGTACAACAGAATTTATGTTTGTTGGGATACTACTGCTTTCTTATTTTTTTTTATAATTAAAACTATTATTTTTTCAGTGTGAACACTAAAATTTGCTATGACATTTAAAATAAAAAGAAATAAACTTATTTTATAATTAATATAAATTTATGTTTCATGTGATTTTTTTGCTGAAATTAAAAGTAAAAGAATTATAGCAAGAATATAATAAATGTTTACAGTTTTTTATAAAAAATATATGTGGAAATCCTTTTTTCTAACCTAAAAACTAACAATGAAAAAGACGCGCTAAAAATTAATATGTCATAACTATTTAATAAGAGTTTACATCACCGTATCAAATTTAAAAAGTATGATGGTGAAAATGGCTAGCAAATTTGATACGTAGCAAATTAGATACTGGTGTAAACTTAGTATAAGTAAGACAAATCGATTGTAATGTGTATTGTATTTTGCTTTTCACAATTAGATAGAAAAATCACTTAAAATTATAATGTACATTATATTGATTTTTGCACACAATAATGAATTAGCTCTAACACTTAACTTTTGGAGAAAGTAACCTTTTATAATTGAAATTATATTTAAAATAAAATCAAATATGTCAATGTCAATTCGAACGATGCATTAAAGGTTTAATACTTTTCTATGATTTGGTTAAAATCACCAAAAAAATTTCGGTGGAAACCAATTTAATAAGCATTTAAATTAAAAACACAAATCTAAAACAATTTGTAAAAGGCCATTTCAATTGGTTGAACAAAATGAATTTCAAGATCAATAAAAAGTGTTATTTATAAAAGTAAACTAAAATACGGATAAATTCGTAAAGGTCATTTTTAACTATCTTATGAAAAATGATCAATATCTAATATAATTATGGATTTGTAACAGATTCAGTGATATTAAATAATATCATGCAACACAATATTGTCAAATCAATTTGTAGAATTTTGATCTATAATCTAAAGAATAGTACCTAGGTAGGCGAATTTTAAATAATTTAAAATAACTGAAAATAACTGAAATAAGTGAAAAAACAACAACAATTGCATGCGATTTTTTAGTTGTTTCAGTGCACGAACACGGCTATTATAACTTTTTTGTCATAACATTTCTGGTACATAGATAGTGAGTAAACTAGTCCAGGTTCAAACCGCGGATCAAAAACGATTAAAGACGATTCATGAACAAACTGAAATGTTTATTCCGTGAAATAAAAAAAAACATGCTTTCGAATAGAAAAATTCACATTCTCTTATGTGGTTTTCTTTTCACTTTTCTAAATCCATTTATAAAGACGAGTCTGAAAAGAACAGAAAACAAAAGTTGATGTGAAATATGCTGTAATTAGTGATATTTAAATAGCGGTTGTCTACTTTTAAATTTGAAAAATTTCGTATAATAGCATATTCTGCAATTGCTTATTGAAATATTTATAAAAGGTTCAATTAATTTGTAAATAAAATAATTTTGTTTTATTCATTCATATTTGTTTTCAATTCAAATTGCTTCATTTTAGAGAAAAGCTTCTTCGTTTTTAGGGTTCCGTTTTTTATACGGAACACTATTGGTGAGAGTAAAACGAGTTTTTCACATTATATCGATTATCTCGTAAACTATAAATGCTATGGACTTGAAATTTGAGGTGCGTATAAAACTAATCTGCTCACATGAAATGACGGATACAAATAAAACTAAAGTGGTTTTCGTTTGGTTTACAGGGGTACGATGTGAGACCTTTGAGAAAATATATTTTTTTGTAGATTCAAGTAGGGTATCATATGAAAGGGCTTCATTTTAGTATTCCTTAAAAGTTTATTTTGGAATTTTACACCTCACCATTTTTTGTATAATTTGGAATAATGACGTTTTTTTCGTGTTTTCTTACCTCAATTAGCCTAATTAGCCCCGAACATAACTGATCGAAAATTTTCAAATGTATTTGGAACGATAGAAAAATTAGTACGTTTTTAATAAAAAATATAAAAAAGTGTCATATTCTCATACTTAGATTTATTAAGGGGGTGGATATGAGGAGTGGTAAAATCACCATTTAAAATGGGGTCAAGTTGGGTGTCATTTGAAAGAGGACTTTATTTAGAACACATAGCAATTTTTTTAGAATTTTGCGATGAACAGTTTTTGAGTTATTTTCAAAAAAGTGCAACTTTCAGACCGTCCCCCCCCCCTACGTTTCGACACTGATTGACAGAAAAATTTGTAAAAATTCACAGAGTTATGAAATTTGGTAAATTTTGTATGAAAATTATAGCAAGGTCTCAAATAATTATATTTCTGTGCGTTTAGGGGACCGGGGTAAAGAGGGTAAAAGAAAATCTTTTTGGACCCAAGCGAGTGAGATGTCATTTAAAAGAGCACCTAATTTATAAATCATTGCAATTTTTTTTAGAATTTTGTGATGTAAAGTTTTTGAGTTATTATCAAAAAAGTGCAAATTTCAGATCGTTTCGCTCCCTACGTTTCGACGATGATTGACAGAAAAATTTGAAAAAATTCGCAGAGACAGGATAATTTGTAAATTTTGAATGAAAATCATAGCAAAGTCTCAAATAACTATATTTCTGTGTGTTTAGGGGATGGGTGTGGGGAGAGTAAAAAACCACTTTTGACCCAAGCGAATGAGGTGTCATATGAAGGAGCACTTAATTTAAGAAACATTACAATTTTTTTAGAACTTAGCGGTGCACAGTTTTTGTGTTATTGAAAAAAAATATTTTTAGTATGTACCCTCTTTACCCCCCTAAATTTCAACACTTGATTGACCGAAAAAATAACCAAATTTAATTCATTTACAAGCTGGTGAATCTTTCTTGAGTTACCATAAACATCTATGGATGAGATTTAACCTAATGTAACATTTTTTGAGTTATTTTTGATCAATGTGGATTTGATTGTAATTTACCATTGACATTAACGATTAAACATTAATTATTTTGTTATGCGTCTATGGTCTGGAAATATAAGGACATTACAACACAACTTTTTATCAATAGTTTTTGATATTGTGTTCTTTTACATTCACGGAACCCTTGACGAGCGAATTTTATTCGCACTTGTCTGACTTGTTTTCTATAATGCATCTTTTTTCATCCGCCCAATGAAATATATTATTTTAATTCTAATAAATCCATTTTAGAGTTTTTTTATTTATTCGAAGTTATTTTATTAAACGTTAGTTACATTATTGTAACATTATTATTGTAACATTATTATAACATTATTGTAATAATACAAAACACAATAATTAATTCTTCAAAATTAAACAATTCATAGTTATATAAAAATTGTCGTTAACAAAACGTTTATGTTTTAAATTTTCTTTGTTGATATTAGTAATGTCAAAAAAATTTACGAAAAAATGCACATTTTTGTTAAATGTAAATCGAAAAAAAAAATGATTTTTTTGCGTGAATAGAACAAAATTTTTGATTTACATCAATTTTTTTTTATGGATTTGGGTGAAAAGAATTCGTCATTAGAGTCTTGAGTTTAATTACTCACAAAAATACTAATTAAAATTCAAATCTATTCAAAATTCCAGTCTAGTGAACTAGAAAATCAGAAAATCATAGCCATTGCTTTCGTATATACTGAAATGTACATTAAAATTAAAATCTAAAATGAACCGATGGAATGAAATGGAAGAATAGTAGCCCTCGATGTCCGTTACATCGATGTCCGTTACAATACCGTCAAAGATAACCGTAATAAACATGTTAGAGATGGCTTATTTGATATATAATTTTAACTTTCAAACCATTGAATAAATATATAAGGAAGAATAATTACGTGTGGCTACACGAATATTTTTTGAAGTATGTAATTTGTATATCTGTGCGTTCTTCATCCATGACATTTGACATATTTCGTTTTGTATTTTAAAATAAAATGATAGCTTTTATACGAAATTCTACTTTAAGATATTCAAATTAAACAAAATTTATAAAAATTAACAATTATTAGTACATATTTGTGCAGTAGTTTATTCATAAAAATGAAGTGTTATATTAAAGTATGTACAAATAATCTTAAATACACTGAAATTTGATCATCGAATTTCATATCAATGATTAGAATATTTTTACTAATACTACGCATAAAAAGGGTTTAGAGAATGATGTTTTAAGAAGCTCATAAAGTATTTGCTTTACAAAATTTGTTATTTTCTAGTTTAATCTTATATTTTATTACCCTACATAATAGTTATTTATTTATCTAGAACGAAAAGTGAAACTTCAAAGTACGAGCTAGTTGTTTACACGAAATTACTAGTGAGTACCTTTAAAAACACTTTTCGTTTGAGGTAAATACAAAATTTAATTTCATACTGGAAATTTATTAAAATAAAAAGAAAATTTTGAGGGGCTGAAATCTCACAGCTCTGAGATATCAAGACTTCGGTCTGGGTTAAGGATTTTTAAATAGTTTTCGGCAAAAAAACTTTTATGAGGACATGGTTTTTAGTTTTGGGCAGCGATGTATATCAAACATAACTTTTTGTTAAAGTACATGTATATTTTATCTCTATTTAGATATATATTACAAAACTAACACGAAACATCAATACATTGTTGGAAAATTATAACAGATCATAAATTAATATAATTTAGTGAAGAGATTATGCAATCAGCAAACTACTCAAAAACCTCTCCATTTAGCGTTTCGAGAAAATATTTCAAAACCACAAATTCATATTTCTTTCAAAATTCCAAAAATATTGTAAAAATTAAATAAAATTAAAACTTCAAACTTTTTCAAAGGAAATTCTAAAAAGTTTTCAAAAATTATTACAAAATCAAAGATTAAAACTTTTTCAAAAACTCTAAACATATTGCATAAAATATAACAATATCAAAAATTGAAACTTTTTCCAAAGTTATAAAAATTAAAATATAATCAAAAAATTAAAATTTTTTCAAAATTCTCAAAATATTCCAAAAATTCTTACAAAATCAAAAATTGAAACTTTTTTCAAAATTCTAAAAATATATATAAAATTCAAAAATTCTATTTTTTTTTTCAAAATTCTAAAATTATTCCAAAAATTAGAATAAAATCAATAATTTAAACTTTTTCTACATTTTAATAATATTCCAAAAATTCTTAAAAATTCAAAAATTTAAACTTTTTCCAAGATTTTAAAAATATTGCAAAAATTATAACAATATCAAAAAATGAAACTTTTTCCAAAATTATGATAAAATCAAAAATTTAAAACTTTTCAAAATTCTAAAATATTCCAAAAATTCTTACAAAATCAAAAATTGAAACTTTTTTCTAAATTTTAAAATTATATATAAAAGAATTCTATTTTTTTTTAAATTCTAAAAATATTGCAAAAATTATAACAAAAACAAAAATTAAAACTTTTTCCAAAATTCTAAAAATATTGCAAAAATTATTACAAAACCAAAAATACTTAAAAAAATACAATACAAAAAAAACCAAAAATATTTCAAAAACTATAACAAATTCAAAAATGTCCATGTCCAAATTTATGTTCAATTACATTTACGTCATAAAAACTACTAGACATTATTTTTTTGACAAACTTATAATGCCATAAGTCTCTATAATAATAATAAAATTTCATGTCGTACCAATTATAAATTTAATTTTTTTCCAAAAAATTGGGTAAAAAAATAAATAAAATCTTTATTTTGACACACTTGACAACATTTTTTTGACAAACTTATAATGCTATAATTCTCAATAATAATAATAAAATTTCATGTCATACAAATTATTAATTTTATTCCTTTCCAAGAAATTGAGTAAAAAAACAAATAAAAATCTTTATTTTGACACACTTGACAACTTTTTTTTGACAAACTTATAATGCCATAATTCTCAATAATAATAATAAAATTTCATTTCAAACAAATAATTAATTTTATTTTTTTTCCAAAAAATTGGGTAAAAAAATAAACAAAAAATCTTTATTTTGACACACTTGACAAACTTTTTTTGACAAACTTATGATGCCATAATTCTCAATAATAATAATAAAATTTTATTCAAACAAATAATTTATTTTATTTTTTCCAAAAAATTGGGTAAAACAATAAATAAAAATCTGTCTTTTGACACACTTGACAACATTTTTTTGACAAACTTATAATGCAATAATCTAGTTTTTGATCTCACATACCAATCCCTCCCATCAAGATTTCTCCCAATTCAATGTTCCTACTCGTAATCACTTAAAATGAACGTTTTTTAAGCCAAAAATATGAAAATTTGCTGTTTTTGACACACTTAATGATTTTTTTGACACACTTCGTACAGTTATCGAACACAGCGTCCTTTCGGACCTCTCTCTTGAGTATTCCTATTTTTAGAAAAAAAAATTTTTGAAATCCCTCCAGCGGTTTTCCCTGCAGCGTTGGTAATGACGGCGGCCTGCCGGGCGACAGACAGACATACATTTTTTTTTGCTTTTTTAGAATCAGTAGGACCTAAAACGTCGAGAAATGCCAAAAAAAGTGGGGGTAAGAATTTCACTTTTGCTCATGGATGTAATACTTAGGTCTTTCAGACCGAAGTAAGAGTTTTAAATTTTGCTCAAAAAGTTGAACTTTAACGTCCTAGGACTTTATAAAATTTTATAAAGTCCTAGGATTTTAAAGTTCAAATTTATGGTACAAAAAATTGAACTTTAACGTCCTAGGACATTAACAAATTTTATAAAGTCCTAGGACATTAAAGTTCAACTTTTTGTACCATAAATAATCCGCAAAATGTCGTTTTAGATATCAGTATGAAAATATGGAGGGGCTGAAATCTCATAGCTCTGAGATATCAAGACTTCGGTCTGGGTTAGGGATTTTGATATAGTTTTCGGCAAAAAACTTTTATGCGGACATGGTTTTTAGTTACACTCAGCAAACTACTCAAAAACCTCTCCATTTAGTGTTTCGAGAAAATATTACAAAATCACAAATTCATATTTCTTTCAAAATTCCAAAAATATTGTAAAAAATAAATAAAATCAAACTTTTTCCAAAATCCTAAAAATATTCCAAAAATTATTACAAAATCAAATATTAGTATTAAACTTTTTTCAAAAATTCTGAAAATATTGCAAAAATTATACAAAATCAAAAATTGAAACTTTTTTCAAAATTCCAAAAATATTACAAAAATTGGAATAAAATCAAATATTTAAACTTTTTCTAAATTTTAATAATATTCCAAAATTTCTTAAAAATTCAAAAATTCAATCTTTTTCCAAAACTAAAAATATTGCAAAAATTAAAACAATATCAAAAATTGAAACTTTTTCCAAAATTACAAAAATTATAATAAAATCAAAAATTTAAAATTTTTTAAAATTATAAAAATATTCCAAAAATTCTTACAAAATCAAAAATTGAAACTTTTTCAAAATTCCAAAAATATTCAAAAACTATAACAAATTAAAAAGTGTCCTTGTAAAAAGCAAACTATTCAAAAACCTTCAATTTAGCGATTCGAGAAAATATTACAAAATCACAAATTCATATTTCTTTCAAAATTCCAAAAATATTGTAAAAATTATAATAAAATCAACCTTTTTTCAACATTCTAAAAACATTCCAAAAATTATTACAAAATCAAAAATTGAATCTTTTTTCAAAATTCCAAAAATTATAAAAAATCAATAATTTAAAATTTTTCAAAATTCCAAAAATATTCCAAAAATTCTTACAAAATCAAAAATTAAAACTTTTTCCAAAATTCTAAAAATATTGCAAAAATTATTACAAAATCAAAAATACACACTTTTTTCAAAATTCCAAAAATATTTCAAAAACTGCAACAAATTCAAAAATTTCCTTGTCCAATTTCATTTTCAATTACATTTATAGTACGTCATAAAAACAGCTACATTTTTTTCCCCAAAAACTTGGCTAAAAAAATCAATGAAATCATTTTTTTACACGCTTGACATTATTTTTTTGACAAACTTATAATGCCATAATTCTCTATAATAATAATATATTTTCACGTCATACAAATTATTTATTTTATTTTTTCCAAAAAATTGGGTGAAAAAATAAATAAAAATTTTTCTTTTGACACACTTGACAACATTTTTTTGACAAACATATGATGCCATAGTTCTCAATAATAATAATAAAATATGGAGGGGCTGAAATCTCACAGCTCTGAGATATCAAGACTTCGGTCTGGGTTAAGGATTTTGATATTGTTTTCGGCAAAAAACTTTTATGAGGACATGGTTTTTAGTTTTGGGCAGTGATGTATATCAAACATAACTCTTTGTTAAAGTACAAGTATTTTTTATCTCTGTTTAAAAATTTATTACAAAACTAACACGAAACATCAAAACGTTGCCCGAAAATTATAATCAAAATTCCAAAAATATTGTTAAATTAAATAAAATCAAACTTTTTCAAAATTCCAAAAATTAGAATAAAATCAAATATTTAAATATTTTCTAAATTCCAATAATATTTCAAAAATTCTTAAAAATTCAAACTTTTTCCAAAATTCTAAAAATATTGCAAAAATTATTACAAAATCAAAAATTGAAAATTTTTTCAAAATTCCAAAAATTATAATAACATCAAAAATTAAAAATTTTACAAAATTCTAAAAATATTTCAAAAATTCTTATAAAATCAAAAATTAAAACTTTTTCCGAAATTCTAAAAATATTGCAAAAATAATTACAAAATAAAAATACAAACTTTTTCAAAATTCCAAAAATATTTCAAAAACTATAACAAATTCAAAAATGTCCATGTCCAATTTCATTTTAAATTACATTTACGTCATAAAAACAGCTACATTTTTTTCCCAAAAAATTGGCTAAAAAATTAAATACTTACTAGGTCATTCAATAAGTCCGTAGGATGACACATAGATAGCGTTACTAAAATTTTTTCCATATGATTTTTATTTAGTACTAACCTTCAAACGATACGTGTATAAATTTGACAGCCATCTGACTATTTATTCGTGAGTTATAGCATTTTGTGTGAAGCAACTTTTGTTTTTGAAAAAAAATGGAAAAACGGTGAATTTCAAATTTTAATAAAGCATTGCTTTTTGATAAAAAAAAATACAGTGGAAACCAAACAATGGCTTGATAAACATTATCCAAACTCTGCTCCATCGAGACAAATGGTAGAGAAGTGGATGGCTGAATTTAAATGTGGTCGTACCAGCACAAAAGATGCAGAGCGCAGTGGACACCCAAATAAGGCTGTTATTCCAGAAAACATCAAAAAAATCCACAAATTGGTTATGAACGATCGCAAATTGAAGGTGCATGAGCTAGCTGACATTGTAAAGGTAGCAAATGGTAGTGTTTTTACCATTTTACACGAATATTTGGGTATGCGAAGGCTCTGTGCAAATTGGCTGCCGCGTGAGCTCACAGTCACCAAAAAACAACAACGAATCGATGCTTCAGAGGAATCTTTGGCGCTATTAAACCGCAATAAAAGGGAATTCTATCGTAGATATGTGACAATGGATGAGACATGGCTTCACAATTACACACCAGAATCCAAAAGACAGTCAGCTGAGTGGACAGCAGTCAACGAACCGAATCCAAAGCGAGCAAAGACGCAACAGTCGGCCGGTAAGGTGATGGCGTCTGTATTTTGGGATGCGAACGGAATAATATTCATCGACTATCTCCAAAAAGGAACCACCATCAACAGCGAGTATTACTGTGAACTTTTGGATCGATTGAAGGCTGAAATCGCAAAGAAACGGCCACATTTGCAAAAGAAAAAAGTGTTGTTTCACCAAGATAATGCAACGTTTCACAGATCGATGAAAACGATGGCAAAATTGAATGAATTGGGCTTTGAATTGCTTACCCACCCACCATCTTCTCCAGATTTAGCCCCCAGCGACTTTTTCCTGTTTTCAGATCTCAAGAGAATGCTTGCTGGAAAGAAATTTAAGTCCAATGATGAAGTAATCGCTGAAACTGAGGCCTATTTTGACGAGAAAGAGAAATCGTACTATAAAAGTTGTATAGAAAAGTTGGAAAATCGCTATACTCGTTGTATCGCCCTCGAAGGCAACTATGTTGAATAAAAAAATCGAGTTTTGTCAAAATGTTGTTTTTTTCTTACTTATCCTACGGACTTATTGAACGACCTTATTTTTTGACACACTTGACAACATTTTTATGACAAACTTAAAATGCCATAATTCTCTATAATAAAAAGTCCAAGCGGCACGTATATCCGCTAGAAATAGGTAGATTTCGAGATCAGACAGTTTTGTGTGCCAGTAGAATCTGATGTATCAGATTAGTTTAAACAACACAAACTAATTTCAAACAGATATCGAACAAATTTTAAAAAGAAAATTAGCTACATATAAGCAAAACTATATCTATCCAATTTTGCAACAAACAGATATCAAATCTGAACAGATATCAAAAAAAAAAAAAAAAAAAAAAATATCATATGTCGTCTAATTACTGCAAAATATCAAAATAGTTTATTTCTAAGAAAAAAAAATTAATTTCTTCTTTTCAAACCTTTTTATTTTTTTTTCATTGACTGTTATAAGGTTTTTGGAAATTGTAGTTATGGATTGTTGCAAACTTTTTTGTTGAAGCCAACAAGTCAAAAACCTCTAACTGCAGATTTTTATATTTATAAAAAACGGACTAAAATGTTTCTACAGATTCTAAATTTATAAAGTTTTTAAAAATATTAGTATCCAAACGGCCGTTATAACGGATTAAAATCACGAATTTTTTTTCTAGAATAAAGCCTCTAGTTATTTAACCATGTGTCAGATTTTTTTGATTTACGAACTTGTCCAAGATATTAATAAAACACACATGTTTACGGAAGGTTTTTTGATCTGGCTCCACAAATGCGACCGTGAGAGTGCCGGTTGATTCAAACGCATTTTGTGTTTTACAAGCTTTTTTGTTGGAACCGCTCACTCAAAAACCTCCAACTGCAGAGGTTGTTTTTTGAAAGAAACTGATTAAAAAGGTTTCAAAGATTCTAAATTTATGAAGTTTTTAAAAATATTAGAATCTAAACGGCCGTTATAACGGATCTAAAAAACAGCATTTTTTCCTAGTATAAAGCCTCTAGTTTCTTAACTCTGTGTCGGATTTGGCTGATTTACGAACTTGTCCAAGATATTAATAAAACGCACGTTTTTAGAAAAGGTTTTTTAGTCTGGCCTTACAAATGCGACCATGAGAGTGCCGGTTGTTTAAAAAAAAATTTTTTTTTGTAATTTTTTTTGTTGGAGCCACTCACTCAGGAACCTCCAACTGCAGAGGTCTATTTTTAAAAGAAATTGATAAAAATGATTCCAAAGATTTTAAATTTGTTAACTTTTTAAAAATATTGGTATCCAAACGGCCGTTATAACGGTTTTAAAAAATCAATTTTTTTTAGAAAAAAGGCTCTAGTTCCTTAACCACGTGTCGGATTTTGTTGATTCACGAACTTGTCCGAGATATTATTAAAACACACATGTACAGAAAATTTTTTTGATCTACCTCAACAAATGCGACCGTGAGTGTGCCGGTCGTTTTTGTTATATCTCATATCGTTTATAAACACATATATACATATATATATATATATATATATATATATATATATATATATATATATATATATATATATATATATATATATATATATATATTATATATATATATATATATATATATATACATATATATATATATATATATATATATATATATATATATATATATATATATATATATATATATATGTATATATATATATATATATATATATATATATATATATATATATATATATATATATATATATATATATATATATATATATATATATATATATATATATATATATATATATATATAAATTTGTTTTTTTTGTTTTTTCGTCTTCGCTTATCATATATAGTCGTTTGGCACAAAAATTTGTCCGAAATTCCGAGATGAAGCCTATTGCAATAGGTAGATTTTTATATGAAATCTACCTAATAATAAAATATCATTTCATACGAACTATTAATTTTAGTTTTTTCTAAGAAAATAGGGTAAAAAATAAATAAAAACCTTTCTTTTGACACACTTGACAACATTTTTTGACAAACTTATAATGCCGTAATTCTCAATAATAATAATAAAATTTCATTTCAAACAAACAATTTTATTTTTTTCCAAAAAATTAGGTAAAAAACTAAATAAAAATCTTTTGACACACTTGACAACATTTTTTTGACAAACTTATAATGCAATAATCTAGTTTTTGATCTCACATACCAATCCCGACCATCAAGATATCTCCAAATTTAATGTTCCTACTCGTAATCACTTAAAATGAACGTTTTTTAAGCCAAAAATATGAAAATTTGCTATTTTTGACACACATAATGATTTTTTTGACACACTTTCGGTACAGTTATCGAACACAGCGTCCTTTCGGATCTGTATCTTGTGAATACCTATTTTTAGAAAAAAAAAATTTTGAAATCCCTCCAGCCGTTTTCCCTGCAGTGTAGGTAATGACGGCGGCCCCGGCCGGCAGACATACATTTTTTTTTGCTTTTTTAGAATTAGTAGATCCTAAAACGTCGAAAAAAAGGCCAAAAAAAGTTGAGGTAAGAATTTCATTTTTGGCTCATGAATGTAATAGGTCTTTCAGACCGAAGTAATAAATGTAATTTTTCTTAATCCATCGTTGTCAAACCAAATTTCAAACGCTATCACAGCCGAATATAAGGTGTTCTTAAAGTAATTCAATATGATTAAAATTTGTGTTGTATGGACGGTTAAAAATATTTAATTTGGAAATATACGGAAATATTTTATTCAAACATATTAGGCTTTTAAATTTATATGTAACATTTATTATTTCTTTTATTTGTTTTGAAAATATAAATATGCAAATTGTAAACAGTACCACCTAGCTAGAATGCAAACACTATCAAACTTCACCAATACTAAAAATTAGATGCTGCACTCAAAATGTTTAGTTACTCTTCCTTAGATATTTATTCAATGTTTCAAACCCAAAAGCATAAAAAATGTGCACACTCTTAAAATTCACAAGCCGAGCAAGAAGATGAAACCAATGTGCTCCAATATGTACAGCCGACCCGCCATTTCTGTTGTTTATTAAATATCCAAATGTATTTTGCTCGTTAACAAAACTAAACCCTTGTTTGTTATTTCAGAGTGCTTAAGTTAAAAGGCCATTTGGGTTTCGCCATCTTTGAAAATTAAGTTTGTGAAAAATTTTTAACTTTAAAATTTCATATAATATAAGTAAAAAATTTTCAATGTATTTTTATTTCACCACAATTTTAAATTGTGTGAAGTAATGCAATCTTTCGAGAAAAAAAACATCTTACATACCCCAAATTTTGTTTTTTCTTTTGTTTTGGACCATCCTCTATCTAAATAGCCAATACAAATTTTAGTGTACGTCTGTGTTTGGAGGGTGTGTGGGTGGGTGGGTGTGTGGGTGACCTTTCTGCATAGGATCTGGATGAAACTTTGACAAATAATACAGGTTCACTTGAAAATGGTAGATCTGGATTCATTTCATATTTGGACAAAATACCGGTCTCCCGAACACCTCTAAGTTTAAATCTCCAATAACTTATAATCCCGGCTTATGATCTTATGGAAACTTGGTATATGAGGTTTTAGTACTGTTTCCAATATTTCTGCATGCCAACTTCCGGTTTGACACTTCCAGTTAAAAAGTTTTATTTTCAAGTGTTTATCTCTACTGTAGCCTACAATTACCGATCGTTTTTCATGAAACGTTGGTAAAAGCTTTCAAGTAACATAAGAAAGATTTTATCAGCTTTTGGAGTACATTGGATAAAGGCTTGGGGGGTCCACCATACAACAGGTGGTTTTTCCATCATGTTTTTTATGTTTTTTGGGAGCATACAACATTCGTTCGTGAATGAATTTTGATGACACTTTGGAAAAAGATGCAAATATGCATGGCAAGGAACTGATTGATTTTTTAGCGATAGTGAACAAAGTGGTGGGGTGTCCCCCGAGCACCTATTTTTTGAAAGCTCAATAACATCTGTACCTGATAATCGAAATGGATAAAACTTGGTACATAAAAAATTTTTTTTGTATTTTTTTAAAGTTTTTCCAGTGTCTTTATGCACACTACAGCCTACAATAATGAAGTGGTTATGATGAAACTTATGGAAAAAGTTTCAACACGTGTGAGAAGATAATTATCATATTTTGGAACACATTGATGAAAGTGGCGGGGAGTCTACCATACAACTGCTGACTTTGCACACTTTGTTTTTAAAGTTTGTTGGGAGCATTCAGACTTCATTCATTAACCAATTTTAATGACACTTTGAAAAAAGATGGAGACTTAAATGACAAGGAACTGATTAGTTTTGTACAATATTGGGGTATGTGGTGGGGGGCCTCCCAAGCACCTGTTTTAATGTACTGTGTCACCATTTTTTCAATGTTTGTTGGGAGCATACCACATTCGCTCGTGAATGAATTTTGATGAAACTTTGGAAAAAGATGTAAATATGTATGGCAAGGAACTGATTAGTTTTTGAGCGATAGTGAACAAAGTGATGGGGGGGTGTCCCGAGCACCTCTTTTTTTAGAAGCTCAATCACATCTGTACCTGATAATCGAATTGGATGAAACTTGGTACATAAGCATTTACAACAATTTACGGGTTACAACAATTCTGCATCCCAGCTTCCGTTATTTTACTTCAGGTAAAAAATGTTTTTTGTAATTTTTTGAAGTTTTTTCAGTGTGTTTATGCACACTACAGCCTACAATAATGAAGTGATTAAGATAAAACCTCTGAAAAAGGTTACAATTAATGTGAGAAGATAGTTATCATCTTTTGGGACACATTGGTCAAAATAGCAGGCGGTCTACAATACAAATGCTGACTTTTCTTACTATGGTTTTAAAGTTTGTTGGGAGCATACAGACTTCATTCATTAGTTTATTTTAATGACACTTTGAAAAAAGATGGAGACTTAAATAACAAAGAACTGATTAGTTTTTGGACAGTAGTGGGATAAGTGGTGGGAGGTCTCCCGAACACGTTTATTGTTTCAATGTTTGTTGGGAGCATACAAAATTTGTTCGTGAATGAATTTTGATGACACTTTGGAAAAAGATGCAAATATGTATGGCAAGGAACACATAAGTTTTTTAGCGATAGTGACCTAGAACAAATGATTTTTTGGAAGCTCAATAAATCAATCTGTATCTCTGTATCTGATAATCGAATTGGATGAAACTTGGTACATAAACATTTAGTACGGTTCTGCATCCCAACTTCCAGTTTGTCACTTTCGGTTAAATTTTTTTTTACTTTTTCGCGTACAACAAACCCAACAAACATAAATTCTATGTTTGTTGGGATACTACTGCTCTCTTAATTTTTTTATAGTTAGACCTACGCAAAATCTACAACATTGTTTAGCTTTTAATTAAAGTATTTGATGGATTTTAGATCATTATATATCCAGAACACTATGTTTCCAGAGCTGTGGTGAAGTCAGCCATACATCAGCGTCGCAATATTTTTTTTTAAGTTTTATTAAATACTAGAAGGTGAGGTGTCCGCGCGGCAATGCCCGTGCTTGCAAAATAAGTGGTAAGAAACTATTTTCTGTTGGAGTAAATACTCTTATAATTAGGGTTTTGTTTTTACACTATCTCACTATTAGTGAAATAGTGTGTTATGCCCGCCAAATTACGTGTTGTTAAACATGTATCATTTACGATTAGAGAATCAGTATAGGGTGTTTTGACTGGAATTTAAGGCTTGACAAATCAAACAACTAAACCGGTTGCGCTAATAGCAAAGATTAGATTCTCGTTAATTCATCCTATAAATTCCATTCCAACTACACATTTTGCACTGTCGGAGTTTTATATTTAACAGATCACCATACAAATAACCTTTTGCCTCACCCTTGGCTATAATATGCATTTCGCATTAACATTTTTATCAATAATCATCGGCACACCTGACTTTTTTTTTGTAACATCAAGGTTATAATGATTTTTGTTATATATACAATGCAATGTTTAAATAAGAAAAAAAATGAAACAAAAGTATTGCTACGTTTAAATTTCTCTTCTTTCGTTTTTATTATAATGAAACGAAATATTATAAATAGAAATGAAATATTTCAATACATGAACATATCCAGTTATTTTGCTGGTATTTTTGAATAAAGAAAAGGGTGTGCATGATTTCTTCCACGTTTTGCGAGTTAATAAACCAACAAGAAGATATTTGTGTGGTAGATGGCATAGCCTGTGGCTTCGTAAATAAATAATTTTTTTGTGGTAAATGTATTGATTACAAACAATATGAGTAACGAGCATCTGTTTCATGCAACCAGCTCTTCTTTCTTGTTTAGCGTAATTTTAAAATTTATAAATAGAAAAATAATTTTCAATTTTGTTGAGTTATGTTTAGAACTTAAAACAAAAAATGTATAAAAAATGTATGAAAAAAAATGTATATAAAAAAATGTATTCATAAATTAAATTTTGTTATCAAATTATATCAAATTTGTTAAATTAAATTATTTATTGGTGTTTTTATTTTTAACAAGTGTTAAGTTTTTCTTGTTGCCTGTTATTATGTTTTTACGTGCTAGAAAGTTTAATTTTTAAAACCAAACAAGATTCAACCTTTTCAATCGATTATAAAGAAAATCATATTTTTGGCATTCTTAAATATGAGCTCATATGTATTAGAAAACGGCTTCGAAAATAGCGAATCCGTTGTTTTACCATTCCGGTTATTTCAACCAATTATATCGATAGTGGCTGAGGTAAATACAATTCGGATGAATATGATGGGGATGTTTGTAATTGTATTCAAAAAGGTACAAATGAATCATCAAAAGTTCTTCGCTTCAAAGTAAATGAGAAGTTGCACCTAAATAATATATTTAGCTTCATTCGTAAGTAAGCGATACAAACGGAGCTCGTCGTCAAAACTTAAACATGATATATTTATTTCAACGCGAAATTTATTTGTACAAGGCAACATTTGAGGATTTTATATCATCAGAACAACAGTTAACCACTTTAATGATATCACAGTATTTTATGATATGTGATTATTTTCTTTGGGCATGAAATTTGTGACAGCCTTCAATCAACATATGTTCCACAACACTTGTTGATATTTGAATTGTTTAAAAAATTTACTATAAAAATTGTATAGCTGCATACATTTTTGTATTAACTTATTTTTTCTTTGTCTCGTTTTTTTAACGTAAGGTTAGTTAAAAATAAGTAGTCAATAAAAATGGTTGAATTCCAACAAAAAAATAAATAGCAATTAAAAAAATTAATGTAAATAAATACTAAAAGAAATTTGAATTGTAATAAAATTATATTATACAGTCCACAAAACTAAGGCGTTGTTTTTCTAATTAATAAAACATCATTTTTGGTCCATTCGATCGCGGATGAATTGGATTATTTGGAATTTTTAATATCAACTTTAAAGACATGCGTTGTCGCCATTTTGAAAACCACTAAGAAATTTTTATTTTGGTTAACAAATGGAATAATAATAATCAAATTTTGAAACAATTATTGGACAGTCTAAATTAAAATAGATAATATTGGGAAAACAGGTAGTATCGTTTTGAAAAAGGTATTCGAATATTATTGTTGTAATTCTTTTTGTGTAAAAATATAATCGAATTTTATATAAATTTTTTTCGTGAAAAAACTAATTATAATATGGCTCCTACGAATCCAAAACGGGGAGATCCAAATCTCGATGATCTAAATCTCGCTAGTTGTAAAACAAAGCAATCTGCAATTGAATCGCAATTGCGGTTTGCAAAAAATTTTATAGAAGACTCAGATGAGTCATATAGTATTGTGGTTATTAAAGCTCGGTTTAATAAATTGGACACAATATATGACAATTATTTTAATAATTATATTGACTTGGTAAGCGCAGTAAAAGAGTTAGAAAGGCTTCCATTTGAAACAGAATTTAAAAATTTTGAAGCAACCTTTTTTGATATACGTGCAGAATATGAAAAAAAATGAATGAGCATGAATGTAGCAATGAAATGAATTCTCGATCCAGATTGGATGAGAAAAGGAATTTCATGCCTTATTCATTCAGTGAAACATTTCGACTACCAGAAGTCAAAATTCCAACTTTTGATGGAAATTTGGATAATTGGCTTAAATTTAGAACGGCACTAATTAATTAAAATAAAAATTTATCGAGCATAATAAAATTGCACCATCTCCAAAGCTGTTTAGTGGGAAATGTAACAAAAATAATCGATAGCGTAGAATTTTCGGATGATGGATTCGAAATAGCATGGAAGGTTTTAAACGAAAAATTTGACAACAAATATTAAATTGTGAAGAAGCATATTTCACAATTACTTAAATTAAAAACTGTGTCCAAGGAAACGTCAAATCGTAGTATCAGGTTCGTTTGTCAAAATCAGATCCAGCAAATTATTGTTATGATGTGATATGTCTGCGATTCTAGTGGGACACTCTATCATTTGCGACAAACCGTGATAATCTGCGAGTATCAGTTCGTCTTGTCTTCCTACGTCGTCAGTGCGCGATAAATGCTTAAGCCATCCTTTATTATGAATATTAAAGTCTCCAAGAATGACCAGTCTTGCTTTGGGGTAGTCCGTGGTAATCTTGTCTAGATTAACCGATATTTGATCGAAAAAGGAAAATCCTGGGGGAGAATTTGGGGATCTGTATAATCCTATTATAAACATAGTTTCATCAACACCCGAGATCTTCAGTGCTATAGAATTATAGTGCTTATAGTTGAACTCGTAGGCCTTAATTCTCATACATGAAAGTGAATCTCGAACAAATACACAGGCACTATGCTTGTTATAAAATGAATGTTCCAATTCGTAACTAGGTATCCGGTATTTATCGAGATCCAATTTCCATACTTTGCCACTAACAGTTGTTTCGGTAAGAAACAATATGTCAGGTTTATTTTTTTCGATGTAATGATGAACCTCGTTTAGATTCGAATTGAGACCTCTTATGTTGGTGAAGTCAATGCTAAGCTGTTGGTTCACTCTCTTGCCGTTTTGTTGAGACAAAGACTTACCCTTTGACATTGCAGGTATAGATACTGAAATTCGGCCAGGCCTAAATTTCAACACTACACAGTACAAAAGAAACTGGGTATCTCTGTCACAAAAATACGATAGCAGGTTTCATGCAACAGTAGCACGATAAGAGAAAAGCAAAAAAAAATGGGGACACAAAAGACACTAACAAAATTGAAGAGTACAAACAAATAAAGGGTTAAATTCGAAATTCCTACTAACAACTAAAACGAAATTTTACATTTTCTGTTACCAAGCAATATAAAACAAATTTATGCTTTAAAATAATAAATGAATTTATTACATCAAAGCAATAAAAGGTAAAATTTTACCTGCCTACGGCCCGGTAACAGTAAATATAAAATACCAAATAATTTTTTAATAAAGAACAATCTCACCAATTATATAATTGTACGCCTCCGTTCTTCAACACTTTTATTTTCATAAACACTAACACAAACACTATAACACTCACTTATTTTTCTATTTTCGATTATTTTTTTTTTGTTTTTTTTCTTTAAAATTTAGGAGACAACCTTCTTCGTCTGACTTCGGTTGATTTTGGGTGGATGACTTATTGTTAGGGTCAGACAATTTAGAACAAGGTTTAAAAATTCGACAACAGCTTATAGAAATACTTGCATCAGCAGGAATGAAACTAAGCAAATGGTCTTCTAATACACCCAAATTATTAGAAAACTTACCAGAAGATTTTATTGATAAACAAAAAGAAAATCATGTTATTAAAACCTTGGGTTTAATATGGGAACCAGAAACAGATATTTTCATGTTTCAAATAAAAAATATAGATTTTAATGCAAAAATTACTAAAAGATCTGTGTTATCCCAAATAGCCAAATTATTCGATCCATTAGGGATATTAGGGCCGATAATAGTATTAGCAAAGTTAATTCTTCAAAGGCTATGGACAGCAAAAATAGGATGGGATGATCCCTTACCCATTCAATTACACACGACATGGATGCACTTTCAATCACAACTACAATCTATAAATAGTATTAAAGTAGATCGATGTATTATTCCTAATTATAACTCAAATAATATTCAGATAGAACTACATGGATATGCGGATGCATCTCAAGATGCATATGGCGCATGTATATATATTTGAGTCATCAATGATAATCAAATTACAACAAGACTTCTGTGTGCAAAATCAAAAGTGGCACCACTTAAATCATTAACTATACCCAAAGTGGAATTGAATGCAGCACTTTTACTGTCAAGATTAGTCAACAAGGTAATCAAGGCTTTAGATATGGAATTTAATAAAATTTGATTCAACTGTTGTATTATCAGATTCAACTGTTGTATTATCGTGGACCAAATGCAAACCAAATCAACTAAAAATATACGTGTCAAACAGAGTAGCAGAAGTTCAAGAACTAACTGACAATTTTAAATGGAATTATGTGAAGAGCGGAGATAATCCTGCAGACTTGATATCACGCGGCGTCATGCCAAATGAACTTAGTAGCATCGACTTATGGTGGTTTGGTCCAAATTACCTACAATTAGCAGAATCACAATGGAAAGTATCAAAATATGGTTTTGAATTAAGAAATCTACCAGAACTTAAGGAAACCGAAACATTAAGTTTCGTAGTCGCAAATTATTTCGTTGAAGATGTGATAAATATTTCAAAATTTAGTTCATATAACAAATTAATTCGAACAACTGCATATGTTTTAAGATTCATAAATACTCTTAGAAATAAAACTAAATTTAGCGGTCCATTATCGACATCAGGATTACAAACAGCATTAAATGTAATAGTCAAAATTGTACAACACAACAGTTTTAAATCGGATATACAACACTTAAAGGATAAGGGAAGGTTAGCAAAGAATAGTAAAATTTTGAGTTTATCACCTTTCTTAGATGAAGGGGAATTTTTAAGAGTCGGAGGAAGGCTTAACAATAGTTCTTTAAATTAATATTTTAATTAAATTTTATTGCCACCAATAATGGTATTACAAATAATTTATTTCAACACTATGCATTTCGATATGTTCACATATCATTATCAAGTGTATACAAGTGTATGTTGATTACAGAAAAAGTTTTTCTTTAGTTCTTGTTTTTTTGTTTTTATTTAAAAATGTTTAATTTCACAAATTTTAATAAATAATGAAATAAGTTCCTTGATTATATTTCTTGCCATTTAATTAAACTGTTTGCCAATAATATGTATAATGTATATAGAACTATTTTGGTTAACAATGATGATATGTCTAAGTTAAATTTAAGTTAATAAATACAAACATAATAATTGTGTTATATTATTGTTCATCCAGTTTTGTGTTAAAATATTTGAAGAACTTTTATAATTGAAATATCTAACTTTAATTTCAATCCATGAAGAGGCAGCAGAAATAATATTTGATGATTTATTATGTATTATTTAACAATCATCGAGGAACAAAAATGTTATTAAATATATGATTAAATAGAAAAGCAAATATGATATAAATTGAAGAATTTCTTGAATGCATAGCATAACCATATAGCGCGAATGACTAGCTATTGGTTTTTCAATTACATTTGAATTACATTTGTTGTTTGTTTTACATTTTCAATTGCATTTGGCATTTCAATTACATTTTACTCTACACAATAGCGAGAATTACAAGCTATAAATTGTATACACTTGATAATGATATGTGAACATATCGAAATGCATAGTGTTGAAATAAATTATTTGTAATACCATTATTGGTGGCAATAAAATTTAATTAAAATATTAATTTAATTAAGGTATTACGGTTTTTGTTCAAAATAAATTATTATAATTATTATAAGAGTTCTTTAAGTTATGATCATAAACATCAATACCTGCTACCAAAACATCATTTCACCAATTTAGTTTTCGAGCATTATCATAAAAAAAATTTGCATAATGGAATTGACTCAACTTTATCAGTAGTTCGTCAGCAATTTTGGCCTATAAATGGCAAAGGCATTTCAAAGGACATTATCAGGAAATGCATTAAATGTTTTAAGGCAAAGCCCAAATTGATGCAGTAAATTATGGGAAACTTGCCATCTGAAAGAACGGAAATTTATCGACCATCAACAATAACTAGGGTAGATTATTGTGGTCCGTTTAATCTCCGTTATAAAAATCAAAGAAAAGATACTTATCATAAGGCATATATTTGTATATTTGTATGCTTTGCATCAAAAGCCGTACACTTGGAAGTTGTTGAAGACGCTTCTGCTGATGCTTTTATAGCCTGCCTCAAAAGGTTTATATCAAGGCGAGGTAGACCTACAACTATTTGGAGCGATAACGGGAGTAATTTCGTGGGAACTTATAATAAATTGCAAGAATTATTTAACAATTTAAAAAATGACAATATTAATAATTATTTAGCAGGTGAAAATATCACATGGAAATTTATATCACCAAGGTCATCCCATTTCGGAGGCCTTTGGGAATCTGGAGTGAAATCCTTAAAATCTCATTTGAAAAAGGTTGTTGGATCAACCAGTTTGACAATTGAAGAAATGTATACTCTGGTCGTCCAAATAGAAGGCATCATGAATTCTAGGCCGCTTACAACATTGTCGACAGATCCAACAGATATGCAACCATTAACGCCAGGACATTTCCTTATTGGAAGTCCACTTAATTTGATTGTAGAACCAAGTTTAATTGATTACCCAACAAATCGGCTTACGTATTGGAATAAAATAACGCAACTCACACAAGGTTTTCTTAAAAGATTTTCTAGAGACTACTTACATAGTCTTCAACAAAAACAAAAATGGTGTCATGATCAGGATAACATTCGAGTTAATGATTTAGTGTTGGTGAAGGACGATAGTCAGCATTCTACTTACTGGATATTAGGTCGCATCGAAGAAACAATATTGGGTAAAGATAATAAAGTCAGAATTGCTATAATTAAAACATCAAATGGATTAATCAAGAGAACTATCACCAAACTATCCAAACTTCCAATTGAAAATGATTTAAATAGCTTAGCTTATATATTAAATAATTTGGGATAATTATTGTAAAACACAGATCTTTTAAGTTTATATAAATACCTATACACTTATAGGACAAAATGTAACTTTATTTCAAAATTAATTTTCATAATTTTCTGATATATTATTGTTTTTAAATTTTCCATTGTATTTTTTTGTTGAATTTACAAAAAATTTCTTTTTCTACTTCAAGCTACGAAAATGTCATTTTAATATATAGTAAAACCTATGTGAAAGGGAAACTTTTTCTAAGTAGTGACTGAAAATGTTTTCAGTCACTAGGACTGAAAGTAAATAAGTTTCGGTGGTCGCCTACAGGTGGTGGTTATTTAAATGATTTTGAAGAGATTGAATATTTTGAATATTTTGATCGAATCGAATCGAAACTTATCATTAAATCAATTGTGTGTAAATAATTGATTAAACTAATAATGAGTGTGTTTTTTTTTCTATATCGGAGAAATCGGAGCGATAAAATAAAATTTGTATCAGATATATCGTATAATTTTTTCCTCCGATAATTAACTGTCAGATATAAAATATATTCTCTGAGTTCTTTCCGCCAAAAAAAAATAAAATAAAATAAAAATAAACTACTTATATAATTTTTATAATATTAAAAAGTTCATCTATTAATAAAACATTTGATATTTAACATAAAAAAAAATCTCTTAGTTTATAACGCCATTTTTATAATTTTCCTTCAGAACAAAAAAAACTGATTCCCGACAGTCATATGCACAACGAATTTTATCTTTAAAACAAAAAATAACGCGTGTCCTAAACTTTCACAAGTGGTTAGATATAAAATAAGCTTCAATTTAGTTAAAAAAAAAATAGGCTATGCCATCTTTTCTTCAATTACACCGTTTTTTTCTTATGTTACACCGTTAAAAATTATTTCAAAATATTAACAGTGTACATTTTTAAAAATTTTGTTCTATTCAACGACATATCATTTATTGACCTATTCAACGACATATCATTTATGAAAATTGATTCAGTAGTTTTTCTACAATCGCTCGTCAAAATGCACTCACATCACAAAATAACAAAAATTGAGGGGCATCCTGTTAAGCCCCTGGTCGAAAAAAAAAATTCTAAGAGAACTTGTGTTTTTTATTTATGAAAGACTATCTATAAACAAAAAATAATCAAAATTAAAAGGGGTCAAGTCAAAACGTTGTTGAATCTTCGTGAAATTGCTTATATATATATATATATATATATATATATATATATATATATATATATATATATATATATATATATATATATATATATATATATATATATATATATATATATATATAAATATATATATATATATATATATATATATATATATATATATATATATATATATATATATATATATATATATATATATATATATATATATATATATATTTATATATATATATATATATATATATATATATATATATATATATATATATATATATATATATATATATATATATATATATATATATGTATATATATATATATATATATATATATATATATTATATATATATATATATATATATATATATATATATTTATTTATTTATTTATACTTTAAAGAAATCGATTCAGTTATTAACATTTATGATTTCAACATTATTATAATTTTATAAGACATAACAATAAAGATAAATAACAAGACCTTAACAATATTTACAAAAATTGGAGAATAATAAAAAATAAAAAGAAACTCAATGAAAAAACAAAATACACAGATAAAATAAAACATGTACTTTTAAGAGCAAATTTAAAAAGGTAAATTTTAACAACTAATAATTTAGAAAAAAATTTTAGAAACGGTTTTTCAGCTGACCCTTAGATAAGTTAAAATCAAACAGTTCTTCAGCAATATAGAAAGATTTGATTAGTCTATTTATGGGATTGTTATCCCCATAGTTTGTGGAATGATGTTCCAGGTCCAGAAGATGATGATGTCGCAAAGATTTAACCGGAACATGGAAGGATATTTTTTCTAAAATTCTCGGTGCATCGATTATGTTTAATAGAATGTTACTGATAAACATAGCATCTAACAATATACGTCTATTTTGAAGGCTGCAAATGTTGTACTTTTCACATTTGACCTTATATGGTGGTAAACTGGCAACATTTTCATGGTAGGGTAAATTTCCGTCGTAATGCCAGCCATCTTTGTATAAAAGAAATATTAAAAATTTATTTTGAATTTTTTCTATTCTTTTGTTATGGTTTGCGTAATATGGGCTCCAGACAACAGATGCGTATTCAACTTGAGATCTAATATATGCAAAATATAGTGAGAGAAGTGTTGATGTGTCGGAAAATTCACCCGTACATCGTTTAACAAACCCAAACAGTGAATTGGATTTGGCAATGCATTTATCTATATGGATTGTAAAGTTCATATTAGTTGTAAACGTTACTCCTAGATCTACGATTTCGCTGACCCTTTTCAATTCCGTATTGTTAATATTGTATGTGAAATTTATTGGGTTAGTTTTACGGTGAAATGACATTATTTTGCATTTATCATTATTTAATCTTAGTGAGTGTTGGTCACACCAATTGCTAAGTCTATCAATATCTTCTTGCAGTTTGTAAGTGTCGCTCTGATCTTCAATTGTACGAAATATTTTTAAATCGTCGGCAAACATGAGTATAGATGAATATTTGATCACTTCATTTATGTCATTGATAAAGATTAGAAAAATCCATGGTCCAAGGCGAGACCCTTGTGGAACACCTGAAGTAACATTTATTTTCTTTGACTGTATATTATTGATTGCTACATATTGTATGCGGTCTCATAAATATGAGCTAAACCATTTAATAGATTTGTTAGAGAAACCAAAAGCACGAAGACAGAAATTTTCCATGTATCAGGGAAAACTCCCGTTGATAAGGATAGATTAAACAAGTGGCACAATGGATTAACTAAAACTTCCGCAAATTTTTTTAAAAAACCAGATGGTACCTTGTCAGGCCCACATCCCTCACCAAATTCAAGCAGTGCCATTTTTATATCATCTTCCTTGATAGTTGGTATATTTATATTCAGTGTTTTGTTAGAATTCAAATCCATATTGTGTACATTATTGGTATTTTGTTGGTAAACCGTTTGAAAAAAATCAGCAAACATGTTTACGATTATTTTTCTATCAGATGAACAGTTGCTATTATATGTCATATTTGTCGGATAGCCTTCAATCTGGCGTTTTGATCTAAAATATATCCAGAACTGTTTTGGATTGGATTTAATATTACTTTGTATATTATCTAGATATAACGTATGTCTGACTTTAAATTGTGTTTGAAATTCTTTACTTATTTTGCAAAATATGTCCTTATCACGGACTGATTGACTCTTTATCATTTTAACATATGCTTTAGATTTTCTATTTTTTAGGTTTATTAAATGTTCATCAAACCAAGCAGGATAATTATTAGATTTTATTCGTTCCAGTGGTATAAAATTTTCAAAACCTACAGTCTGAATTTCATGAAATTTACTAGAATCATCATTAATATCTTGACTTTTTAGAAGTTCAAGCCACTTAATTTCCTTCAAATATTGATGAAGCCCTTCGTGGTTGGCTTTATTAAAGTTGTAATAATATTCTTGATCTTGAGCAAAAGATTGAGTAATTAGGTTTTTAAATTCAAATACTATTTCCAAGAACTTGTGGTTAATGTCATTTACGACAAATGGATAAAGCGATTCGGTGATACTAAGAAGTTCCGTTTCGTTAGTGAAAATAAGATCTAAATATCTGTTGCGTTCATTGGGTATACTGTTTATTTGTCTAAGATCAAAGCTCGACATTGCATCAACAAACAAGTTCTCAGAATCAGATGTTACATTGCAAGGCAGCATACAATTCATCGTTGGTTCATAGTGCCATATAACTTTTGGCAAATTGAAGTCACCTAGAACTAAAATTAGATCCAAAGGGTTTGTTGTTTTTAAAAATTGACCAATAGTGTTGATGCAGTCATCATAGGATTCAAAACCAGATTGTGGTGGAATATATG
Organism: Diogma glabrata; assembly: GCA_963693315.1. Classification (NCBI taxonomy): domain Eukaryota; kingdom Metazoa; phylum Arthropoda; class Insecta; order Diptera; family Cylindrotomidae; genus Diogma; species Diogma glabrata. The sequence goes on from OY856186.1 coordinate 134,843,344, forward strand.
CAGCATAAATATACAGATTCCTTTTATTGTTTAAAATAATTTTAACACATGTTTGCTCAATTGAGGAAAGAAGTAAGTTTACAGATGCGCTATTGAGCATAGAATGTACAGCAACAAGTACACCACCACCAGATTGCTTTGAACTTGTTGCCAATGAACGGTCACATCTATATACAACGTAATCATTGCCGAAATATTCCTTACTAAGAATACCTGGGCTTAATGATGTTTCACAGATGACGTATATTAGGTAGTTAGTTTGAACTACAAAATTGTAAAATTTGAAGCTTTTGAAAGCATTCTTTTAACATTTTGATAGTATAATGTGCATATTTGATTGGACTTTAGAGTATTAGCATTTGAGTTGTTAGAATGTTGTGGTTTTTTCCTGCTGTTAGTATAAATATATTTTTGATCAGATGTTATCCAAGCTTTTCTTTTGGCCCGGTTGGGGAAAATTTTGACGACTAGTTCTCCATTTTGAATTCTTTAACTAAAAGTCCTGTAGGCCATAACTTAGAATTTAACGCATCGTAAAATTGTTTTTCCGGAAGACTTATTCTGAACGATAAGTAATCATAGTTCATAATATTATCTTGATTATGTGAAAGATCAATGCACACTGCCTTATCCAGTTTCATTCCAGTTTTTAAAAATAGTTCAAATTGTTCCTTGGAAACAGACCGCGAAACTCTACTAACGAAGAGCCACTTTCTTGGTGATGCTGCTTTTATTTGATAAATATCAGACAGGTTAGAGTGATCGGTGTAACCTTCATTACTACTAGCTGTTGTTATAGGAGTTGGTGCTGAAGGTGGTAAACTTCTACAACCAGTTGAGACTTTGTAATCGATGGTGTATTAGTAATGGCATCAATCTGTGAGCTCGATATTGGTGGAGCTACCAATATTGGAGAAGAATATTTCGTATTTACACTACCTTTCGGTGTAGTAAGTTCAATAAATGGTTTATCAACGGTTGATGCTTTGGTAATCGACCGAGTCACACGTCGATCTTCAGCAATACAATAATTAACTGATTCTTTATTTTCAATTGAGATGTTGTTTGTCTGTTGTAGTGGCAATATCCTTTCATCATTATCTAAATGGTAAGCATTATGGCAGCTCGGATTGGTTTTGACAGTGCTTTTGTGAGTTAAGTTAATAATTGAGTTAAGTTGGTTCATTCCAACCATACATTCCGGGCAAAACCAATTCAAACCATGAACACTATCAAGAACAATTTTGACTGCTTTCTTAATTTCAACTGAAAATTTACTTAGCAAATGTTTAGTATTACGAGTAGCACAGTTATAATCGATTACTTTATTACACATAAAACCACTGCAAGTTAAAAACCATTCATCGATTATAATGATGTCACAATCTATACATTTTTTTAGAATCGACATTATCCAATTTTATAATATTTGTTTTTATTTAATAACAGTTTCTTGAACTTGATTTTTCGATGGCTCTTT
>OY856186.1:134845023-134926659 GCA_963693315.1 Diogma glabrata
TTTAAAATTTTCTGTTCTGCCAAAATTTTTTATTTACCCACTTATTTTTCCTCAATTTTAAATATTATATTTGCGTATTGAATGTTAATGTGAATGACAAATAAAAGTTTGAGTGTTCAAAATATTATTTTAAAAAATTAGAGGACATAAAAGCGAAAAAAAGTAGCAAAAACGCTAAAATTGAGATGTCTTTTTCGAAATTTCGTTTCTGCATCAGGCTATAACTTTTGGAACATCACTCCAAATGACTTGAAATTTTACAGAGATCTTGAGTTTGGTATGTTCTTTCAAAAATATAGATTCTTTTTTATGTGCTACTTAACGGAAAATAACGGTGGCATTATAATAAAATCAAAAATTAAAAATTTTTCAAAATTCTAAAAATATTCCAAAAATTTTACAAAATTAAAAATTGAAAAATTTACAAAATCAAAAATTCTAAAAATATATATATAAAATTCACAAATTCAAAAATTCTATTTTCTTTTCAAAATTCTAAAAATATTAAAACAATTATAACAAAATCAAAAATTAAAACTTTTTTCAAAATTCTAAAAATATTGCAATAATTTTTGCAATATTTACAAAATCAAAACTTTTTTAAAAATTCCAAAAATATTTCAAAAACTATAACAAATACAAAAATTTCCATGTCATACTTTCGCCATACAACAGCTAATTTTTTTTCCAAAAAACTGGCTAAAAAAATAAATGAGATCATTTTTTTGACATACTTGACAATATTTTTTTGACAAACTTATAATGCAAGAAAATTCTCAATAATAATATCATTTTCATTTCATACAAATAACTAATATTATTATTTTCTAAAAAAATAAATGAAAATCATTCTTTTGACACACTTGACATAATTTTTTTGACAAACTTATAATGCGATAATTCTCTATAGGGCTATTATTTTGAAAACGTACATAAAAAAAAATCGACTATTTTTAAAAAATCTGAAATTTTGATATATTGTTGGTATTGACGAAAGAAAAAAGGTTATTTCTGCTTTTATTTTTTGAGTACTCTGAATCGGAGTTATGCGCGGTTGAATTTTTGAGGCTTTTTAACGTAGTTTTGGTAATGGTGTCAATGTTTTGTTAATAGGTGCTACAAATTTCATGCAATTTACGTATATTTTTGCAAATAAAGAGAAAAATAATATAGGCCGTGGCCCATTTCTCAAAAATGCCGATGAAATTGAAATTTTGACGTTTTGCGCTGAAATATAATTTTTTGTTTTGCTTTATTTCCTTCCACAAAAAATAAATTTCGAAAATATACTTATTGGAAAACAAATATTATTTGAATTTCAACACAATCTGTCAAAATTTACTCAAGCAGGATAGCAGAGTAAATTGAAATTGTTTAGTCGATTTGCAGATTCAATTTCAATTTCAATTTCATCGAAAAATGGGCCACAGCCATTGAATAATCGAAATGTGTAAGTTGGGAATTGATAATTTTTCTCTTTTCCGCTAGGCGGCGCGTTAAACCTTGGTTTAACAAAGCTCATATCTAAAAAAGGGTCATTTTTTTCACAAATTTGAAAGTAAACACATGCAGCTATGAAACTAAAAACTAAAAAGTGAGAGATCCATATGGAATTTTTTATACGATTTTTTAAAGTTTAGTATATGAAAAATTCACATGCGTTTTTACATCAAATTAATTATGCTTTACTAAATGTGAATCTAATATATTGAAAATTTTATATTTTAACATCTGTACTAAATATTGAAACATATTCTGGGCATTGCTCATTGAAAAACAGGTTTTTAGTGAGAATAAGAATTGGAGATTCCAACGACCGAAAATTGTGATTTACTTTCAACATCTTAACACTAACATAAGCATGAGACTATTATTAATAAATAATTTTTCTATAAAAATCATAATTTAATGAAACAATAATAATATTACAAACAAATACATAAACAAATTAATTTACATACTTTTTTTGCCTCTGAATTGAAATATTTCTGATTATCGGAAAGGAAAACATTTTGACAATTATTTTATCTTATATTATGTTATCCAGTAAAAACCTAAGCAGAGTTTGCCAGACTTTTTGAAATGCGGCCAAGCACGGGCCCATTAATGGTTAACAGTACATGGCTATTGTTATTGAGCCGGTACTAGAACCATTCATCGACCGATCTATGCTTTACAGAAAAGAGCAAGTATACAGTTACTTTTGAATGGCCAAGCATTGCCCTTAACAGTACTTGTATATTTGTATTGGGCCATTACTGGAACCATAAATCGACTGATCTACGGTTTATAGAAAATAGCCAGTATACTTTACTTTATATGGTCTATCAATGGCCCGTTAGGGTTCAGCATTAATTGGATATTTTTATTGGGCCAGTACTGCAAACATGAATTGCCCGATCCAGTCGTGGTTGCCAGTACTCGGCTATTGCTGCAATACTGGTCAATATCATTGATCCGTTCTAAGTATTAAAATACTTTTCTATTTTACGGATGGCTCAGAAACTCAATATAAAAATAAGAGGAATTTTATAAATCTTTGCAAACATATTGTTGATTTTTAAATTCCTGCAGCATGGCATTTCTTTGCAACAGCACATGGAAAGGGTCCATCGGATGAGATTGGAAGCACACTTAAAAGAGAAGTCCAGAGAGCCTCAAAGATCTCAGTATTTTTTACGGGATAACACTACACGCGATAAAATAATTGCCAAAATGTTTCCCTTTTCCGATAATCAAAAATATTTCAATTCAGAGGCAAAAAAAATATATAAATTAATTTGTTTATGTATTTGTTTGTAATATTATTATTGTTTCATTAAATTATGATTTTTATAGAAAAAATATTTATTAATAATAGTCTCATGCTTATGTTAGTGTTAAGATGTTGAAAGTAAATCACAATTTTCGGTCGTTGGAATCTCCAATTCTTATTCTCACTAAAAACCTGTTTTTCAATGAGTAATGCACAGAATATGTTTCAATATTTAGTACAGATGTTAAAATATAAAATTTTCAATATATTAGATTCACATTTAGTAAAGCATAATTAATTTGATGTAAAAACGCATGTGAATTTTTCATATAATAAACTTTAAAAAATCGTATAAAAAAATCTATTTGGAATTTCTCACTTTTTAGTTTTTAGTTTCATAGCTGCATGTGTTTACTTTAAAATTTGTGAAAAACAAAAAAAAAATTACGATTTTTGAGATATGAGCTTTGAAGTAAACCAAGCTTTAACGCGCCGCCTAGCGGAAAAGTGAAAAATTATCAATTTCCAACTTACAAATTTCGATTATTCAACTATTTTCTCTTTATTTGCAAAAATATACGTAAATCGCATTAAATTTATGGGATCAGTTAACAAAACATTAACACCATTACCAAAACTACGTGAAAAAGCCTTAAAAATTCAACCGCGCATAACTCCGATTCAGAGTACTCAAAAAATAAAAGCAGAAATAACTTTTTTTCTTTCGTCAATACCAACAATATATCAAAATTTCAGATTTTTAAAAATCAAAGATTTAAAAATCGACAAAAAAATGTACTTTTCAAAATAATAGCCATAATAATAATAAAATTTCATATCCTACAAATAATTAATTTTATTTTTTTCGAAAAATTGGGTAAAAACTAAATAAAGTAGTAAAATCTAATTAATAATCAAATTACCGAAGTCACACACACTTGACAACATTTTTTTGACAAACTTATAATGCCATAATTCTCAATAATAATAATAAAATTTAATGTCATGCAAACAAAATTAATTTTATTTTTTTTCCAAAAAATTGGGTAAAAAAATAAATAAAAATCTTTCTTATGACACACTTGACAACCTTTTTTTGACAAAATTATAATGCAATCATCTAGTTTTTGGTCTCACATACCAATCCCGACCATCAAAGTTTCTTCAAGTTCAATGTTTCTATTCGTTATCACTTAAAATGAACGTTTTTATGCAAAAAATATGCAAATTTCCTTGTTTTGACACACTTGTTTTTTTGAAACACTTCAGGTACAGTTATCGAACAGATCGTCTTTTCGGCTCTTCCCATTGAGTAAACCTATTTTTTAATTTTTGAAATCCGTCCAGCGGTTTTCTAGATTTCGTAGGTTGTGACGGCCGGCCGGCAGACAGACATACATTTTTTTTTTTGCTTTTTTAGAATAAGTAGGTCCTAAAACGTTGAGAAATGCCAAAAAAAAGCGGGGGTAAAAATTTCACTTTTGGCTCATGAATGCAATACTTAGGATTTTTCAAAACCGAAGTAATATCCCATAGGTTACGGTAGACTACGATTGGTGTTTTTTTTTTTAAATTTTAAATCGTTTTTTTTTTATTTTTTATTTGATATTTTGTTTTATTTATTTTTTATTTTTGATCTACGGGTGTGACAATCCCGCTTACTCCAGTTCCTGCTATTGACATATGAATTAATGTGAGATATCATATACCACTGGCAATAGCAGTGAGATATCACTAGGGTATCATATGAAAGGGCTTCATTTCAGTATTCCATAAAAATTTATTTTGGAGTTTTACACCTCGCCATTTTTTGTATAATTTTGAATAATGACGTTGTTTTCGCTTTTTCTTACCTCGATTAGCTCCGAACCTATCTGATCGAAAATTTTCAAATGTACTTGGAATGATAGAAAAATTAGTACGTTTTTAATAAACAATATAAAAAAGTGTCATATTTCCATACTTATTGGGGGGGTGGAAATGAGGAGGGGTAACAACACTATTTAAAATGTGGTCAAGTGGGGTGTCATTTGAAAGAGCACTTAATTTAAAAAACAAAGCAATTTTTTTTAGAATTTTGCGATGCCCAGTTTTTGAGTTATAGTAAAAAAAGTGCGAATTTAGACCGTTCCCCCCCCTACGTTTCGAAACTGATTGACAGAAAAATTTGTAAAAATTCACAAAGTTAGAAATTTGCTAAATTTTGTACGAAAACTATAGCGAAGTCTCTAATAATTATATTTCTGTGTGTTTAGAGGACCGGGGTAGAGGGGGTAAAAAAAATTTTCTTTGACCCAAGCGAGTGGGGTGTCATTTGAAAGAACATCTAATTTTAAATTCGTTGCAATTTTTTTTAGAATTTTTCGGTGCCCAGTTTTTGAGTTATTGTGAAAAAAGTGCAAAATTCACACAGTTCTCCCCCATACGTTTCGACACTGGTTGACAGGAAAATTTGTAAAAATTCACAGAGTTAGGTAATTTGGTAAATTTTGTACAAAAACTATAGCGAAGTCTCAAATAATTATATTTCTGTGTGCTTAGAGGACCGGGGTAGAGGGGGTAAAAAAAACTTTTTCTTACCCAAGCGAGTGGGCTGTCATTTGAAAGAACATCTAATTAAGAATTCATTGCAATTTTTTTAGAATTTTGCGGTGCCCAGTTTTTGAGTTATTGTCGAAAAAGTGCAAAATTCAGACCGTCCCCCTCCCCCTCCATACGTTTCGACACTAAATGACAGAAAAATTTGGAAAATTTCACAGAGTTAGGAAATTTGGTAAGTTTTGTATGAAAACTACAGCACAGTTTTTGAGTTATGGATAAGAAAGGGCAAAATTCAGATCGCGCCGCCGCCTACGTTTCGACGTTTCGACGATGACTGACAGAAAAATTTGAAAATATTCACAGAGACAGGAATATTGGTAAATTTTGAATGAAAATCATATCGAAGACTCAAATAACTATATTTCTGTGTGTTTATGGGATGGGTGTGGGGAGGGAAAAAAACCATTTTTGACCCAAATGAGTGGGGTGTCATATGAAAGAGCACTTAATTTAAGAAATGTTACTATTTTTTGTAGAATTTTGCAAAGTAGAGTTTTTGTGTTATTGAAAAAAAAATATTTTTAGTATGTAGCCTTTCCACCCCCCTAAATTTCAACACTCGATTGACCGAAAAAATAATCAAATTTAATCCATTTACAAGCTGGTGTAATTGAATCTTTTTTAAGTTACCAAAAACATCTATGGATAACATTTAACCTGAATTAACATATTGTTTGCCATTTTTGATCAATGTAGATTTGATTGTAATTTACTATTGACATTTACAATTTAACATTTATTTTGTTATGTGTCTATGGTCTGAAAATATAAGGACATTACAACACAACTTTTTGTCAATAATTTTTGATATTGTGTTCTTTTACATTCACGGCACCCTTGACGAGCGAATTTTATTCGCACTTGTCTGACTTTTTTTTATATAACAGCGAACACATTATGAGGCAGAAATAAAAAAACCTTCAATGTTACAGAAAACATTTAATTTAAAAAAAAAACTCTTCAATAAAAAATTTTACATATACTTATTTATTTTTAATTTTAAATTATTATCTTTTTTTCATGCATGAATTAATAGTCGAGGAAAATTAGGTTTTAACTTCTAAGTCCTCAGGGACAGCTCCGATTTTGATGATTTTTTTTTTTAAATGTGTGTTTTTATATATTATTTGAAATCAGAAACATTACAATGTGCGCAATTAAATATTTATATTGTTTAAATAATAAAAACATAATTTATGGAGAGAAAAAATTTTGTCACGGTATTTTTTAACTTTTAAATAGTATAATTTAAAAAATTTGTTTTGTTTTCTTTTTTAATTTTTAAAAGCTTTAAATTATACGAATATTGTAAGAAAAAAATTGTAAACAATTATAAATTATTTTGTATTTATTTTTCATTTAAATATGAAAATATATAATTCTAAATTCAGAAAGTGTAAACTATAAATTCAGGAAATTCGATCATTTTAATTCGATGATTAAAGGGCAGAGAAGTCCCCATATAATAAATAAGCATTTCCATAATCCCACAAAAAATAATAAAGTCCTATTTTCATATAATTTAAATTATATGAGTTGAACATGTATGATTCATAGTAACATAACTCTCTCAATTTTAAAGTTACAACTTCCATTAAAAACTCGATTTATAGGTTCTTTCAAAGCTATAAGATGATATATATTCCAACATGCCTAAACCCTTCACCTTCAAATTGTTAAGGGTTGAACGACTCGAAAGGAGTGATCCGTGCACTATAATGCAAACTTGAAACAGTTATATCTTTGGTATTTTTTATCCCACAGAAAATAAAATAAAACCAATTTTTGGTTAAGAAAAAACCTACGTTTTTGTCTGGAGTAGTTTTTTACGTATATTTGTTAGTTTTAGAGTTATTTTGAACAGAAGGTACTTTCTTAGGAAATTTGAAAATTCATTTTTCATTATTATCAAACTTTTTTCGGAAAATACGTATTCTAATCTAGCAAAACTTCTGGATCACATAGGTAACACTAAAATACAGCTAGTTGTAAAGGGGCTATGGCCTATGGTCAATATAAATTCTATTAGGAATGACCGAAATTTTAACGCTGAGTTTCTATTTTGAATTCGAGATGCCCGCTTGGTTTTTTTTAATGCAAACGACTTGAACTAGTGCCCATTTTAAACGTCTTTTCAATCATTACAAAAAAGTATGACAGTTTTGTCCGACAAATGCATTACTTTTCCGTTATTTAACATTGAATTCTTCGAACCAAGTCGTTAAAAAAATGTCTCGTCATTGAACCATAACTTGCTTCATTTTGGACCTACAACCCTCATAAAAACAACAATCTCTTAGTTTTTTTAAGTTTCATTTTTGTTGATTACCAAATTTTTGAGAGAACGCTAAGTTTAAGAGTTATTTTCGAAAAACTATCAAAAACCATGCGTTTTTCAACGAACAATATAAGTTTTCAATCGCAAATAACTCGAAAAATATCGATCTATCGAAAAAAACTTTATACAACATTCTATACTTCAAATGTGTCCTTTTATCTATTTTTGGGGTTACTTTGAGTGAAAAATATTCCGCCCTCGAGAAGGGGTGGAATCCACCCCAGGATATAAGGGCACATCAGCGCTATGCCACTTTCGTTCCTTGAGCCATTCCTAAACTACTCACCAAATTTCATGTTAATCGGACAAGGTTCAAAGAATTCGGAGCGGAAAACGTGTCTGTTCGTAAAACTTAGCAAAGTCTCTATATTAATGACAAATGTATATACAGAAGTTAGACATAGCGAGTACATATTTTGCTACTCTTATAATACCATATTTTTATGTTATTATTAAATGAAATTTTCTATAAATTTGAACATAACAATTCTTTTATTGCATAAATTTTGTTAAAAAATAATTTGTTCATAAATTTTGTTTATATTGTTTAAACAACATAAATATTTAATTGCGCACATTGTAATGTTTCTGATTTCAAATAATATATAAAAACACACATTTAAAAAAAAAATCATCAAAGTCGGAGCTGTCTCTGAGGACTTAGAAGTTTTACGGATTTTGAAGCTAATTTTCCTCGACTATAAACTAATAATAACCTTTGAGTTTTAAAATTATACTAATTGAATTAATTAGAAAAATTCTCATTTTTATATTATAATTTTACATATGTATAGCTGCATTCTCGCACACAACCAGATTATCCGCTTCTGTTTTCCTTTCCAACAATATCAACAATTTCTTCAACGTATAAAAAAAACATTAAACCAAACATGTTTAATGTTGAAATTGAGTGACGTAACTAAAATCAACAGTAGCGTATAAAAATGTTGCGACCTTTAAGAAAATTAATGAAATTATAATTGAAAATGAAAACCGTTATTTTTAGAACAAAACTGAAACAGTCCTGGCGTTACAATTAGTACAGGAAATGAAGCTCAAAAAATGGCAAAACCTCGCAATTTTTTCGTCCAGTATCGATTTGTACAAAAATTTGGGATTAGGCTCATTTCACCCTCTAGTTCATTTTCTATACTGAGCCGTTGTACGCTTTTGGTTTTTTAAGGGTGAAAACTACCCCTAATTGTAAAAAATTATAAAATAACATTTTAAACTTTAATATGGTTAACATTTGGTTTGAATTAGTTAAATAATGATTGTTTTATGTTTAGGATATAATATCATAATATTTCAACCCTTAAAAACCACTCTTAATAACATTGCAATTTTTATAAGTAAGTTAATAGATCTATACAGAAAAAAAGTAGAATTACATACAAAAACATTTATTTACACAAAAATACGAATTTGCAAATACAAATACAAATAGTTTTTTAATCATCTTCATCGAGATCGATGTCATCTTCGTCTTCTTCTATAACTGGTGGACTATTGTTGCAATCTTCACCCGAGCACCCAGAACAAAAAAAATTATTAATTTTAAAAGCAACTAACCGATTTATTTACTATAATAAACACAATTGAATAATTCTAAAAAAAATTGTCAAAGCACGTGTTATTTCTTTCGAACTTTAGAACACACTGGCGAGGAATCAACGAAATATACACTCACACACGCAGACACATTAGCAGATGTTTCTTCTCCTCTGTCTTTCGATTTGAATGGAGAAAGTGGAACATATTATAACGTATTATTGTTTTAGTTAGTTTAAGTTAGTTTAGTTAAGTTGGGTGAGTAGTTTTTAAGTGGGGTGAGTTTAAAGGACTCGAATAAGAGGGTGTTTGCACGTAAATAGAGGTTTTAAACAGCTATGCCTCGCTAAATATTCACTGTAAAGAAAATCTATGCACAAGGAAAGTTTAGTTATTAAAAAAGCTACAATTTAGTACCCCATCATTTTTTTCATATCTCCAGTATTTTCGGAGGTATTTTGAAGAAAAGGATGAAAAATACGAAATGGCAAAAAATCCATTTATCTTTAAACTACAATTTTTCTAAAATTAGGCTCTTTTAAAAGGTCAAACTTCTTGGATGTATTGATAATACATATATAAAAAGAATTACAGAAGGGTGAAAATCAATTTTAATTAGGAGGGTAGTTAGGGGGTTGTTTTCACTGATTTTCGTAGAAAAAAGTAGGTACCGACCTTATTTTGATCATAAGTCGCTCAATTTTTATGCTAGAAACTTTTTTTTTTGTTTAAAAGGTCTAATTGTATACTTGAAAAAAGATTCTGTAAGAATTTTTCCTCGAAAAATGCAAAGTTTTCCCTTTATTTGGCTTTGAATATTTCAAATTATGCATTTGACGAAAAAAGCTAACCTTTAACATGCCGTATCTCGGTTTTTATTGGTCGTAAAAAAATTATAAAAAAGATTTTGTTTGTTTTTCTAAAAGCTACAATTTTGATATCAACAGTTTTTTTGATTAAATGCATATTTTTCGAGTTATTCTCAAAAACCCCTCTAAAAAAGTCGATTTTTTCGTCGAAAAATTGTTACTTTCAACCGCGAATAACTCGAAAAATAATAGTTTTACGAAGAAAACGTATAGAACATTTTTTTCTTAGAATTACTTTTTTCATCGATTTCCATGGCTAAAATGTAATGAAAAATTTCCACCCCCGGGATGGGGTGGCAACCACCCCCAAGGTTTCAGCGTACAGCGGCATGGTATAGAAAATGATCTTTGGGCTATTCCCTACCTTCTGTGAAAATTTTAAGTAAAAACATGCTGGACGAAAAAATTGCGAGCCAAAATGCTTCATTTCCTAGCCTATATCCATTCTTTAACAAAAAATATAATAAAACAAAAAAAGAAAGATTTATCCCAGCAAACATTTGGGACTTTTGCGAACGTTTTGTTAGCGGCGATGTGATCGTCCCGATGATTTTGTGAACATCACATGTGAGTGTTCTCGTTATATGTCATGCGAACGTTAACATCACATAAACTGAAGCAATCTCCGAGCGTTCACAGTCTTTGAACGCGGATAAATAACATGCGAACGTTTGGCTACTCAATCCACACGTGAACATTTTGTGATCGATCGCTGCTAGGTTGCAGTTGAACGAGTTGTGATCGAACGCTTGTAGGCATGAGAATGGTTTGGGATCGACCACTGGTAGGTCGCATGTTAATGGTTTGGGATCGAACACTGACAGGCCACAGTATAGTAGGAATTACAATATGTGTCACAATAACACATAAAACCTTTTAAGACCAAGGTTCCACAACAACATACGTTCAAAGGTGAACTGTTAACTGTGAACGCTCGGAGATTGCTTTAGTTTACGTGATGTTAACGTTCGCATGACATATAACGAGAACACTCACATGTGATGTTCACAAAATCATCGGGACGATCACATCGCCGCTAACAAAACGTTCGCAAAAGTCCCAAATGTTTGCTGGGGTACTGCCTAATTTGATATTGATTTGCAAAAATAAAACAAATGTGGGTTAATGCACTAACAAAAATAAAATCTTTTATTTCACTTAATAACATGTTAATAAATATAATGTAAAATAAACATAAATAAATTATAAAATAAAAATATAATTAAATTAATCTCATTTTCAATCTCTCTCAAAAAAATTGTAATAATAATAATATAAATATAAATAATGAGAAATATAAAAAAACTGTTAATATTTACTCATACATCCGGTGTTTTTTTTTAGTTTTTCGTCATTTCGACATTTTTCTTGCGTTATTCTTTTAATGAAATTTTTCACAGCTTTAATAATGTCCTCTTTGCTCTTTCCAACCGGTCTTTTATAGCTTATGCACTGACATATTAATGTTAAAACTCCATGTAGTTCCTTGAAAGCTTCTTTATTGTTTTGTACTGGCTTACCTATATAATAATAATATATGTTGATTATAAAAATAATTAACAGTGGTTAAATTTAATACAAACTAATAGAAATTAATGAGAACTATATATGTACCTAAAGCGAACCCACTTTGTCCACTCCAAGTGTACATTAAGAGAACATCATACGCTACCACATCTTCCATTATTAAACGAACTGCTTTTGGTAATTCCATCGTAGTTAAAATTGTAGTTTGAAGGAGCAGTGTCTTTGAAAATACAAATACGTAAATAATTTGCATGATGAATAAATAAATACTTTAACAAATCATTAATTGTAAACTGAACTCACCATCTGGTTTAGGAAATCATCGTTAGCAAGATTTGTATTAAGTTTTTGAAACCCGGCAAGAGTGTCAATTTTGATTGGCCGTGTGAATCTCGGGTCAGCAGTTATTGTGTTTGCATGTTAATTCGTGAATGTATTTAAATTTTTAATAGTAGGTATTAGGTTTTGAGTTGTTTCTTGCAACACTTTGAGCATGGATTTCACTTCCATTAGGTCGGCTTTAATTTGAACAACATCGTTTGATGATAACACATTAATGTCTGAAGTCATAACTTGTGGTATTTGATGTGTTGTTGTCATATTGTCATTTAATGAGCTAGTTCTTGATATAGAGGATAATTGTGTTAGATCTAAAAATTCAATATTATCGTATTTATTCTTCATTTATATCCGATTTTGGTGTTGTATCTGATATTGTATGTAGTTGATGTTGAGTGATTATTATTTATATAATGATTAAGGTTCGGTGGTGCTGACAAAATAGATGCAGCCGGATGCAAACGATTTAATTTTTTACTGCTCATTTTGATGAAAAAAGACTGTGCTGCAAATTTTAAAAAGATTTTTAGTGTAAAAATTATGAGAAAGTTAAAATTAACGACTAACTTGTGAAGGAGAGGATAAAAAATGAAGATATCTTCATTTAATTCCATCGCAAATAATTTACAATTTATGTCTGTGGCTAAAATTTGTGATTGATGGACCGTTTCAGACGATTTATTGGCTTTGAAAATGTTAAAATGGCTAGATCGCAACGGCAATGTGAAAAAGTCTGTTTTCCCCAATAATTTCGTGTAATATACCATTACAAGGTTATTAATTAGTTTGGCATAATGAAATCGGCATATACTAAGATTCTTTGACAAAAACCACTGACTTCTATTTGAACAATCAAGAATATAATCTGCCATTATTGGTTTCATATTAGTTTCAACAATTTCGTTATTGTTTATTATTGATTGTCGTTTTAATATAGGTTTTATGGATGTGATATTGTGATGAACAGTAGAAATTCCAAAAGAATTATATTCTGAGATACGGTTACAAAATGTTGCTAGACAATCACTCCTTTTTTTTTGTTAGGTATTTTATTTTATGCATATAATTTTCGTACATGAAAGCGCTAAAATTGTCTAGATGGCCATGCATTGCAACTTCCTGTGGTAAATGAATAAAATTGTGAACATTGTACACAATATGCTCAGGGCCATATAATTCAGAAACTTCATCAATAAACAACTGAAATAACATTTTCGCAACATTCGGGTAAAGTTTTGCTTTAGATTTAGCACACAGAATTATGGAACCCAAATGAAGCATCAACAAATTATTGTACCAATCCTCTGGTAAATCATTTTTAAAGGCAACTGGCCCTACACAAAGTAATATGGTTCTTAATTCGGTACCTTTGAAATTGCCTAGTTCTAATAGTGGTCGAATTTTACGTTGAAACTCAGGCGGTTGTGTGGCACTAATTTTGACTAAACGATCTTTAATCTTTTTAAGAGCAAAAGAAGGTAAACGGGCGCTCAATTTACCATTGGTCCACATTTTTAATAGTTTTTTCATAACACCGAGACACAGAAGGTGTAAATAATCTAGCGGAAACTGTGTTATCATATCTATATTTAATTGCTCCAGAACTGAAATACCTCTATGGTGTTCAGGATTTATTCGGTTTCGAAAAGATGCATCTGTCGGCAGTGTTGCGTCGCAGTTAGGAAACGTCATTCTATTTTTCTTGAACAATCCTTCTTGAACACATTTTCCACAACCAAAATAGCCAGTGTGGCCTTTTGTGAATGTGATATCTGCTCTCGCAGGAGTGTCGCAAATAAATAAGCCAAGCTCTATTTTAAAAGCAAGATCATTAAAACTAAATGGAGAAATTGATTTAAAATTTGAATGGCATTAAAATTGGCTGGCCAATAAACACCAATCGCAGAAATGATATGAGCAATTGAAGGAGTATTAGCAAAATTAGATAATATTAACCAAAAGCACTCTTTACTACTCCGCGACAAAGGTAAACCATCGATATTAATATTTAATATTAAAGTTGACGGTGGATTTTCAACATTTTCACATAAAGTTAGTGTTTTGGTAAGGTTTATTTTAAGTCCTATATGGACATATGTGCTAGGCAAAATGAATACAACGCTCCTATGTTTTGGTGTTGCTAAAAGTGTACGACTATCTCTCGGTAATGAAAGCCATATTTGTCTTAAAAAAAACAAGTAGCTCGTTCAAAGCGGAATGGCTTACATTATTGGCAATTGCCCATTTCTTTAAAAATGTAGAAGGGTCCATATATATGTATATATATATATATATATATATATATATATATATATATATATATATATATATATATATATATATATATATATATATATATATATATATATATATATATATATATATATATATATATATATATATATATATATATATATATGTATATATATATATATATATATATATATATATATATATATATATATATATATATATATATATATATATATATATATATATATATATACATATATATATATATATATATATATATATATATATATATATATATATATATATATATATATATATTTTTTTAAGGCGTTCATGCTCCATGTAGGAGCGTTGCCTGGCTAATCAGCTTTGAATATTCACCACGGTCATTCGCAACACCGGCATAGTTACCATCAGCGTTGCCACTCAAAAAAATTAAAATGTATCCAATTTTATAAAAAAAATGTATCCAAATGTATCCACGTTTTTGAAAAAATGAAACATGATTATTTGATATTGCTAAAGGACTAATTACAATATATGTTTAGTACAATTCAGCATCCTGATCACATTTATTTATAATATAACAAAAAAATCACATTAATTCAAATTTTTATCTGATGATTTTTATATGTGTTTTATTTGATGAATAAATTCCATATACATTTTTTGCACAGTTTTTGTCACCTCCAAAAATTCCTCTTTTTCCAGTTTATTGTATGCTAAAAATGATTGTACTGCATATCCCATACTTATTTTAGACAATTGTATATGGTTTTCTTCATTTTCAAAGCCTAGCTCATTTACATTCCTCAGATTTAAGAAACGATAAGGGCGATAAGTAAAATTGTATAAAATGGACTTTTAAATCATTAAAAAAATGTGATCGATTTTCAAAAACTGTTTAAAATTAGTTACACTGCTCGCCAATTTCTGATACTTTTTCTTTCACAAAAAGAGAATAGATGAACAATATAACAAATTTCATAAACATTTTCAAAGTTTTTGGAAATCCAACACAGCTAAAGGCATATTAATAAAATGTATCCATTCAAGCAGTTTTGTGATTTTTTTGTATCCAGTATCCATTTAATAAATTTTTCAAATAATGTATCCAAATGGATACAAATGTATCCAAGTGGCAACGCTGGTTACCATGGCAGCCGATTTTTTTAAGGTCGTTTATTACGTCAGTCTCCCATTGTAGTCGTAGTCTTCCTCGCGGTCTACCACTCCCTGGGGTACTAACGTACATTTTTCTAATCATTCCAGACTGTGAATCGGCTCGTAGAACATGCCCAAACCAAGCAATCCTGTTAGAACGGATACAACCTATTATATCAGGACCCTCAAGAAGGTCTCTGATCTCAAAGTTATATCGGGTTCTATACTCTCCATCGTCTGTCTTAAGTGGACCAAAAATGTAGCGTAGGATCTTACGCTCAAATACAGATAAATGCGATTCGTCATTTTGTGTAAGGGTCCACGTTTGTGACCCATACATCACAACCGGTCTAATCAATGTCTTGTATAACTTGAGCTTGGTGTTAGTTGATACATACGGTGATCCAAGGATAAGTTTAATTGAGTAGAAAGTTCGATTACCTGCAGCGATTCGAGCTTTAATATCTGTAAGTATGCTGTTGTTTGAGTCAAGCATTGATCCCAAATATTTAAAAGATTCAACTCCCTCAATTCGTTCATCGCCGCACATCAAATCTTTCGTCTCAGCCTCTCTTGAAACATTCATATGTTTGGTTTTATTGTAGTTAATTTGCAGACCAATTTTCCTAGCACCACTCTCAAGCGACTTGAAAGTCTCACTCATAACAGCTTCACTTCGGCCGAGGATGACAACATCATCAGCGTAAGCAATCATCTGTACTGAGTTTATTGACAAGATATTGTTATTAGTCGACAGTTTCTTTTGACGGCACACATATTCCAAGGCTAGATTAAAAAGTATAGGAGAGATAGCATCACCTTGTCTTAATCCGGAGTCGACTTTAAAAAATTTTGATATTTCGTTCTCTACTCGCACACAGCATTGAGAGTTCTGTACTGTCATTTTGCATAGTGATACCAGTTTACCAGGAATTCCCATTGACACCAAAGCAGACCATAGAGTCTCTCGTTCGAGAGAGTCGTAGGCCTGCCTGAAATCAATGAAAAGTTGGTGCACAGGTATGTTGAACTCTCGACACTTTTCCAAAATCATCCTTATCGAGAAAAGTGCATCGGTGGTACCTCGGCCCAGCCGGAAACCACACTGATATTCTCCAAACAGTTGTTCAGCAAAATGATTGATTTTGGATAGCAAAATGTAGGAAAAGATCTTATATACTGTGCAGAGGAGAGCGATTTCTCTGTAGTTTGCACATTGTAGGCGATTACCTTTTTTATGGATTGGTATCAGCATAGCTTTGTTCCAGTCCTGTGGCGTGGTTTCAGTCCTCCAGATCATTTGAACAAGTTCAAACAATCTTGAGGATAGAGTTTCGCCACCATGTACAATCATTTCGGATGTTATATCGTCGATACCAGGTGCTTTATTGCATTTTAATTTTGACAGCGCCGCATCGAATTCCTCTTTGGTGGGTTCGTCTACATGTACCTTTGACGCACGAATAAGCTTTGCTCGTCGCCCAACTTGTTGCTGGTCACTTAAGCTGAGAAGATTCTCAAAATAAGCGGCCCAAGTATCTAAAATATTTTTAAGGTCTACCTGTAGCTCCCCATCTTCGTTTTGAATAGCAGTTGATCTAGTTTGAGGGCCCTTCCTTAAGGTTTTAACCTGTTGAAAGAAGTTACGCGATTGATGTGCCTTATTGAAGCTTTCAATCTCCTCACACTGTCTCTTCCACCATTCTCTCTTCGTTCGTCTACACAGCTTTGTAACGGCTTGTCTTGCCAGTTTATAGTTCTCCTTCGTGAACCTGGTATTGCGTCCTTGTAGACACTTCAGATAGCAATCTCTTTTGTATTGAATAGCGTCAAGACATGTTTGATCCATCCATGGCTTCTGGGAGTGGTTCTGTGGTCGTCCAAGTATTCCCTCAGCAGCGCTTAAAACAGCATCTTTGAGCAAATACCATGACTTATCGACGTCTCCATTAATGGTTTCTGATTTCTCCAATGTTTCGGCAATATGGATTTGATATCTCTCTTCTGTTTCAGCATTCTTTAATGATGAGATGTTAAAACGATTCCGTTGATTGAATTTTGGAATGCCTGGATTTGGGAAGTGGAACCTTATCGTTGCACATACAAGGAAGTGATCACTTCCAATGTATGCACCTCTAAAGGATCGCACATCCCGAACGCTCGAAAATAAACGTGCTGTTACTAGAACGTGATCAATTTGATTTCGAGTGTTTCCATTCGGTGAGACCCAAGTCTGTTTATGAATCGATCGATGCGGAAAGAACGTACTGGCAATTCTCAAATTATTTGATAATGCAAACTCAGTCATTCTCTCACCATTATCATTCGAATTCAAATGCAGGCTGTTGGGACCCACCACATTTCCATAAGAGATATCTCCTCCAACCTGTCCATTAAAGTCCACCTCTTCCAGTGCTATGCAGAAATTATCCTTCTCGTCGACGGTCTTAGCTTCAGTAGGTGCATGCACGGCAATAAGAGAAATATTTGTTATATGTACCACGTACACGTAGGTAGCAGATCCTCTCACTGACCGGGATGAATTTCATCACGGCTTCTTGTATGCGTGCACCAACAAGAAAGCCAGTACCAAATTCTCTTCGAGAAGGATGACCACTACAGTATAGAGAGTGACTATCCAAATCTTGTTTTCCGATTATCGGCTGTCTAATTTCTTGTAGAGCAATAATATCCATCCTATACCTCTCA
Organism: Diogma glabrata; assembly: GCA_963693315.1. Classification (NCBI taxonomy): domain Eukaryota; kingdom Metazoa; phylum Arthropoda; class Insecta; order Diptera; family Cylindrotomidae; genus Diogma; species Diogma glabrata. The sequence goes on from OY856186.1 coordinate 134,863,130, forward strand.
GCCTCTGTTTCCAGACTTATAAGAGCATCAGGAGGGCTCAGGCTGCGCACGTTCCACGTTCCGATTCGGTAGTCTGGTCCTTTTTCACGTCCAGGTAAAACTCTGTTTTGTTGTCCGGATCTGTTTTTCTTTTTCTGATCACCCAATTTAACATATTAGTTTTTTTCCGGGGTTAGGGTGTTAAACTTAGGCCCAACCCAAATTGTCGTGAATGGGTCCGTTCTGCATATTAAGGTCACCAGAAACAACCGTTTTACACGTTTATATAGCGAGCCGCTTGATTCAAGACAGACGCCCGCTCCAAGCCGCCCCTGACATGGAGAACAGACGCTTGAGTCGCATTGGTTGTAAGGCGCCAATTCGCCGTGATGTAGCGTCATTGACTAAGCAGTTTTTACTCTGCTTGTCTCCAATACACCAACCTAATTCTGTCAGCATTACCCAGGCAGCACGGCGTGGACGTCGAATTTAGGATTTCGCTACCTATATATATATATATATATATATATATATATATATATATATATATATATATATATATATATATATATATATATATATATATATATATATATATATATATATATATATATATATATATATATATATATATATATATATATTTATATATATATTAGGGTGCTTTTTTTTTGGGCGACAATTCTTTTTTTCTGGTGCCCCACCAAAATTTTGTTGGAAATACCCAAGAAAACGGCCTCCTAAAATATGAGCCCTCAAAATTAATGTTTAGCACTCGGCATCGGCGTTTGAAGATTTTCCATACAAAATACATGTAAATTATAGTGTTTTTTAAAAAAAAAATTACACACTGAAAAAAACATGTCCTATTTCCAATCGAAATGTAATTGTCTCAACCTCTCCGTGCGGTCACATATGGCGAATCAAACTACGAAATTGCTTCAACAACTCTACAATTATAAATCGATGAAGTTGAGACAATCACACGAAATATTTATGTGAAAATAAAATATAGTTCAATTAATCTCAAATACTTAAACTTTAAAATGAAAAATTCATGATATGAGGCCAAAGGAAATTTTTTTCAGGTAAATAGTTATTATCTTTATTCAACTACTGTTAAATTGGATATAACAATTTATATTTTAAATAAACCTCATTCTGTTGTTAGGAAAATGTTATCGTGTAGTTGTCCCAATCACAGTGAAATTGTTTGCAAATAATTTTTCTTTGCATGAATAATCAACTGCCAACTTCGAGATGAGGTTGTCATTACTTCAATTTTTTTTTCAGTGCAGCTCAGCGGCATTTTATACTATTTCAAAAAAGAAAAAAGCCACTAACTCAGGACTAAATTATCTACAAAAAAGCCTAAATAGATGTAACTGTAACTTACACCGGTGACACAGTACAGATCACTAAAGTCAGTTTTATGTGTTTTTCTTGTTCTTTTGTTTTTATTTCATAAATGGCTAAAGCTACAGGAAAAATGTCAATAACAAAGTTGTAGTTAATTAAGTTTCCTACAAAAAACTCATAGTAGCCGAATCTCTATGATTGATATTTCTCGAGATATTAAGCTTTTATTATTTTAGAACTTGCGATTTTCATTAATTGATGACGAAAATCTCTTAAAACATCCATTTTAATAAAAGCTTATTATCTCGAGAAATATCAATCATAGAAATTCGGTTCTTTTGAGTTTTTTGTAGGAAACTTAACTAACTACAACTTTGTAATTGACATTTTTCCTATAGCTTTAGCCATTTATGAAATAAAAACAAAAGAACAAGAAATTCACATAAAACTGACTTTAGTGATCTGTACTGTGTCACCGGTGTAAGTTACAATTACATCTATTTAGGCACTTTTGTAGATAATTTAGTCCTGAGTTAGTGGCTTTTTTCCTTTTTGAAATAGTATAAAAAGCCGCTGAGCTGTAACTTTTTTTGTAAAAAACACTATAGTTTACATGTATTTTGTATGGAAAATCTTCAAACGCCGATGCCGAGTGCTAAACATTAATTTTGAGGGCTCATATTTTAGGAGGACTTTTTCTTGGTTATTTCCAACAAAATTTTGGTGGGGCACCAGAAAAAAAGAATTGTCGCCAAAAAAAAAAAGCACCCTAATATATATATATATATATATATATATATATATATATATATATATATATATATATATATATATATATATATATATATATATATATATATATATATATATATATATATATATATATATATATATATATATATATATATATATATATATATATATATATATATATATATATATATATATATATATATATATTATATATATATATATATATATATATATATATATATATATATATATATATATATATATATATATATATATATATATATATATATCATCCGAAATCATCCCATATCATCCGATATCATCGCAGGAGGGATCGATTTTGATCGATTATGATCAATGTTGATCTACGGGTCTGACTACCCTGCGTACTCCAGTCCCTGCCATTGACATATGAGTTAGCGTGAGATATCACATACGGGAGGCAGGAGATGTCATTAGCCAAGATGATATCTTAGGGTGCTGGCGGACGAACTTTAATTAGTCAACGGCAGCACTTCCAGTCTTAGCTGTGCAGCGTTCCGTAGCGGTACCGCTCATTAGCTCTTCCGAGGAATCGAACCAACACATAGTTATGTGTGGGCTTTGTGCTTCGATTAAGGTGGTGGGCGGTGCGTCTGGGGTGCGCTGCATCAGCTGGATTATTGGCATTTAGTTTTGTTTTGTTTTCTGCAAATTTCTCACAATTTGTTTTTCACTTATTATTTTGTTATTATTTCTTCATCTTACATGAAATATTGGCATATGTCATATTTTGTAGTATGATAGGATTTTTTACTTAGTTATGCATTTTAAAATAAAACACAAAAAAATAAAATAAACATTTTGATATATATATGGCAGTACAACCGAAAAAAAATAAGTCTGCAAGTGGTAAAGCAAATTTGCGCAATCCACCCGCCCATAAAGCGGCATGTCCACGGAATTTGCAGGGACAAAACATATATGAATCAATAAAAAATTTTAAAATACATGTTCAAAACATCTGCGGATTGAACGCTAACCATGACCACGTGCAACATCATCTTGAGCACGACAAACCGAACATTCTATTCCTTACAGAAACACAAGTTTCTGAAAATTTTCTCTTTATAGAATCGCTTAATTCCAAATATAGGCTCGAATCAGCTTTCAAACTCCATCAGGGCGTATGCGCATTCATTCATGAGAGTGTTGCGTACACGCGCTTTCCAAATTTTGAACTACACGGTGACGGCTTCAATACAATGGTTTTAAAGATTTGTCTTCCAGAAATGACTTTTTTTACAATAGCTTTGTACCGGTCCCCCAACAAACGTAACCCAAACTTTTTTAATATACTGACAAAAATTATGGACGAGATTAGAGCAAAGTCCCCTAATTGTGAAGTTATCGTTACCGGTGACTTCAACGTCCACAACAAATCATGGTTGGAATTCTCCAAATCGACCGACGATGTTGACAATAGTGGAAAACTGGCAGAAATTTTTGCCGCGTCTCAGGGCCTATTCCAAATTGTTAAAAGCCCGACTTTCACTCCCCGTAATGGTGGTGATAATAGTTTTCTACTAGATCTCTATCTTACCACAATGCCAGATATTACGAGTGTCGATGTTGCGAAAGGTAGTATTGGAAATTCTGATCATTATTTAATCTCATCAGTTATCAAAATTGATTTACTTAAAACTACAGCTCCCAAACCCCGTAAAATATTTCACTACTCAAAAATGGATAAGAGTGGTCTTCAAAATTTTTTCCATGGTTTCCCTTTCGACCGTCATTGTTTTTACACTGACAATGTAAATGTTTCTGCTCAAAACTTTACAGAAACCATCCAATTTGCTATCAATAAATTTGTCCCTTTCTCCATAGTAAAACCCAAACAAAAATACTTGTATTCGAAAGCTGCCAAAACGGCAGCTTTGCCAAACGGCAAATATTTGGATTCATAACAAAACTCCCACTAATCGATCCCAATATCTAAAGGCCAACAAAATATCTAATCAGATTATCTCAAACGAAAAGTCCGAAATTGACAGAGCGAAAGCCTCAAAACTTACGTCTATGTCTGTTTCTGACAAGAGTTTCTACAGTGCCATTAATTCTTTAAATTCTGGTACAAAATTTTCTATTCCCCCTATTATTGATGGTGATTTAATCGTCAATGATCCCGCAAGAAAAGCTAACTTGTTCGCTGAACGCTTTGCTCTGAACTCCACTGTTTTGGAAACTCCTAAAGAAATACCCCAAATCCAGTCTTCAGGAGTTAATATGAATGAACTTCACTTCAAACCCAAAATAGTCGCTAAACTTTTAAAGGGGTTAAACATCAACAAAGCATCAGGAATGGACAATATTCCACCCATTATTTTAAAAACCTTTTCCAAAGAACTTGCACCAACTTTAACTAAAATATTCTACCAATCCTACAAATCTGGTATATTTCCCTCGTGCTGGAAGTTGGCCAATGTCCAGCCCGTCCCCAAAAAGGGACCAAAATCCGATATCTCAAATTATAGGCCAATAGCTTTACTATCGGTTCTATCCAAAGTCTATGAGCATTATATTAATACACATATTTCAAAATTTCTGGAGGAAAATCATTTAATATCCGACAGCCAATACGGTTTTCGAAACAAAAGATCAACTACCGATCTATTAAACTATGTAGCGCATTGTTGGAACAGCATACTTGATAAAGGTGGTGAAACATACGTTATCACTTTAGACATCTCCAAGGCATTCGATCGAGTCTGGCATGCCAACTTAATCAACAAGCTCGTTGCGTACGGTTTTCATCCCAATGTTGTGAAGCTGATTCAAAATTTTCTATCCGACCGATACATTTCGGTAACCTTAGACGGATATTCTTCTGAGTCTAAACTAATTAACGCTGGTGTACCCCAAGGCTCAGTATTGTCCCCAACCCTATTTTTGATTTATATCAACGAATTGTTGAAAATCACCAGCAACCCAATAAATAGTTTTGCAGATGATAGTACTCTGCACAAGTCGTTCGAGCCCCTTCCTTCAAAAGGTAAAATGCACGAACGAATTAATCCTGCCCGGAAAGACGCTGCCATAAACGTGAACAAAGACCTGAATAAAGTAGCCGACTGGGGTGACCAAAACCTTGTCAATTTCAACTCCACCAAAACACAGCTGTTGATTGTTTCCAGATTAAAGACCGAGTTCCCCAAAGATATTTTATTTAGTATGTGTGATGAACCAATAGGTGAATGTAAAAACATTCGTTTATTGGGTGTCACAGTTTCAAATGACCAACTCTGGAACGATCATGTAATGGCGATGGCAAAAAGCGCGTCTAAAAAACTCGGCCTCCTAAATAGATGCAAAAAATTTTTCACTCCATACCAATTGCTCCATGTTTATAAGTCCTATATTCGTCCCTGTATGGAGTACTGCTGTCAAGTTTGGGGTGCTGCCTCTGTTTCCATCTTGGCCCTCTTGGACTCTGTTCAAAAGCGAGCTATACGAATTGTAGGTGATCGAACTTTGACATCAAAACTTGATTCCCTACAACATCGTCGCACTGTTGCTAACCTCGTTGTTTTATTACAAATATCGTCATCAGCAGTGCTCAGATGAAATCAGCGGCATCATGCCTCAAACTTATTCTTACCCCCGTTCCACTCGGCAATCGGCTGCCGCAACCAGTGAAACGGTAAAGATCCCGCGCTGTCATACTGGCAGATCGCAGAGAGACTTCTTTGTCCGAACTGCGTACAAATGGAATAGTTTGCCGGAACACTTAGTCTCAGGTGGCTTCAACCCACAGATGCTTAAAAAAAGCGTTAATCTACACCTCAGAACGCCAGTTGTTGTGGGACCCAGGTCTAGACCTAGGTCTTAAAAGGTATTTATGTGTTGTTGTGACACATATTCTAAACCCTATTACACAACACATTTTATTAAAAAAAAAAAAAAAAAATATATATATATATATATATATATATATATATATATATATATATATATATATATATATATATATATATATATATATATATATATATATATATATATATATATATATATATATATATATATATATATATATATATATATATATATATATATATATATATATATATATATATATATATATATATATATATATATATATATATATATATATATATATATATATATATATATATATATATATATATATATATATATATATATTGTAACGTCCGCTATATTCGCCTAAACAATAATAAAACCAATTCATCTTCTGTTTCTAATTCAATAAAAATGTATTTCAATAGTTTCAGTTCACTTTTACATTGATAATAATTTTAAAATTTGCTAATACTTAACGGCTAGTTAAATTTCGAATATACTATAAAAAACAAACGAACGTACTCAATTTTATTTCCAATTCTAACGAACAGATGTCGTTACTAATTTTTGCTGAATCTTTGGTATTACACGATTTTGATTTTCATTAGAAGATGTCAAATCAAAAATCACATTTGGTGGATTAAATAATGTTTTCGATGTTAAAAGTTTGATTTAAATAAAAATTCATTCCGGTTTTAGTTTTTCAAAAGATCACATCTAGTCAAAGTTTGTTCATGCAATCATGTTTAGAAAAAAAATAAGTTCATTGATAATTATATCAGAAACAAATTTTTGTAATGACAAAAAAAATGTTTCATGAAAGTTTGAATAGTGTGTTTTTAATTATAAGTGTCTAGAATTAAAAATAAAATAATAAATTGATACATATCAAAGATTACGTTTGATTTATTCTAAATGTGAGGATCAAATGCATATATTACACACAAATGAACATTTTAATATATTTACAAATAATTTAATGAGAAAATGTAAGCAAGCTATAAAACTATTTAAGGAAGGTAAAGAAAAGATGTTTGATGAAAATTCTCACTATCGAAGAAACTTACCAAAATTAAGTCTGGTTTTTTTGCACATATGTTAAGTGAATTAAAAGCTATATTTCCAAATGGATTTTTTGCTGGTGAATGGAAAGAAAACAACGAAGGCAATCTGGAAAGGATAGAAGGCATCACATCGATTACATAGAAGATAAGTTTATTTGTTTTTATATATATATATTATTAATTAATTCCGAAGTTTAACTATTGAAATGTCAGATTAGGAATAAGTATTTTAAGAGATTCCTAAATTCAGATTTGTGTGAGGGTGATCGTTACAATCCGTAGGTTAGTTATATTTTTATTTTTTCTTGAAGTAGCAAAATTGTTGTGTATAAAAGTCCAAGCCACCTACAGTGGCACTTAACAATAACTGGCAGCCGAAACAAAGACCTGGGGCTTTGTAAGGGTTTTTTTTATATTTGAATTATATGAGTAAATAATTAATGATTTTGTATATTTTTGGCGCAGTTTTAGGCGTTGGTTGTCAAACCGGTTTGGTTTGGCAAAGATATTCATATAATATTATTATAAATTTTTGTAATTTTTGGGTAAAACCAGTATTGGTTTTTTTGTTGACTTATTTTTTGGATGATGCAATTAATTTATATATGAAATTAATTGTATGTTTTTTTTGATTATGGTTAGATTTAGTAAATGTTTAGCTAGCTTTTTTCAATGCACTCATACGCGATCCCCATATTCGTCATTGGTTTAATGTGAGTTACAATTTCGAGGTATTGATTTATGTATTATTCACACTATGGAGTGGATGTCAATGGAACATGTCTCATTACAGTTCTGTAAACTTTTGAACTTATACGGAAATGTTGAAATATTTTTATTTGGCTAATATAATGTTCATTTTTAGCCAAAACGACTTCTATTGCGGTACGCCTTATTAGATTTTATGATTTGTACAGGGATTGTTTTGTGTATCTCATATATATATATACAAAATAATTTATGTCAAACCTGAAAATCTAGGTGGGTTTCCTATTGCAACACAATTCGTTTGGCGAAAGAATTTTTTGTGGTTAAGTCATGTTTTTATGAGTTTTAGGATGTTATTAACGTAATAAAAGTTAACATTGACCAAACAGTTTTTCAACAATTTTGTATAAGTTTAAATCTTTCGTCACTACTTTCAAAGTATTATTGGTCTGTGTTTATAGAAGTATAATTTTTTTTTTTTTTTTTTTTTTTTACTTTATTTCAGTATTATATACAAATTTTAGATAAATTTATTTACAATGTATATACATATGTATGTAACAGCAACATTGGTTGCAAACACATACAAAAAACAAAAAATAATAGTTACAAATATTAATATTTAAAGCAATTTACAAAAGTTTACAATTTAATTTAATTTCTTCAATTTTGAATTGACAAAAGTTCCCTTATATTTGATTTGAAAAGCGATATTTTCTTCAGCGACTTTAAGTCATCAGGTAGACGGTTAAACATATCTAAGCCTTTATACAACGGACTGTTTTGTCCGCCAGTAGTGCGACAGAAATCTATGTGGTAGTCATCCCTTTGTCGAGTACTATATGTATGGATTGCCGTTCTTGGTTTCAGAACATAGTTGTTTTTAATCATTCCATTTCTTATTTTGTAGATCCATACCAGAGTTTCAAAATCTATTAATTGGCTAAACATTAGGATTTTGCTATCATAAAGGTCCTTGGTGGGTGTGCGTAGTGGTAAGTTTCTTATGTTTTTGATTGTTCTGTTGAGCAAAACATGAATTTCTGATAATCTCGATTTCGTAGCATTGCCATATATAGGCAGTAGGTATCGAACACTGCTGATTATATGCGAGTTGAAAATTAGATATTTAACTTTTAAAGGTAGAACATTTCGCATCTGGTAGATGATAAAGTTTGTTTTACGGATTTTATCCTTGATACTATTGATATGATAGCTCCAGTCTAGTTTGGAGTCAATCCACAAACCTAGGTACTTATAAGTGTCCACTTTGTTTAAAATCTGGCCATCTACATGCAAGCTTAGACTATCATGGTTGATTACCTTGCCTTTGCTCTTAAAGACCATATATTGTGACTTTTTTACATTTATTGTTAAAAGGTTGACATTCATCCATTCATTTAAGGTATTTATATCAGTCTGCATAAGTACGTTCAATTCATTTACTGATTTAGATTTGTACACAAGCACCATATCGTCTGCATACATTATAAGATTACCATTCAAATCCAGATCGAATACATCATTGCAAAAGATGTTAAATAAAATGGGAGCAAGAATTGAGCCTTGAGGGACACCACTCTTTACCGTTAGCTCACTGCTTTCTCCGCCGTCAGTTTGAACGAATTGTTTTCTATCGGCCAGATAATTTCTTAAAAGTTGTACAGTATTATCACAGATACCAATATTTTTTAGTTTTAATAATAATATTCTGTCCTTTACAGAATCAAATGCTGTTTTCAGGTCTATAAATAAACAAGACGTGACCATATTTCCATCCAAGTTAGACTTGATGTTTGAAATCAACTGTGTTGCTGCTGCTAATGTGCTGGAGTTGCGACAAAAGCCAAACTGATTTGGGTTTATGATATTATTTAGTGTTAGATATTCTTCCAGACGGCGGAAAATTATTCGTTCATATATTTTTGCAAAAATTGGTAGAATGGATATAGGACGATAGTTGGACTGGTTCCATTTATCTCCATTCTTATAGATTGGTATAATTTTAGCTATTTTTAAACAGTTGGGAAACTCGCAATTTGCTATGCATTTATTTATAAGGTTTGCTAAAGAGATGCTTAGAGAAGATTTCATATAGTTGCAGAATTTAGTAGATATTTTATCATAACCAACAGCTGAATTTTGTTTTAAAGACTCCAGTATTTCTATAATTTCGTATTGACTAGTTGGATAGAAATTAAATGGATATAAGACGTTAGTTTGTTGTAAGTAGTTAAAATTTTCTTCGCTGAAGAAGTTTAGTGTGTTACTATCAGCGCAATTTATAAAATACGTATTAAATTTTTCACATATATCATTTGGGCTGTACAAAATCTCATTATTTTCCATCAATATTATTTTTGAGTTATGCTTTGTTTTATTGAAGACTTGCTCGTTCATTATTTTCCACAGTTGTCTAAAGTCGTTATTGTTCAAAGCATTCATAAAATGGTTTTTTTGTAGCTCAATTTCTAATTTGTAGCAGATTTTTTTATAATTTTTAAATTCGATTTCAAAATAATTGTTTGTAGGATATTTGATTTTAAGCTTGTAAAATTTATCACGTTTTTTCCTATACAATTTTAGTTCATTGGTGATCCAGGGGCTTTTTGAATTAGCTTTTATTTCAATATTATTTGTTTCAGTATTTTCTACAATTTTTCGTTGAACTAGTTCTTGTAGTGCATTGATGTTTTCTTGATGTGATATTTCGGTTTCAAAATCAGTTGCATCAATTTTGTCATAATTGAGAATTGTTTTCTGAATAGTTATGCGTGAAGATGGGACGCTGTGCGTCCTAATACTAAGCAGCATTAAACGATGATCAGAGCGAAAAAAGTCATTCACTGATAGGTAGTAAGACGTTGAAAAGATGTCAGTAGATATATGATCAATGATAGTTTTACTATTTATGTTATTATGGTCAATTCTTGTAGCATGTGTTTTTGAAATTTTATTTAAAGTAGCGAAACCAGCAGTATATAGTACATCTAAGTAGGTCTGAACATTTTTATCTGTGTTCTTGTTTAGTAAGTTCAAATTAAAATCTCCTATAAGATACATTTTTTTATTAGCTGTAACAATTTCCTCTACTTTATTTAAGAAATCCGTTTGATTGGAATTAGGTGGTCGGTAAATCGCACAAACCTTGATCATTAACGATGGCAAGTTGACAATTAGAAAAGCATTGTTATCAAAACAACAATCAAATATTCTGTGTGAGACAACTGAACTTAAAACGTATATAACTACACCTCCACCTCTGTTTGTATCTCTGCATAAAAAGTGTGCATTGTAATTATTTAGCTGAAATATATCTTGCTCGCTTGTATATAAAAATGTTTCTGTTAAAACAATAACGTGAATATTAAAATTGTATGACGCAATTAAGTTTTTAAAATCATTGAATTTATTTCGTAGACTACGAATGTTTAAGCTCAAAATATTTAAATAATCATCAGAATTTACCGATTTGCTTACTTTATTAACAGTATGTTTGATGTTAACACTGTCTATGACTTCAAACTCTTCACTCATTTATATTGTTGTTTAATTAGCTGGTATAAATTTTATATTATTGTATTATTTTTTACAAAGATTTTTTATTTCGGATTCCGACTGTATGTGTATGATTCTAGAGTTTTCATTTAATCTAACCTGAACTTTGTTATTTGAAAACCATATAAATTTATACCCATAGGTTTTTAGAACTTTTGATTTCTCTAAAAGGTTTATGTTATACTGAGTTAGAAATGATCTAAAATTAATTTGGTCTGTGTCTCTACACATTTCTCCAAAAATCATTTTCGCGAAAACTGGTCCAATCTGCTTTTTAGCGCCCATAAAATAGCTTTTGTAACAAGAATGTGAAAAGCTTACAAGCGTTAGTGGTGGGAAGTTTATGTTGATATCTTTCGATTGGTTTCTGTTTTGCAATCTTTTAACATTAATGATGTCACGTTCAGTGACGTCGAGTTTTAGTTTCGCAGCTAAATCCATAACAACCTTGGTAAGGTTTTCATCTTTTTTTTCTGGTAGACCAGTAATTATCATCATGCTATCGTTCTGCAGTTGTTTCAACGACTCTATTTCGGTTTCCATAGTGATGACTTTCGCTTCTAAGATGTTGTAGTTAATCATTATCTTTTTTAAATCACGATTTTCTTTTACCAATTTTTCAAGGAGAGAAGACATGTATTGAACTGATCTAATAACATCGGACAAGGTAGCATTCTCTTCTATATCATGATTATCAAGAGCAATCATGTCTCCAGTTTCATTTAATACTTTATCTCTATCATCATCGATAGTTAATTGTTCGCTAGGTCTTTCCGAAAGTTGGGCATCATTTTTGCATTTAATTGAACAAAACCATACTTCGTTCAGTAGATTTTGAAGTTGTTGACGCGTTTGTGCAACGCAATCAATATGAAAAGGATGTTTGCACTGTTCACAATTAACCATTTGCTTATTTTTCTTTATTTTTTCATTGCATTTATGGCAGGAGGCACCAGGAAAAGCATTTGCAATGGAGGAACGTTTCTTGTTTTTATTCATTTTACAGGCGTAAATTTCGTTTTATTTGCATACAAATTTCTTACCGATTTGTTGTAACACTTTATAAAAGTTTATTTTTTATTTGTATCACTGATTTTACTATAAGATTATTAACAATTAAAGTATTTTACTATTTAACAGTACACCCAAAATTAAAATAAATAAAAGTAATAAAACCACAGCAAAAAAGAAAAAAAAACAAAAGAGTACCGAATTTAGACAGTAAATAAACACAGAAATAAATACTGATTTAAAATTAAAATTTTCTAATTAAAGAACCTCACTTTTTGAATATTCAAAATTGAAAATAATTAATTCCCATTAGCTTTATAGAGTGAGCCGGATCCAAATCAATATCTCCACATTTGTCATCATATTGATCCGCTGACGTACGTATACATATCTCGTATGAGTCCATTTTAGTTACCACCATTTTTAAAATTATTTTTTATTGCGATTAATTTAAAAAATAAGATAAATATAGAAATAATTATTTTTAGCTAACATTTATTTTTGTTTTGAATACAATAAATAAAGCGATGAAAATTTGACCTGAACAAATATATTAGAATTAATAACTTAAAAATTAGTAAGCTTAGTTTTAAATTTAAAATAATCGTAATTTTTTTTATAATGTAAATTACCAATTTATTATCTAGTCTGAAGATTAAATTTAATTAATTTCATGTAAAACCTTATTAACACATATTATATATTTCATGTTTCGATTTAGCATTTTTAAATAAGAAATTATTTAGATTATGGATAAGTTATGTATTATTTACTTTATGTTAATGTATAAATTCTTCTCTTTAGCGGTAGGCCTAAAATGCCATCCATAGAGCTTCACTCTTTAACATTAATGACGTTCTTAGGTCGCCTATGGCCATCGGGGTTATGCGATCGAAGAACATTGGTTTCTTCTCTTCATTCAGCGAGGGAGTTCTCAGGGACGAGGAGTGGTGTTGCTGTGTTTGTACTTAGGTGCAAACCAGTAGTACCGTTCTTTGCTCAGAGGCTTCTTCGGTGTAATGAAGAGAAGAACCAATTATACTTTGCTTTCAGGATCAGAGGCTTCACCTCATACAAATTCAAAAAACTTTTCCATTTTTCCACTTAGCTTTTACAATAAAACAATTTTTCATGGAGTTTAGGTTTTGAAGTCTGGTGCTCGGGAGCCTTCTTCAACTTTTGCATTAGGTTTAGTTGTAATTTATTTGTAGATTAAACAAGCACAACTGGGTCAGTAGAAATGGACCTAAGGTCTAATCGTGACAGTTGTGATTGTTTTTATTAGGTTGGGGAGAAACTGTTCTGTAGAATCTGGTCGTTAGGGGCTTTTCTAGTCAGTTCTCACATGCATTGTTGGAGTGGGCTCGCGAACGCGGGAATTCAAATTTAAACAATATGGATATTGTACCATACTTACTTTTTAAATTGTCTCCAGACGAATCTTGATTTTGGGAATCTCTTATATTATTAAATAAAAAATAAAATAAATAAAACAATTTTTTTGAAAATTAAATAAATAAAATTTTTATTAAATAAAATAATTTTCTTTAGAATTAAATAATTTTAGGTAACTAAATAAATAAATTTTTTTAAATACACACTACATCAAGATATAACTAAATATTTTTTATTTTTCTTAAAAATAAATCAATATTTTGAGCTAGGACGGTGCATCCAATAAATAAACATTCTTCTAAATATTTTTATTTTTCAATTTTTTTTAAAAATAAATAAATATTTTTAGGGGTGCTATCGTCAATAACTAATTCTAAGTATATGATTAGTTCTGAAATTTCAGTATATCTGAAATTAAATAAATAAATTATATCTTTATATACAATATTTTAGGAATTTTTGTGAAAGGTAAAGCAAAGATTAGGTACGACGGTGGTCTTTTTGTTCTTTTACGGAATTTGGTTTTTACAAATTTTTGTGTTCTCGAATTGGGCGTTCGTTGGTTTTTTTTCTCGTTTCTGCGTTTTTCATTATTTTTACATTTACAGCGTACTAACTTTTTTTTGTTGTTGGGAATTGGTTTTAGTGTTGTTGTTAGCGAGTTCATAATTTTACGGGTTTTACCATCAAGATGTCAAACCAAATACACGTTGACCATCCGTTCTATGGTCTGGAACCCACCGAACTACAGGTCGAATGTTTGGTTCGGAGTGTGAACTTCGGGGGGGCCGATTGGGCAGAGGAACTGCGAAACCATGTAGATCATGGGTCAGTTCCAATAACAGTGTCTCATGCGAGAGATTTGATAGAGGAATCTCAAATGGTGGTGCAGGCAGCACAACTTATTGTAATAAACTTCGTCCAGAATGGGTTAATTTTATTTACTCATTCATTAATTAAAAGTTAACTCCTTTTTCAATCTTTTACTTGTATTGCAAATTGTATTGCATAAATTAATGTAAATTAAATTTGTTATACAAATGTTTACATTAATGAATTAAAAGGAGTTACCTAATACATTTTGCATAAATTAAATTTGAGTTCGCTAATACAAATGCAAGTATGAATGAAAACAGGTGTGGCCTATTTCAGATGTACGGACTACGTAGTATTGATTTCTAGTGGATTATAGAAGTTTCGATTTATTTATTTTTCGATATAAATAAGCAAACAAAAATATCAGATAGTCAGTTTTACTTTTGCAATTAAAAGTGTTTATAAATATTCGCAAGTTTAAGGAATAATCGGTGGTATCTGAGCCTGGGTACTAATAGAGAAAGAATCTGAACTTAGTGGAATAGTAAATACAGATTTTACCATTCCGAATATTATTGATTCAAATTGTGGAAAAGCGGTGAAGTTTAGTGTACATAAATTGGAGACCCTGGAATTTATTGTAAGGAAAAACGGAAGCTGCTGTAATTTGATGACAAATAAAGTTTGAGATTCTGTTAACTAAAGATCTGTCTTTTTACTGTCGTGTTTGTTCAATAATCTAAAAGAACCAACGAAGAGTCGTTACAGTGGTGTCAGAAGTGGGATTATTGCAACAATGGTCAAGACAGTAAATATTAGTGAGCTCAGCCGGACCCAGCTGAAGGATGAGTTGAAGAAAAGGAATGCTCCAATCCATGGAACGAAGGCAGAACTTGCATTCCGGCTGCGAAAAGTTTTAGAAGAAGCAGGCCTAAACACAGAGGTCATAGAAGTAGAGTCGGAGGAAGCTCCGGTTCAGAATGCCCCAGCAATTGATCCGATGATGGTGTTGATGAAAGAAATGATGGCCCGACAAGAGAAACTGGCAGCCGAACAAAAAGTAGAGCAACAACAACAACTTGCTGATATGATGGCCCGACAAGAAAAACTGGCCGCAGAACAAAAAGCCCGACAAGAGAAACTGGCAGCAGAACAAAAACTAGATCAACAACGACAATTTGCTGATATAATGGCAAAGCATGGAAAGTCTACGTGAAGTAATCGAGTCACGTATATCCAGTGCAGAGGTCAAAATCAACAACATGGAAAGGGAGCTGCGGAAAGTTACCGAAGAACATGAAGAGAAATTACGCAATCTTTCGAGTGAATTCCGTCAAGAAAGAGCACAATTGAAGACAGGTAACATGAGCAATCAATCAATTACTTCAGCTCCAGTTAGAGTGAAAACACCCGTATTTGATGGATCTACATCATACCAGATATTTAAGATGCAATTTGATATAGCAACAACTGGGTTTGATCACCAGCAAAAAGCAAATGCGCTTATATTGGCATTGAAGGGACCTGCTGCTGAAATTTTGCAGACACTATCAGCGACAGAGCGTGATTACAGCAAGCTAATGGAGGCCTTAGAAGTTAGATATGGGGAAAGTCATATGCAAGCCCTCCATCGCATGCAGCTCAGAACACGAAAACAGGGAGTCAGTGAAACTTTGCAAGAATTAGAGGCTGACATTGTCAGACTGGTTAATCTGTCATACCCAAACTATAATGCTGAACATCGAGATGAGCTGGCAGCTGATACATTTATCAATGCTCTTCGAGATATACAAATGAGAAATCAGCTGTATCTGAGCGGAAAGAAAGTACCTGCGGAAGTCTTAGCATTGGCCCTGCAAATGGAAGCTGGAAAAAGAGCGTATGGCTCAGATAGGGTACGTCAGATGGAAGTTGCTGAGGAACCACTGAAAGCAGCGCTCGATGAAGTGATCATGTGTGTCAAAAGTCTGGGAGATAAGCCCAAGCGAAATCAAGGAAGTAGATCTAGCAGAGTAAGATGCTGGAACTGTGGGAACCTAGGGCACATCAGACGGGAATGCAAAACACGAGTAGCAGCAAAAGAAGGAGTAGTTCCAGTCCAGACGATAAACCTCTCAAACAAGCAAGTGGATGTTAAAAAGGAAGGAGATTGCCGTGTTGAACACCGTAAGAAAGGGATACATTGTAACGCTGACGATCGTTCAAGAAAACCCTGTATTGAGGAGCGCAAGTCATGTAGCAGGACTGAGAGAAGTCAAGCAATGACAGTGAAGCAAATTAAGTTCCAAACTCCTGACGATTGGTGTACCGAGGCAATGAAAAGAGAGCAGCAAAAGGATCCAGCTATGGCACCGATATTGAAATGGAAAACCGAGGGAAGGCGACCGGAGTGGAAAGAGGTCGCACCTTTAAGTACGGAGGTGAAATGCTACTGGGCGCAATGGGACTCACTATTTATGGACAACGGGATACTTAAAAGAAAATGGGAGTCCGCTGATGGAAGGAAAGTGTTAGAACAACTGGTGTTGCCATCAAGTCGAGTGGAAGAGGTACTGGGAAAGCTGCATGGAAGTATTTCTGGAGGACACCTGGGAGTCAATAAAACCCTAGCCAAAGTAAGGGAGAGGTTTTATTGGGTAAGGTATCGAACAGACGTGGAGCAATGGTGTCGGCGATGCGATACTTGTGCAGCGAGCAAAGGACCAAAAACTAGAACTCGAGGAGAGATGCAACAGTACAATGTGGGTGCCCCAATGGAGAGAATTGCTATAGACATCGCGGGGCCATTTCCGGAAACGACAAAAGGTAACAAATACATCATGGTGGTCATTGATTACTTTACAAAATGGCCGGAAGCCTATGCAATACCGAACCAGGAAGCAGTTACGGTCGCGGAAACATTAGTCAATGAATGGGTTTGCAGATATGGAACACCGCTCGAGTTGCATACCGACCAGGGAAGGAATTTCGAATCTCAACTGATGGAAGAGCTGTGCAGAACACTCGGCATTAAAAAAACACGAACTACACCTATGAACCCGCAGTCGGATGGCATGGTAGAACGATTCAACCGAACCATGGAAGAACATTTGTCAAAGGTAGTAGAAGCCAACCAAAGAAATTGGGACAAGGATCTTCCGTTATTCTTGATGGCCTATCGTAGCGCAGTGCACGATACGACAAGTGAAACGCCAGCGAATATCATGTTCGGAAGAGAACTACATCTTCCTAGTGACATCGAGTTTGGCATCCCTGGAGGTCTGGTATCCACGAAAACAGATTATGTGGGACAACTAAGGGAGAAGATGAATAAAATCCATCAGCAGGTTCGAGACCACATTAAGATAGCCAGTGACAAAATGAAAACCAGGTACGACATAAATGCAAATAGTGGCGGTTTTCAAGAAGGAGAATTGGTATGGCTATACAACCCCAGAAGAACTAAGGGAAGATCACCCAAGCTGCAGCCAGATTGGGAAGGCCCATATAAAATAATCAAACGAATTAATGATGTCATCTACCGCATACAAAAGGGACCCCGTACCAAGATGAAAGTGATACATCTGCAAAGGTTGGCACCGTACCAAGGTAACAGCACCAATGCGATCTCTGATATTGTTCGGGACGAACAAAACTAAATGGAGGGCAATGTAATAAACTTCGTCCAGAATGGGTTAATTTTATTTACTCATTCATTAATTAAAAGTTAACTCCTTTTTCAATCTTTTACTTGTATTGCAAATTGTATTGCATAAATTAATGTAAATTAAATTTGTTATACAAATGTTTACATTAATGAATTAAGAGTTACCTAATACATTTTGCATAAATTAAATTTGAGTTCGCTAATACAAATGCAAGTATGAATGAAAACAGGTGTGGCCTATTTCAGATGTACGGACTACGTAGTATTGATTTCTAGTGGATTATAGAAGTTTCGATTTATTTATTTTTCGATATAAATAAGCAAACAAAAATATCAGATAGTCAGTTTTACTTTTGCAATTAAAAGTGTTTATAAATATTCGCAAGTTTAAGGAATAATCGGTGGTATCTGAGCCTGGGTACTAATAGAGAAAGAATCTGAACTTAGTGGAATAGTAAATACAGATTTTACCATTCCGAATATTATTGATTCAAATTGTGGAAAAGCGGTGAAGTTTAGTGTACATAAATTGGAGACCCTGGAATTTATTGTAAGGAAAAACGGAAGCTGCTGTAATTTGATGACAAATAAAGTTTGAGATTCTGTTAACTAAAGATCTGTCTTTTTACTGTCGTGTTTGTTCAATAATCTAAAAGAATCAACGAAGAGTCGTTACATTATTTTAAATCAAGTACGACGACTTCAGTCACCGATTGATCAGACCTTCTTAGATGGTTTGGCGAATCGAGTGTTACACTACACGGGTAGGATGAATAGGTTGGGTCCTCGCAATGACTTGCAAGAAGCCCGCACCTACGCTATCTCACAATTGTCACGCGCTTGGAATATAATAGGATCGTTGTCAACACGTCCAATTATGCAGAGTAAACCAGGAGTATCATCTGCTCCATCTGCTTCACCTGCTTTTCAACCAGATGAGAGATCCACACCGATCGCAGTACGGCCAATATCGGAAACAATACATAGTCTGAATCGTCCAAACCAGCAACAACAGAGACGGTCAGATCAGTTACCACCGGCTTATTTTCAGCAATCGGGCTTGAGAGCTGAAGACTTTGTAATACCACAATTGGGTCCATCATTCCAAGCTGAACACTTACACAACAATCCAGCATTGGTACAACAACAATCATTAAATTATCCATCAGTACCACAGGTACAACCACCACCAATATATCCACCAGCTCCACTTACAGCACCACCACCATACAACCAACCTCCTCAGGTATGGCGTGACGCTGCTCCAGCGTTAGCACCAGTGGAGTACCGAGGGGTTCGTGGGAACAATTTGAGTCGTTATGACTCAAATTGGGTTCCAACCTTCACAGGAGATGGTCACTCTCCTGATGTTCATGAGTTTATTCATAGAGTGGAGGCGGCTGCCAGGAGGGACCGTGTGAATTGGGACGACCTTAGGTACGACGACAGGTAGGACGACAGATACTATCTGAATTTAACTCATGAATATGAGGTGGTGACCTATCCAGTGCTAAGGGAGGGACTCCTACAAACCTTCGGTACGCTCACTGATGATAAGGCGATCTTGCGAGTTCTTCTGAACCGCAATCAAAAGTCAAAGGAGAGCGTGTACGAGTATCTGGTGGAGATTGGTTCGTTAAACCGTCGCTTAGCACGTCCATTTGCTGACCGTGAAATGCTAGAAATTGCTCGGGAGGGACTGAGTGTGGAGCTCAAAAATGCTACACTAGCAGCAACAATACATTCTATTGATGAACTTCGGACTTTATGTCAGAAGTTTGAACGTTTGTGGTCCACACCAGCTCCGACCAGAACATCAAACTTAAGAATTAGCGAGTTACAGCATATGGATGATTATGAGGTGGATGTTAAACTAGATCGAGATGGATATATTGAAACGATGAATTCAACACAGTCCGAACAACAGCCCGAAGAAAGCGACGAGAGATGTAGGAACGCAGGACGATCGGCAACCACCAATGAAACCCGAATAAAATCATCGAATACATTTAATTTCCCATCATTACATCGAACGTATTTTAGACGTCTTGAACGTAACATCAGATATTGGAGGATGAGGAAATTATTTCGTAAAGCTTGTATTTCATCTATCCTTTCAGAAACAAAGGATCCTCGGCCGCGATTGACAATAAGGATTTTGGACAAAAATATCGCAGGATTATTGGATAGTGGAGCGTCAATCACTATACTTGGAAGAAATTCCTTGGAATTATTGGAATCAGCAGGTACAACTTACCGTAAGTACACTTCGTGTATTCGTACGGCAGATGGTACTGCAACTAAAATTTTAGGTTACATTGAAATTCCAATAACTGTGAATGGCTCCACTAAACCAATGCGGTTTCATATTGTCCCTGGATTACGAGAAGAGCTCTACCTGGGCATAGATTTCTGGGAGAAATTCGGTATTGTTCCTTCTTTTGTTAGTGAACTGACTCGTACAGAGCTACAACCTTTAAATACACATAACCTCACCACTGATCAGCAACATGAACTGGATATGATCAAGGATTCTTTCCCGTCATTTGAAGTGTCTGGACTCGGAAAGACTTCTTTGGTTGAACATGTCATCGATGTTGGTGATAGTGCACCTGTTAAACAGAGGCACTATCCCACATCGCCGGCTGTTCAACTAAAGGTCTATGCCGAACTTGACCGAATGCTTCAAATGGGCGTGATCGAAGAGAGTAACAGTTCTTGGTGCTCGCCAGTGGTGTTGGTACAAAAAGAATCTGGTAAAAACAGATTATGTATTGATAGCCGTCGTGTCAATTCACTAACGAAAAAGGACGCTTACCCACTTCCCTTGATTGATGGCTTACTAGGTCGTCTAAATAGCACAAAGTACATTTCTAGTATTGATCTCAAAGATGCTTTCTGGCAGACTCCTCTGGCAGAAGCATCTAGAGACAAGACAGCCTTCACAGTGCCTGGTCGTCCATTGTATCAATTCCGGGTTATGCCCTTTGGATTGTGCAATGCTCCCCAGACAATGTGTCGGCTAATGCACAAAGTGATACCACATCAATATCACGAAAATGTCTTTGTTTATTTAGATGATCTATTGGTAGTCTCTTCCACGTTCCAGGAACATATGGAATTGCTGTCCAAAGTCTCTTCATTGTTAAGAGCGGCTGGGTTAACCATAAACCTCAAGAAAAGCAAATTTGTTCTGAGAGAGGTGAAATACTTGGGATTTTTGGTTGGTGAAGATGGTCTTCGAACAGACCCTGACAAGGTAAGAGCTGTAGCAGAGTACCCAGCTCCATCTACAGTAAAACAAATACGACGTTTATTGGAAATGGCCGGTTGGTACCAACGTTTTATACCAAACTATGCAAGCGTGGTATCACCGATTACAGATTTATTAAAAAAGAGTTCGGGAAAATTGAAATGGACATTAGAAGCTCAAGCAGCTTTTGAAAATTTAAAAAGATTGCTGACTACAGCACCAGTATTAGTAAACCCTGACTATAATAAAGAGTTCTTTATTAGATGCGATGCGAGTCTGACAGGGATAGGTAGTGTGTTGTATCAGGTTGATACTGACGGACAAGAGTGTCCGATAGCCTTCATGTCAAAAAAACTGAACAAAGCTCAGAGAAATTACTCAGTTTCTGAGCTTGAATGTCTTGCGGCAATTCTGAGTGTGAAGAAATTCAGGGGCTATGTTGAAGGTCACCGATTTACGATTGTGACTGATCACTCAAGTCTGAAGTGGCTTATGTCACAGAAAGACTTGAGTGGTCGTCTGGCTAGGTGGAGCCTAAAACTCCAACATATGGATTTTACCATTGTCCACCAAAAAGGTACCCAAAATATAGTCCCGGATGCTCTATCTCGTCTTTATGACGATACACACGAGGAATTGACGGAAGCATTAACACATCACATTAACGACATTAAAATCGACAATGAAGGTTATCGGCACAAAGAATATACGGATATGATAGCTAAAGTTCAATCATCACCAAAGGACTTTCCATCAGTTAAAGTCGTGGATGATAAGCTATACATACGTATTGAGCCAAGACCTGATGCAATACCCAACGATGTTCCTGTGTGGAAACTCTGGGTACCAAAACCGATGACTTCAAACATGATTCAGAAACATCACGATGATAGTACTGCTGCTCATGGAGGTGTTAAAAAGACTTTAGAATTTCTTCGACGTCTTTATTATTGGCCGGGCATGGCGTCACAGGTACACAACTATGTTGTGTCCTGCGACACATGTAAACAAACAAAAGCCACGAATCAGATATTGCGTCCTCCGATGCAATATCAATTCGAAACAGCACGTCCATGGCAGAGAGTCTACATAGATTTTTTGGGACCGTACCCTCGTTCTACACTTGGGAATACGGTGTTATTGATAGTTCTGGATCATGCTACGAAGTTTGTACTACTGAAACCACTTAGAAACGCAACTTCACCGAAGGTGAATGCTTTTCTAAGGAATGAAGTGTTTCTTACTTATGGGGTACCAGAGTTTCTACACAGTGACAATGGTAAACAGTTCACTAGTAGGAACTTTCAAAGTCTTTTGTCAGATTTCGGCATTAAACACATTAGGACCGGTGTCTATAGTCCTCAAAGCAACGCGTCAGAGCGGGTCAATAGGTCAGTTCTAGCAGCAATTCGAGCGTTCATTAAAGGTCAACATACCACGTGGGATTCACAGATTGGTGAAATCGCTTATGCACTGCGGGCTGCAGTACATTCAGCTACCAAGTACTCACCGTACTATCTATTATTTGGTCAACATCCAATCTCGGATGGAAATACTTACCATTTGTTGAGATCACTACACCAGCTTGTTGAAGATGCTGGTGAGGAATTAGAACGTTCTGATCATTTGACTCTGCTTAGGAACCGGGTTCAACAAAATTTAAAAGCAGCCTTCAAAAAATCGCAACATCAGTACAACCTGCGATCTAAACTACGGACTTTTCAACCACAACAACGTGTGTTTGTACGGCAACATCATTTGAGTGACGCTACAAAAGAATTCTCGGCAAAATTGGCTCCAAAGTTCTTACCTGCGATGATTAAGACTAAGATTGGAAATGTACTCTATGAGTGCACAGATATGAGCGGTAAGAATCTTGGAGTCCATCACGCGGAAGACATCAGGGAATGATGTCTTTTCGTTAGGTAGGGTAGTTCCTCTGTCTGATTGTCCTCGCTGTGGTTCACACCTCCCGGGTCATACTTACTGGTTGTATCGGGGTGTCCATAGTGCTGACGTTCGGATGGATGGTCGGTCTCAGTACTCAGTGAAGTTCCTAGGGACCTCATGAGTGTAGGAACCGGTCATCGGTCTTGACGCCAGTGACTGTGGGTATCTCGATCCCAGATACAGATTAGTTGTGGGAAGTAGTTCGCTGGTTTCTGACGTAGAGGGGGTGACGACGTTTTTGTGATTTCAAGAGTAAATACCTTGGTTTTTACCTTGAATTCATGGTGTAACGTCCGCTATATTCGCCTAAACAATAATAAAACCAATTCATCTTCTGTTTCTAAATCAATAAAAATGTATTTCAATAGTTTCAGTTCACTTTTACATTGATAATAATTTTAAAATTTGCTAATACTTAACGGCTAGTTAAATTTCGAATATACTATAAAAAACAAACGAACGTACTCAATTTTATTTCCAATTCTAACGAACAGATGTCGTTACTAATTTTTGCTGAATCTTTGGTATTACACGATTTTGATTTTCATTAGAAGATGTCAAATCAAAAATCACATTTGGTGGATTAAATAATGTTTTCGATGTTAAAAGTTTGATTTAAATAAAAATTCATTCCGGTTTTAGTTTTTCAAAAGATCACATCTAGTCAAAGTTTGTTCATGCAATCATGTTTAGAAAAAAAATAAGTTCATTGATAATTATATCAGAAACAAATTTTTGTAATGCTATATAAAAACAAAAAAAATGTTTCATGAAAGTTTGAATAGTGTGTTTTTAATTATAAGTGTCTAGAATTAAAAATAAAATAATAAATTGATACATATCAAAGATTACGTTTGATTTATTCTAAATGTGAGGATCAAATGCATATATTACACACAAATGAACATTTTAATATATTTACAAATAATTTAATGAGAAAATGTAAGCAAGCTATAAAACTATTTAAGGAAGGTAAAGAAAAGATGTTTGATGAAAATTCTCACTATCGAAGAAACTTACCAAAATTAAGTCTGGTTTTTTTGCACATATGTTAAGTGAATTAAAAGCTATATTTCCAAATGGATTTTTTGCTGGTGAATGGAAAGAAAACAACGAAGGCAATCTGGAAAGGATAGAAGGCATCACATCGATTACATAGAAGATAAGTTTATTTGTTTTTATATATATATATTATTAATTAATTCCGAAGTTTAACTATTGAAATGTCAGATTAGGAATAAGTATTTTAAGAGATTCCTAAATTCAGATTTGTGTGAGGGTGATCGTTACAATCCATAGGTTAGTTATATTTTTATTTTTTCTTGAAGTAGCAAAATTGTTGTGTATAAAAGTCCAAGCCACCTACAGTGGCACTTAACAATATATATATATATATGGTGAATTCCATATGTGACTTACACGACACGAGACACCTGTTTTGTCATTTTTGATAATGTTTAGGGTATAAATATAATTTTTTTAGTTTTTCTTTTTTAAGAAATAATATTTATAAGCATATACATATTGAGTCATGCTCTTAGTTTTTTAATTTAGGCTTTCATTTTATTAATACTAATATAATAAATCAGTTGTGACTTACACGACATCAAATCCATTGGTTTCAGAGTTATCAATGACAACTCAAAAATCCTGTTAATTGTGTAGCTAAATACTTTATAAACTGTATTGGATCGTTTTTGAGGAATACAAACAACAACAAAAGGGCTTGAACTTAGTAAAAAACTTTTTATTTTTTACAAAAAAAAAAAATGTTCGCGTGACTTACACGACATAATAATTTACACCATATGAAGGATTAATTAAATTATATTCATGTAATTGACCGAAGAGTCAATAGAAATAATAATATTCCAAAATAAGTTAGGGTTATACGAACTAAAATTAATTTAAATTTTGAAATTCGTATAATCCTGTGTCAGCCGGAAATGTAGCCCTTAAACCTCGACTGCATTTGTATTGTGGTTCGGGCAACTTTAGTTTTATATTTTTAATGTCAACTATTGGGTCGGAATCGAGTTTCTTGGGGAAAAAAAATGTTGCCTGTCTTTATGATATTTTAGGAAGTTTACATGAGCACTTTGTGAGCCAACTTTAGAAAACTTAAATATTTTCGATTTGTTTTTTCAAAAATAAAAAATTCATGATATCAACTTTCAAAAAAAATAACTATATGATGGAAAATAACAATTTTAAAATTTGACTTTGTTGTATACTTTTGCATGGAATTCACCATATATATATATATATATATATATATATATATATATATATATATATATATATATATATATATATATATATATATATATATATATATATATATATATATATATATATATATATATATATATATATATATATATATATATATATATATATATATATATATATATATATATATATATATATATATATATATGTATATATATATATATATATATATATATATATATATATATATATATATATATATATGTATTTATATATATAGGTAAATGTATTTATATGTATTTATATATATAGGAGGTAAACTACACTAAGTCACATTTTTAAAATTTTACAGGAAAGCCAAAAAACTGTTTGAAAATGGACTATTTACTATGGACTTGGACTATTTAAAATTGTTCTATCTCGAAAACTACACTAGTTAGGACTCAGTGCTCTTAACCTCTCGGTAGAGAACAAAATCCTGATTCTAACAATAGAAAAAAACGTATTTTGAAAAAATTGGACTTGGTGTAGTTTACCTCCCACCTACAGATATATATATATATATATATATATATATATATATATATATATATATATATATATATACATACATATATATATATATATATATATATATATATATATATATATATATATATATATATATATATATATATATATATATATATATATATATATATATATATATATATATATATATATATATGTTATACATGTTCAAATTATAGAAAATGGGCGTTTCTTTTCCTCTTTTTAGAAACAATTGTGGTACCTAACTACTGTAGGAGTCCACAAACAAATATAGTTAAGCACGACAACTTTTAATTTCAATATCACGGCACGCACCTTTTATTTAATAAAACACAATAACATTTGACACCTTCAATTTTAATTAATTTTATTTATTGGTTAAATTTAATAAAGTTTGACGGTTACGGAATGATTTCTGAGTCCTGGTTTTATTTTCAATTTGTAAAACCTTTCTCTGTAAAGTCTTTTACACAACTCTGTTTTTACTCTTTTTAAAAAATCAAATCCAAATCAATCTACAAAAATAATCTATCAAATCTACATTTGTTATATTTTTTGGAAGGGAGCGTAATGAACCGTTATTTATTTATATGTTTTAAAAGTCGTTAAGCCAATCAAATTAAATTAAAGTATTAATCAATTCCCCTACAAAACAATCAAAGGTGAAAAACCCATCGTTCATTTACATTTACATTGTACAACAATTATGCGATTTTGCAGAATTGTTGAACAATCGTAATGTTGCTATTTAATTAATATTTCTATTTCGAAATATTAAATAAACAGCACTAAACGTATAAGTTTATTCACCCTTCATTATTTCGTTAAGAAATTGTGAAATTTGGTATAGATTTTTGTAATGGATACAATATGTATGATAACGGGTCATTACACCCCTCGCCATCTAAAAGAAGAGAAGATGTATCTTAAAAATGTATCTTCTCGAAATATAACTATCAATTGTTTGAAACGAAACAACTTAATAAAAATATTTGAAAAATTCGATAATATATGTTTATATGAATCATTGAAAGATTTAAAAGTGTAATTATTAAAGTTGCATTGTATGAATTGAGGAAACTGTATTTTTTTTTTTTTTTTTTTATTAATTAGTTAGACATGTTTAGCACACTAAATATGAAATATTCATTATTTAGACTCTTTGAATATCCGAAGATACCATGTCAACTATAAAGGAAGGAGATGAGGAAAATGGAAGGAATGGGGATATAAGGATAACTATACTAATTTTTTTAAATGATGATGGACATTTTCTTTAAATGCCTGAGGGGAAAATTCATCGGGAAATACAGAGGAAGGCAATGAGTTCCATAATTTGGCCACTCTATTAAAATAGTCGTTTTGGAAGGACACAGTTCTACAACGAGGTATTTGTACAACAAATGGATGGGATAACTCGGCAGCTCTTGTTTGTCGATTATACTGCGCACACGATGGAAGGATATTTTGAATTTCTTTAGAGGAGAATTCGCTAAAGTTATATTTATAGTAGATTGACAATTCAGCCACATTTCTTCTGTGCTGGAGTGAATCAAGCCGGTCCGTTAGTTCGGTATTACCAATCAATCGTATTGCTTTTCTCTGAACAGAGTCTAGACAATTTATTGTTGACTGACAAGCACCTCCCCAAACATGACAGCAGTACTCCATACATGGACGAATAAAGGACTTGAAGATTAACAAAATTTGCTCGGGATTGAAATATTTTTTACATCGACTCAAGAATCCTAATTTTTGCATTGCAGATTTAGCGAGGTTGAACACATGTTTATTCCATTTCAGGTTATTTTGAATATCTACTCCAAGAAGTCTAACTGATTCAACCTCACGCAATTCTTCATGGTTTATTTTAATAGGAAAATTTTTATGTCGCTCTATTCGTGAAAGACGGCATAATTTGGTTTTGGTTGGATTAAATGAAACAAGATTACGATCACCCCATTCCATTATACGCTCCAGATCTTTGTTGATAGAATCAATTAGCAACTCTCTATCAGTGGTAACTGCAGTATGAGATCGAAATTTAGGAGATGCATGTGATGCATGTAATGTGCTGTCATCAGCAAAACTATGGATTGGGTGCACTGTAGAAATAAGTAAGTCATTAATGTATAGAAGAAACAAGGTTGGTGAGAGTGCTGAACCTTGGGGAACCCCAGCATTGGTTGTGAAAATATTGGATGTGATACCATCTAAATTAACATGAAATTGGCGACCTGTAAGAAAACTATGAATCCATGAGACAGTAAGATGGTCTATGCCATAAGATTTTAATTTAGCTATAAGATTTTTATGCCACACTTTATCAAATGCTTTAGAGATGTCAAGTGAAATACTAAATGTTTCACCGTGGTTTTCCAGCGATTTGTTCCAGAGATGGGATACGTAGGCTAACAGATCACCTGTTGCATGACTTCTACGAAAACCATACTGCTTATCATCAATAATTCGCGACATTTCCAAATAATCTATCAAATTGTAGTTAACATATTTTTCAAATATTTTAGCTAAAACCGACAGAATTGCAATTGGTCTATAATTGTTAGGATCTATCTTACTGCCTTTCTTTGGTATGGGTTGAACGCTGGCCAGCTTCCAAGAGTCGGGAAATGTTCCGGTTTTATAAGATAAATAGAAAATTTTTGTTAAAATTGGAGCTAGTTGTCTAGCAAAGTTTTTAAGAATGAGGGGTGGAATACCGTCGGGGCCTGCCGATTTGTTGATATTGATAGAAAGAAGCATTTTCCGTACAATATTGCAACGAAAAATAATTGGTTTCATTTTCGTTACAACTGGGAGAATGAGTGTAGGAGAATGAGGGGGTTCAACTATGTTTGAGTTTTCTGCGAAAATACGACCCAAAAGATCCGCTTTCTCTTTCGAGTCGCTCACGGGAATGTCATTCAGAACTAAGGTTGGAATAGAGGATCGGGTAAAATTGCTCTGGACTGATTTAACTGTCTGAAAGAAACTACGTGAGCCAGATGGGTTCTCGGCGAATTTCTTTGCTTTCTTCTGAATAAACGCGTCTTTGTCCAAGTCTATTTTGAATTTACTAATATTTCTGGCTTTCTTATAGGCTCTATGGGTTTCAGGAGTTTTATTAGCGTTATACGTCTTGAATGCTTCGCGTTTATTCCTTACTGCCTCATCAACATCCCGTGTGAACCAAGGCTCAGTTTTAGGAGTGATTAATCGATTTGGAATAAACCGCCGCATTCCTTCTTTTATGATTTCAGAAAATCTTATTACCGATGTGCTAGGATCTTGATCAACACAACAAATAGTTTTCCAAGGTGTTTCATCATAAAAGTTTCTCAGTCCCTCCCAGTCAG
Organism: Diogma glabrata; assembly: GCA_963693315.1. Lineage (NCBI taxonomy): Eukaryota > Metazoa > Arthropoda > Insecta > Diptera > Cylindrotomidae > Diogma > Diogma glabrata. The sequence continues at coordinate 134,892,626 of OY856186.1, forward strand.
CGCGTTTATAGTTCCAGACCCGACGAGGATTTGCTTTAATTTGTGTCGGTGATGTAAATTGCACTATTGCTGATATTAGTAAATGGTCCGATGATCCCAGGGGTTGGTCAACTTTTGTCTTCGTTGTATCTGGTTTGTTTGTCAAAAACAGATCCAGCAAATTATTGTTATGATGTGAATTATCTGCGATTCTTGTGGGACACTCTATCATTTGCGTCAAACCGTGATAATCTGCGAGTATCAGTTCGGCTTGCCTTCCTACGTCGTCAGTGCGCGATGAATACTTAAGCCATTCTTTATTATGAATATTGAAGTCTCCAAGAATGACCAGTCTTGCTTTGGGGTAGTCCGTGGTAATCTTGTCTAGATTAGCCGATATTTTATCGAAAAAGGGACATCCTGAGGGAGAATTTGGGGATCTGTATAATCCTATTACAAACATAGTTTCGTCAACACCTAAGATCTTCAGTGCTATAGAATTATGGTGCTTAGAGTTCAACTCGTAGGCCTTAATTCTCATACATGAAAGTGAATCTCGAACAAATACACAGATACCATGTTTGTTATAAAAGGAATGTTCCAATTCGTAACTAGGTATCCGGTATTTATCGAGATCCAATTTCGATGCTTTGCCACTAACAATTGTTTCGGTAAGAAACAATATGTCAGGTTTATTTTTTTCGATGTAGTGATGAACCTCGTTTAGATTCGAATTGAGACCTCTTATGTTGGTGAAGTCAATGCTAAGCTGTTGGTTCACTCTGCTGCATTTTTGTTGAGACAAAGACTTACCCTTTGACATTGCAGGTATAGATACTGAAATTCGGCCAGGCCTAAATTTCAACACTACACAATACAAAAGAAACTGGGTATCTCTGTCACAAAAACACGATAGCAGGTTTCATGCAACAGTAGCTCGATAAAAGAAAAGCAAAAAAAAAAATGGGGACACAAAAGACACTAACAAAATTGAAGAGTACAAATAAAGGGTTAAATTTGAAAATCTCACTAACAACCAAAACTTAATTTTACCTTCCCTGTTACCAAGCAATATTAAACAAATTTATGATTTAAAATAATAAATAAATTTATTACATCAAAACAATAAAAGGTAAAATTTTACCTGCCAATCTGGTAACAGCAAATATAAAATATACCAAATAATTATCTAAAAAAAAGAACAATCTCACCAATTATATAATTGTACGCCTCCGTTCTTTAACAATTTTATTTTCATAAACACTAACACTAACACTAACACAAACACAAACACTATACAATACACTTATTTTCGATTATTTGTTTTTTTCCTTTAAATAAACACTAACACAATCACTATGACATACACTTTTTTTTTTTATTTTCGATTATTATTTTTTTTATTTGTATTTTTTCCTTTAAAAATTTTTTTTTACCTTCTTCGTCTGTTTCTGGTTGATGAATGAAATAGATATTTTTGTAAATGAATTAGCCAAAAATAAAATGATAAGTCATATAATTTTAACTATGAGTTTTAACGAAACTAAATGTTTGAAACATTAAAATATTTTAGTAAAACTTTGTATGAATCTAGTCATATAATTTAAATTAGCTGAAAATGCGACTTCATTTTTTTTTGTATAAAATTATTTGAGTTTTAAATATTTTTTCAATAGCTTATTATAATTTTATAGTCAATTATTTCTATATTATAATATATTTATGTTTTAATTCTAAAATAATTATTCTTAGCTAAATTTTTTGTAATTTTAATCTGGCAATAGTATTATGTTTAATTAAAGCGCTAATTATGTGTATGAAACGAAATTTTAATTATTTAAATTGTATTATTAAAACAAATGTAAAATATATCCACACCTTATACGTAAAATAAATCCCGAGGTGTTTACTGTATATTTGTTATTATGTTATAATTTGCTAGCAACCTTCCTCAACTTTTTCTTTTAATTTTAAATTCAATAACCAAAAAATTACTTAACTAAATTATTTGCAAGATGAGATTTTAAATATACACATGTACTCTATAATATAAACATTTAATTTTAAAATAAACGGGTATCATATTTACGAAAATATTTTTTTTTTATGTAAATCGTATTTGTTGTTTCTTTTAATTGTAAATCGAAATGTCTTCTTTTTTATTTTATTTTTGCGACTTTAAACATATATAGAAAATAAATGTTTCTGACTTATTTAATTTTCGTGTAGGTAATAATAATTTGTTTGAAACAAATCTATGCTAATGAACTTTCAGTAAAATATTTTGCTTATGTTAATGAAAATATGTTTACAATCATTAGATTTGCTACATAGATCACTTATAAAATAATTAAGAAAAATAATAATAAATTTTATTGACTTAAATTTACCGTGTACTAATATTTGTTTATCTCTTTTTTTTTAAAGAAATGAATTTCCTAAATAATAACAAAAAGGCAACTTAATTTTAAGATTTAACATATGATTTTATTGAAGAAACAATAAGTTTCATATGATCATTTATTATTTTTTTGTTTTTGTAAATAAACATAATTAGGTCATATTTTATGGTAATAATAAAGCAATGAACTTTATTTGAAATATAATTCCTTATTCTAGTACAAGAAAATTAAAGGTAGAAAATTATTTTGTTTATGCATTTTATATGTAAGTAAAAGAAGGTTTTTGTTTTTGGGAATTATTTTTTTTTTTGTTGATTGATATGTTTTTGTTTTTTATAAAATTTTAAATTGAAATTATACACTTATGTTTTTTAATAATATTTTATGATAATTTGTTGTTGGCTTACTATAGTATTTAGTGTTTAGGCTTAGTTTTATGAAATAGATGAAACTATTTTATGAAATTTACATTTTTTCTTTTGTTTGGACATAACTGTTTTGTAGAGAAAGATATTTATATATATATATGTGTTTTGGTATTTATTTATGATTAGTCTTTTTATATGTGAATAGATAATAATTATTTGTTTTGATTATTGATTGTTTTTTTTTTATTTATTCTTAATAATTAGAAAACGATTATAGAATTGTGGTTCCTTTTTTTGTCCCCATTGCGAATGGCTCGACAAATAGAGTATTCACTATCTTAAAGTTGAGATAAATTTTTTGTAATTTTAATTTGACTGAATTTATATTAATTCGACTTTTTTTTTTTTATTGATAAGAAGTTTTGTTATTTATTTTATTATGGAGTATATAATTCGTAAAACCCTAAATTGTTTAAGAATGGAATAAAAAAAATTAATTAGGAAATTTGAAAATGAACTGTATGCTTCCGAATTTTCTTTCTAGATTATCTTTGCAATATTTCAATAAGAAAATAACATTACTGGTGCGTGATAGGATTTTTGTTGTATTGAATTTCGATTGGACAAATTTTTTGACTCTACTAATGTGTTGGCCAATTAATATCAAACTTCTTTTAAATGTTAAACGAAAAATTTGACTAAAGCTTGGTTTCACGGTTTCGGATGAGAATATATATTCTTGTTTATTTAAATTTTTGTAGAGCGAACGTAATGATTGTCTAATTCCAAATTGATTTGTGTTGTTTATCCGATTACCGCTATTAAAATTTTGTGAAATATTGTTGCAAATAAAAGTAATAAAGAACATTAACAATGTTTGACCATTTATTATCGTTTTGCTATTTAAACGAGATGAAAGTTGTTTTGTTTGCTTAGTTTTCCTAATTCGGCCATTCTCAATCCATGTCTTGGTTTTTGTGAGGTTGCGATAGCTTTTTGGGTATAGTTTGTTCTTTTTATAATTTCTATTGATTGGAATTTTAAGTGGTTCGGTCTTAGCGTTCTGTTTTTGGGAGGTTTCAATCGGTTTAATGCATTTTTTTATTTTTGTTGGTGCCACTCGTTTCTTCTTGTTATGACGAATGTTTGTCTTATTTTTGACTGTTTTGTTTTCAGTAACCAGAATTCTATTGCTATTTTCTTTAGATCTCGACCTTGAAAATATTTGTTTTTGATTGTTTTTGATATTTGAGTAAAGTATTAAATTAGGTGAGCTAATAATATTAATGTGTGAGTTCACTGGAGATCCTAATTTTGACGATAAAGCATTATTTTGTTTTGCAATAATGTTTGTTTTGCACAATTTTTTATCATAGAAAACGTTATTTGATTTTATACTAGAAAACAGCGGCTTAGAATTGGTGGATTTTTTGACTATATTAACATGTTTTGTTTGTTTGCTATCGCAGTAATTTGTTATTATTGAACTAACTTCGTTTTTGGCTATACTTACTTTTAAGACTTCGGAATATAAATCTCTCGGTGGTATGTTATCTGCTAGAGTATGCAGTTGAAAAGTAAGTGCTTGATCTTCGATATTTTGATTTAAGCTAAAGTTATTCGGTAAAACATTTTCGTACACATTATCTTTTTCAGACGGATTGGGATGGTTTTGAATGGTTTCAACCAAATCTTTGACGAGATTTTTATTTCTATTCTGTAATTCAATGAATTCTGTTTCTAATTTTGTGTATAATACACTTTGGTTTGACAAGTTTTTTGTTGTTCTGTCTAGATCTATTGCTACAATTAGTTTTTCTGTATTAAGTTGTTCGATTTTTCGGCGAAGTGCTTTGTTAATGGTTTTAGCGTTTTTTAATTCTAAATTTGCAACCGCCAAGCTGTTTATTAACTCTTCGGTAGAGTGTTTTAATTTCTCTTTAGAATATGATAAAATACTAAGCTCATTTTTATGTTTATTATTGTCTTGAGTAAGGAAACAAATCTCTTGTTTATCCCTAATTTTCTCTGCTATAAAGGTAGAGTTCAATCTAAGCAACCTATCGTTTTCCTGTGTAAGCTCTTTTATTGTTAAATCTGCTTGGAACAACGGATCTATAATAAGTTGTTCCTCTGAGGGTGATTTTTTATTTTTTATTGAAAAATTTTGAGAAATTTCGTTTAATCGTTTAACAAAGAGATCGGTTTGCGAGTTTGATTTTAAATTATCAATTGGTTCAAAAGTTTGTTCCAAAAATCCAAATGTTTTTTTAAAAAATTCTGTTAGCTCGTTAAATGAATTGAATTTTTGATTTTTTATTCGGTAATATGCGTCTCCTCTTACACGAGACCAAATTCGCGATAGTAAATTCGTTTTTAAATTTGGTGGTAAATTGACATATGCTTTTTCACACGTTTCTAAAAAGTATCCTAATTCGCGTTGGTTAGCATTATTGCTCGAAATTATTGGGATACTGTTTAAAGTATCCGTAATCAAAAAAAAATCATCACTATTTATTAAACAGTTTTCCATTTTTCTTAATATTAGCTAAACCTTAACAATTTCTAAAACTAAAATTATTTAAATGTGACTCACCCTTCGTTTAACTTCCAGTTTAACATCTACTTTAATTGTTGATGATTCCGTTGATGTTGCTTTTGATGACTTCTGTCTACTAAATGTTTTTACTGCTGATAATGTTGTTAATGTTGGTGTATTAATGGTCTGTTTTTCTCCACTGGTGGGCTCTTGATCATTAGTTGTATTCGATGTTTGTTTCACTTTCTTAATTTGTGAATTTGCAGGCAGCTGGTTGACATATGTATAACTCTATTTCTTTATGTTTGATATATTTGATATATTTGATTTGTTTAAATTGTGTTTGAGAATTTTTAGATATCGAAAAATGCCAACATTGATCACTGTGTTTAAATTTCGATTGCTTAATGATTTATCGAAAATTTCAAAAATTGTTCAATGTATTCGTTCACTGTGTTTGCACTTTTTTTGATTGTTTTGCACTGTTTTATTTAAACAAACAAGCCAGTCGTGGCTGTTTCCGGCCGCACCAAATGTGGTACCTAACTACTGTAGGAGTCCACAAACAAATAGAGTTAAGCACAACAACTTTTAATTTCAATATCACGGCACCTTTTATTTAATAAAACACAATAACATTTGACACCTTCAATTTTAATTAATTTTATTTATTGGTTAAATTTAATAAAGTTTGACGGTTACGGAATGATTTCTGAGTCCTGGTTTTATTTTCAATTTGTAAAACCTTTCTCTGTAAAGTCTTTTACACAACTCTGTTTTTACTCTTTTTAAAAAATCAAATCCAAATCAATCTACAAAAATAATCTATCAAATCTACATTTGTTATATTTTTTGGAAGGGAGCGTAATGAACCGTTATTTATTTATATGTTTTAAAAGTCGTTAAGCCAATCAAATTAAATTAAAGTATTAATCAATTCCCCTACAAAACAATCAAAGGTGAAAAACCCATCTTTCATTTACATTTACATTGTACAACAATTATGCGATTTTGCAGAATTGTTGAACAATCGTAATGTTGCTATTTAATTAATATTTCTATTTCGAAATATTAAATAAACAGCACTAAACGTATAAGTTTATTCACCCTTCATTATTTCGTTAAGAAATTGTGAAATTTGGTATAGATTTTTGTAATGGATACAATATGTATGATAACGGGTCATTACACAATGATGCAGCAAGTTTTTGCAATGGAACCATTGAATTGAAGAATAGGATTATGAACAATAATATCAAAGCTACAGGTTGAAAGTGTTTTACTTATTAAGAAAAATAGACGTCCCTATTAATTTCAAAAACAAACAAACCATGTAGTTTATTTAAAGAAATCGGTAAAATATATGCAAATATGTCAACAAATGAAGTGATTTGACTGGTTTTAGATTAGTATATAAGTCTGAATTTATAAATGATATTATTCTGATTATTATTATTTTCTGCACACAAACTTTTTTATAGGCGTAGCAACGTACGCCGGGTCCTGCTAGTTTAAAATAATCAAAACATATCGTAGAAAAATTTGCGTCTATCAACACCTTAGAAAGCATGAATTGTTGTGGGACCTTGTTCTTAAAAGTTTTTTATGTGTTGTTGTGACATACCTTGTAATTTCTACTACCAAACACATTTTATTTTTAAAAAAAATTGCGTATCATCAAAGAATATTCCATAACTTAGAGTAAGGGATAGTATAGTTGATTGAAAATACTTCATCCGCCAGCACCCCTAAGATATCACTTTGGCTAATGAGATTGCACTGCTATTGCCAGTGGTATACGATATCACAAGATAACTCATATGCCAATAGCAGGGACTAAAGTACGCGTGGTTGCCACACCCATAGATCAACAATTTTAAATTTTACAAATCCCTGCGGAAAGCTAAGTAAATTAATTGGTATTAATGCGCATTGTTGCCGTTTGTAAATCACTATCGGCTAAGTGTCACCATTTTTAATTATTTTATTTATCATGATTGCCATCAAGGTTTAATCATACATAAGCTATGCTTCTTTATATAGAATTTATGCGATTTCCGTCTTGTAATTGTGAGCTTTAAATCATGTGAGCTATTGTGAGCTTTAAACATGTATTACATACAACTTCAAACCAACAATTTTGATATACAAATGTAATTGTTTCAGGTTATACTATCTTTCCTACGTTCAATATTTATTTAGCATGATGACTAGAATGCAAATTGCAAAAGACAGTAGCAATATAACTTTAAAAAACTGCATTATAGATCAATTTTTATTATTTTTATAAATTCATGAATAAAAAATAATAATTTTAATGGTATTTAATAAAAAGTAAAAAAAAAAACAATAAAAAAAATGTACCAGTCCAGGAATTGAACTCACGATCTACAGAACATCAGCCGAGCGCGTTATCCACATCGCAATTTCAAACGTTTAGAAATGATGGATGTGTTTCATATTTAAAAATATTTTCCTGATTTAAAAATTGGTAATGCGAATATATAGATTTTAGTCCATATAAAATTTTGCAACGCGGCTAAAGAAGTTTTCACTTCAAAAAATCCTATAGATAACGATAGATTACTATTGGTTGATTTCTCCTGAAAACATCTCAATCGTAAATTTTTTGATTCCACCCGATAGAAATCTAATGGCGGGAAAATACAGTAGGTTGCGATTGGTGCTATATATGTAATGTCGGAAAGAAAACGATTCAAAACTTTTTCAATTACACCCAAAACAATTTCAATCGTGATCTTCAGATTCAAAACGATTAACTACGATAGAAATTCTATCGTAGAAAAACCATTGAAACCGAAAACTGAAAAATCCTATTAGACTAAGAGCCCGCGACGGTCAGACCTTCGTTATTTTATAAAAGCTGAAAGTTTCTCTGCCCATACCCCCTACTCAGGTAGGAACGATTAGCGACATATGAAGTATGGATCATATAGTGGCTTTGGCAGGGAGCAGGTCTCCAAAGTTTCGTGAAAGTATAAAAGCTAATTTTTTTATATATTCTTCGGGATAGTATTAGAAGTCACGTCACCCATTGCCAGACACTTACTATCGTGGAAACCCCCTGCCAGACACCCTTAAAATTTGAAGTGGGGGTGCAATGGGTGACGTGACTTCTAATACTATCCCGAAGAATATATAAAAAAATTAGCTTTTATGCTTTCACAAAACTTTGAAGGCCCCTTTGTTACCTGCTCCCTGTCAAAGCCACTATGATCCAAACTTTATATGTCGCTAATCGTTCCTACCTGAGTAGGGGGTATGCGCAGAGAAACTTTCAGCTTTTATAAAATAACGAAGGTCTGGCCGTCGCGGGATCTTGTCCTATATAGGCTACGATAGATTACGGTGCGTTTTCCATCTGGCAGATAAAATCTATGCGTTTAAAATGATTAAATCCGATAGAAACGGATAGCAAACGATAGAAAACTATTCGTTTTCAATTGTTTTCTATCGATTTCTTTCGATTTATAAGGGTGGCTTAGTGATATCTCACTGCTATTGCCAGTGGTATGTAGTATCTTAAGTTAACTCGTGTGTCAATAGCATGGACTGAAGTTCGCGGGGTTGTCACACCCGTAGATAAAAAAAAATTACAAAATCATAAAACTGATTCCTCCATGCGTTCGATGCTACGTGGTTACCCAGTGAGCACATAGTTTTTATTTTAAAAAAAGCTCCATTATAATTAATATTAAATTGAGTAACTTCCTTTAATCAACCTGTTATAGACTTTGGAAAGTATAGAATAGAATACGATGTTCTGTACTGCTCGAAAAAATTGCTTGGTTTGAATATGTGCTAAAGCCAGTGCTAAGTCTTTAATGTTTTAAGAGGGTTATTTAGCTGTACTCGAGCACCTCAGAGAATGAGATTGCATAGTAATGATCAATAACAATTCATAGACCTTTACTTTTTTAAATACTACTGGAGCATGTTAAAGTTATTACAACAAAGTAATCTAATATCTAGCCTTAAATAAAAATCCTAATTCAATCAATGAGTCATTGCCATATTAAATATAGAATGATTAAATTAGTTCTACTATATTGAGTCTAATGTTTAATTTACATTCGATTGTAAATAAAAACCAATTTTTTATATTTTCTTTGTTTTTTTTAGTAAAATTTAATGAAATACACAATTTTATATAAGGAAGTTATTTATTTAATTAAATGAAATAATTGCATTTAACCATTATCATTTATCATACATTGGAAAAAATCTGAAACTAACCACTTGAACTAATTTTATGGTCAATTAAGTAGTGATTATTTACATTGGTAAGACACAATTTTAATGTTTTATTATATTTAAAATTTACTTTATTTTCAATTTGCCTAAATGTCTACTATCCTAAAAAAGATAATGCAGATTTCCTTGCATTAGCATTTTAATTGCAGTTTTGAGCCTATAAATGTTTATATCCCCAAATTTGTATATTCAAGTACATTTACTGACTGCTCACGTATTTCAAAATCTTTCGGTAACTTTTGGATTAACAGTAATATTATTAATACTTAAATTTTTCAAATTAAGTCATTAAACAAGCAACGTTTTATTTTGCAATTTTGTATAGGACAAATTTATTTATTTGAGATATCATTTTTACAAATTGGAGATATATGCTAGAGTAAGGTTTTTTTAAATTAGAACCCATATATTTAAGGGTCTTTTTAAATTAAGTAAATCAAACTACACACTTTTTGCTTAAAAAAATTTTTTGTTAAGTGTACGATTCTGTAGATATGATGAAAATTGATTTGCACTAAAGCAAACGTGTCTTCGCTAAGTTCTGCAGTAAAAAAATAAAATTTCAATAATTTAAAAATAAACAACGAAAATCAATTTCACGCAGTAGACCACGATGCAATAATATTTATTATTTAAATTAATGAATGATTTTCATTGTTTTTTTTTAATTTATCGAAATTTTATTTTTTTTCTGAAGATCTTAGCGAAGACATGTTTGCTTTAGTGCAAATCAATGTTAATCATATCTACTAAATCGTACACTTTACAAAAAAAAATTGTAAGCAAAAAGTGTGTAGTTTGATTTACTTAATTTAAAAAAAACCTTAAATGTATAGGTTCTAATTTAAAAAAACCCTACTTTGGCACATAATTTCAATACTTGAGTTTCAAGGTCATTCAATATTACCACTAGACGTCCCCTGCACCCTTAACAAATATCACCTAGGGTTATTTTGTCCCATCTAGCATCGTTCTCGAGATAAAAGCCTGGCATTTTTTAAAAAACTCACCCTGTATATTACATGTGACAATTTTTATTTGTTCTTAAAATATATGAACATATTATTACAGAAATTGAGAAATTAAAAATATCACCATGGTTCAAAATATTACTTTCATGATCTAATTAATATATAATTAACAATTTTATCTTCCCTATTTATAGAAAAACGTATAGCTTGCTTTTGGCTTAGGAAAAGGTATTATATACACATATTTAGCAATTGATTAACATAACTGAAATAAACCGATAACAATAATGTACATGATATGATATTTTCAAAAAAGTTATGTACTTTTTTAATAAGTATGAAATGTTATTAAATTCTTGTTCCACAATTAGAGCAACGTTTTTCTTTCATTAAAAGACAGCATATCAATCCAACTGGAAACAAAAATATCGCACAACAAATTCCACAGCATGTGAAGTCTTCTTCTAAAATACCAATTCTACACACTGGACATCCCCCAACAACAATAATTTCTGTTGGTGGTAAAACATTTGTTCTAGTTTCTATAGACCCATATGTTAGATTGGGTTGAGATGGTAATATATTTACGGCTTGTTGCGGTGGAGGTGGTAGAAATCCAACAGGTGGTGCAGTTGAATATAAATTAACTGGAGCAGATGAAACAGATTCTTTTAAATTGCCAACAGTGGGAGGTTCTGCTTGGATTGGTGCTTGCATTGTTTGATAATATGATGGTGGAGGATCTGGATATATATTTTGAGAATTTTGCATTATTCGTAGAAGCACTCAAATTAATTAGAAAAATTGCGTTTTTATTTTAACCACTTTTGACTATAACAATAACAAAACTTAGCAGTGCCAATTGTCAATGAATATATGACAGATAAAAATAAGTTGATTATGTTGGTACAATTTAGTTTGGTAAAATATAGGGAATTAGTTCGCTACCACCTTCGGATTGTTTAAAAACTGTATAAGTGTATACTACCCAGACAAGAAACTGTAATCGAAATCTTTTTGTAATCGAAAATTTCGACTTGGGGAAAAAAAATATCTATTATATATTGTCATCTCGCTCTAATTAAAAAATATAGTATTTTGACATTTAACATATTTCATTTATCACCGCGCGTAACATACATTTGATAATAAATATTTATTAACAAATTTATAATAAATCAATATAAAGTTAAAATATTGGGTCGTATGAATAAAAATTGGATTATACTTTACTTTGCTCAATTTACGTAATTTAATTTGCTCAATTTACGTTCACCACTAAATCTAAGCATATTCTCAGTTTAGTATGATAAAAGAGAAAAGAAAATTCGAACATAAATTTCTCAACTCACTTTCTCAATTTGGTATGAATAAAACATAAAAACACAAGAATATTCTCAAATATTTTTAAGTTAGGTATATAGCATGCTCAAACAGCTTTACTCACTTTTTTTGCATGTGACAAGTGATCAATATAATACAATATAATTAATAAATTTATATATTAAAAATGAATTTGGTTTTACCTTTTCCAATTTTACCAATGGTAGTAGACGAGGATTATAATCGTTGTACTGTAATAGTATATTACATATCTAGAGTTGTAAATAGCATTTTACATGCGAGTGAAAATTTTGCGAGCATCTTCACGAGCATGGAAAATGCTTTACAACTCGAGATTTGTTATAAACTTTTTCTACGACTTTGTTTTAATGCCCAAACGCATATAATTACTTGAAGAAATGAACTACTAATTATAAATTAAATGCAAATAGTTTACAAATTTTGGTAGGCTTTGCATTATTCTGTGTCAAAATGGATTGAAATATTTAATTTTTAAAAATCAAATTTTCTTTTTATTAAAAGCGTGCAGTAACATATTGTTACGAGTACAGAAAAATCTAGACGATTACAGAAAGATCTAGACGATTACGGTCACTTCCAGGAAAATAAAATCAACAAAACACAACAAACAAATTAATGAAATGAATATTGTTGTTGTTGTCTTTTTCTTAGAATTAGGGTCAACATAAACGATTTTATGAATCAAATCAACATAACGTAAAATAATCGAATATTCTAATATTTTCTCAAGGTTTCTGGAAAGTGATGTCGAATTATCTAGAAGTATTGCAGAAGGTATATAAGAAAATTACCTCTTGTAGTTTTTAATTAGTTTTATTTTAAACCTGCGACAGTAAAGCGAAACTAAATGAAGAATTCGTTTTATTTTAAACCTGCGATAGTGAAGTGAAAATTAAAAAAGTGATATTTAAAATTAGTTTTTGTAAATAAAGTTATAAGTGTTATTGAGTAGAAATATTTTGTGTATTATTTTGAACGATGTGAACTGGAAATTTCTACAATAAACCGTTGGAGTTCTGAAGCTGTTGAAAGAATATTCTAGTTAGGAATATTGTTTGCTATATTGTTTTCCTGTTGTTGTGGAACAATCAAGGAGTTGAAGACTTAATAAAACCTGGTGTTTTTGCTTACTAATCAGTGATCGAACTCAGAAGAGATTTGGGAAATGCGTTTATCGAATTGAGAGTAAGGCCAATTTGAAGTAAGGTTAGAAAAACGTAACATTGGTGACATCTGCGGATTAGTTAGCTGTGTATAATGGTTTTTTTAAGTGATTTAAAAGTTCCTGAGTTAAAGAAGGAACTGGAACAACGTGGATTGTCAACAAGCGGAAACAAAACTGAATTAATGCTACGGCTTCGACAAGGTATGGAAGCCAATGGAATGGACGTGGAAAGTTACCAGTTTGGAATTGTTACAACAAATACTGATTCAGTTGATGAGGACAAAAGTTTTGTTGCGGAAACAACATCTTCATTGCCACCTGCAAATTTCGATTTTACGCAGTTAATGGCTATGATGCAACAAATGAATTTGAGCATGAATCAGATGAATGCTAATATGGTTGTCAATAAAGAGGAAATTAATCAAAGTTTGGCTGCAACCAAGGAAGAAATTAGTTGTAACATCAATCACCAAATAGCTGCTACCAAAAAAGAAATTAGTTGTAACATCAATCAACAAATGGCTGCTACCAAAGAAGAAATTAGTTGCAACATCAACCAACAATTGGCTGCAAATAAAGAAGAAATCAGTAACATCAATCAACAGTTAGAAGCAATAAACACAAACATTGCTATGAGTCGCAATGAAGTCAAACAAATTATGGATGAGAAACTTCTACAAATGTCAACGGCATTCGATGGAAAAGTCGAGAAGATTCAAAACGATATTCACACAAAATGCTTGACGAAAACAAAAAGGTACTTTCCAAAGTTGATGATTTCGAAAAACGGTTGCAGGATGTTGAGACGACTAAAGTTACTTCCCAGGTGGTGCAGCAAATAGCTAATATTAAATTGAAACCACCATCGTATGACGGAACCACATCTTTCGGCATCTTTAAGTTCCAGTTTGAGACAGCAGCAGACCAGAATGATTGGAACGCAGAAAATCGTCTTGCTGCATTAATAGTCGCGCTAAAGGGTGAAGCAGCTGAAACATTACAGGCGGTGCCTGAAAACGATCGCAAAAGTTATGCGGAAGTGATGAATGCGTTGGAACGTAAATATGGTAGCGACCATAAAAAGGAATTATACAGAATCGAGTTAAAAGGTCGCTTGCAACGGAATGGGGAAAGCCTTCAGGACTATTCCTCGGCAGTGGAACGGCTTGTACATTTGGCACACTCGAGCACTCCACCATATTTTATGGAGAAAATGAAGATCGAGGCCTTCATTGATGGTATCCGAGATCCAGAAACCAGGATCAAAGTAATGACTACACCTAAGGCGACTTTCCATGAAACTGTCGCATACGCAATGCAAGATGAGATGGTACAGAGGATGTGTTTGCCATCTGGTGGATGCAGAAAAAGGAATGTAGAGGGGAACATGGGGAATTGAGAGTAAGGCCAATTCGAAGTAAGGTTGGAAAAACGTAACAATATATACGAAAATCCATTACCGCACGCTTTTTTTTACTTACCGCACGCTATTTGAAATAATCAATTTACATGTCATGGATAGTGGAATATAATTTATAATTTACTGTGATAGGAGTAGAAAAAATTATATGGGCCACGAAGATCAACTTACGATAACAATTTTAAGCAATTATATAGATTTAATCGTAGAAATGTCGAAATATTAGCAAACACATTTTTGGAAAATTATGGTGAACGTCGGTGGTGGTGGTGCCCTAGATAATATACAAAAGATGAAAATATTTTTGCGCTACGTAGGAGATCCTGGCTTCCAGGTAAAAATTTAATGTTTTTGTATTTTTTATATATAATTATTTTGAAATGTTCATATTCTTAGGCTGGAGTAGGTGAAGATTTAGGTGTTCACCAAACTACTGCATGCAAGACTATTTGGAACGTTTGCAAAAAAATAACCAATAAAGCGCACGAATGGATAAAATTTCCAAAAAATATCGATGAATTGGATATGGAGAAAAAGTTATGACAAAGCAAATACGTATTTCCATGTGCTATTGATGCAATTGATTGCACGCACATCATTATCAAAAAACCTCACCCCACATTCGGATGATTACATAAATAGAAAAAACTTACATTCTTTCAACGTCCAGGCCACTTGTAATTCTAGTGAAATGTTTACTGTCAACTGTCTATGGGCTGGTTCCGTACGTGATGCCCGTATATGGCGTAATTCAAATCTTCAAGTTGCTTTGAATGAAAATGTGTCAGGTGCTATACTTTTAGCAGACGAAGCATACCCTTTAACACCGTGGGTTATGACACCATTCAGGAACCCTTCTACCGAAGCTCAAAGAATTTACAATAAAGTCCATAAAAAAACGCGTTATAATTGAACGCAGTTTCGGTCAATTAAAACAGCGTTTTCCAATTTTGCAATCAATAGTACGTATGCTGACTGAAAGAGTTCCATCCATGATCATGGCATGTTTTGTTTTGCACAATTGTGCAAAATTTCTGAATGATGGTGATTTTGACGAACCAATTTTACCTATCGATGTATCAGTGCCGGTACCACCAGATGAAGTAAATACACCATTCTTTCAAAGAGGAAGAGGAACTCGTCGCCGTGATATCATTGCTCGTAATTTACAAGGTTAGAATTTAAAACATTTAGAATATTTATTTAAAACATTTATTAATAAAAAGTTATGATTTAATTACAAATTGTTTTCATTAAGTAATTTAGCTGTTAGCAATTTTTTTTCTAAAACAAAAATTTACATTTGCTCAGTAAAGCGTAGGTGTTCTTCCTCTCGTTGATCCGCTAATATTTTTTTTGAAATGCTATTATATTTAATTGTTCTTGAAGAACACGGCGTTGCATGGCGTTTAAGCTGTTTTCCCCGTCATCTTCATTCTACGGAATAATGAATTAATTTGTAATTTTAACACAAAATTTAAAACTAATATATATATATTATATATATATATATATATATATATATATATATATATATATATATATATATATATATATATATATATATATATATATATATATATATATATATATATATATATATATATATATATATATATATATATATCTTTGGTATTTTTTGTATTAAATTTCTAGATATTACGATGTGTGAATTCATAGGATGAGAGAATATATCGTCAACATCTAAGTCAACATTCAAATCAACATCCTAAGTCACGAGTGTAAAGTCATTATTGATTGTTGCCAATCAATGCGAAACTTAATATCTGACGTAAAGTCAATATGTTGTTATATTTTTGGTTAGGAAATATAGACAACTTTAGGGGAATTTTTAATTTCGGATTGGTTTTTTGTGAACAATTAAGCTTATATATATATATATATATATATATATATATATATATATATATATATATATATATATATATATATATATATATATATATATGCGCAATTTAGGTAGGTAATTAATTTCCTTAACCGTTAGGTAATTAATTTCCTTAACCTCAATCTTTCCTTATCTCTTTCAATAAAAATTCCTACCTTGTCGGGTTTAAGACGTATAAAATCTATATAATAAAAATACTAACTCTGTAGCCAGTGAAGTATGACAACAAAGTTTTTCACTAAGAAAAAAGAAATTACAACATCGTAATTAAAAATGTTTCTAATGTCGACGCCGAGGGGCAGTTGACAGCGTGTCTACCAAAAGATTCAAACTTAGTTGGTACTGATGAGGTTCTAAGTTCGAATCCCAACCGAAACACGTTCAGAGATAAAAGTTGTTTTTATTAACAAATAACTATAAGGTTTATTCAGATAAACCCAAAAACTGATTTCGAATTGAAAAATTCATACGATTCACTAATTTACTTGACATTTATGTCGTAAAATTGATTTCATATTGATTGGCAACATTCAATAATAACTGCACACGTGACTTAGGATAGTATGGAATATACCTACTAACTTTCGAAAATCACAAACAGTGAGGTTAAGGAAATTAATTATCTCTTTCAGTATATATATATATATATATATATATATATATATATATATATATATATATATATATATATATATATATATATATATATATATATATATATATATATATATATATATATATATATATATATATATATATATATATATATATATATATATATATATATATATATATATATATATATATAATATATATATATATATATATATATATATATATATATATATATATATATATATATATATATATATATATATATATATATATATATATATATATATATATATATATATATATATATATATATATATATATACCTTTTGTTGTAGACACGAGTCGCCTTCTTTTTGATGTTAACGAAGAGATTGGATGGTTTATGCGATGGACCAGTTTCTTCTATAACAGGTTCGGGAGTTCCTAAGCCGACTTCCATTCCATCTGTAATTGTAAAAATTTAAGTAAAATTATTGCAAATATTTTAAATGCAAATATAACAAATATTACAAGGTCTTTCCGTAATGCTTGGGTTTTCTTCTCCATCCAATAATTCGAAAAGCAGCTTTTCATGATCTTTTAAACTTATTTTTAAATTGCCAGTTTTCCTTCCATCAGTTTTTTGCTTTAATCTTTGTTTCATGTTATGAATTTGTTTTTATTTGCTCTGGATCGAGTTGTATTCCATATTCGAGCAGCAATACTTCACTTCTATGTTTTGCTGCTGCCTGTTTTTTTATTTCTATTGGTGGAGCCTGGCTTTTCTGTAAAAGCACCATGCCAAATTTTTCCACAAGCCTTATAAATAGTAGGTCATTATCCCAAGTAGCAAAATTAGTATTGCTTTGGGATGTCATTTCTTAATTCCAACTTAATCCATTCGTTTTTTAGTATTTTAAATCTTTATTTCTTTAATGCTTCTTAAATCGTTCTTAAAATGGTACTCTCATCTTGGTTTTAAATCGGTATGCAAGATCTCACTTAAAGTATTCTTAAAGGCTTCTTAATTTGGTATGCGTATCAACATCTTAAATCAGAATGGATGAGCACGCATAAAGAATTCTTAAAGGTTTCTTAATTTGGTATGTATATTAGAAGTATTAAATCAGTATGGTGTACCTTCTTTAATACGTCGAATATTGGTATGTTACATACCTTAAGTTTGTAGTGATGTACACTGAAAAAATATGTTGGTAAACTCTACAATATTAGTTAAACCAAATCAATTTTGTAGCATCATATACAATTTAGTACGATTGACAAAACGTTTTACCGTTAGACAAATGCTTTGTATGTTGTTCTTAATTTTAGGTCATGCTACAAAATTAATTTGATTGAACTAACTTATTGTAGATTACACCACCTTTTTTCCAGTGTACATGTTCAAAACTAATCATACCCAAAATAGTATATATTCGTTTTTGGTTTTTCTCCCGAATTAAGAAGGAATATCAACTTTTTTGGAATGGTGTCATACTAAATTAAGAAGATATTTGAACTTAATTTGAGAATTTTCCTTCTACTTGAGCAAGAACAAAATTCCGCCATATTTTCACACAGCAATTTTTAAGAATTAATTTGAAAAAATTTCTGTTAAAATATAAACATTAAATATTGCACGATTTTTTTATTTTTACTTATACAATTTAGATAGCTAACAACGATGTGAGCATGAATATGTCGGGGTTTGATCTACAAATAATTTAAAATATAGTTTCGGGCGCATTGAATTTTGGCATATTCTCAACAATTGTAATAAATTAGAGAAATCATGGAGGCGCGTGATTTTTTAAGTAGCTAGAAGTTCCAATTTCACCATAAAACTCGTTTCGTTTGCAAATATCGGTTTAATATTTTCTTAAAACTGAACTTAAAACTTAAAACCTTAAAAACTTACATATAATTTTTCTTTATATATCAATTCTTTCATTAAATTTTAAAACAGCATAACATGTCATATTTTTTGTTTCATTTCAACATCGTCTATTTAATTTAAATCAATTTAATATAGATAAAGAAAGATAGAAAATTCTGCGTCACTCTTTGACTTTGATAGTACATAACAAAAAAATGACATACCGATTTAAGAAAGAATTAAGCTGGAGTTAAGAAGGAGTTGAAAAATAACATACCTATTTAAGAAGCAAATAAGATAAAAATACGCTTCTTAATTCGTTCTATCGGACCGCCCACATGGGCCTTTTTGTACTTAATTCAAACTTAAATCCTTCTTTAAGAAGGCGCGTTGCTTTGTTTAAGTCTTCTTAAATCTTTCTTTAAGTACTCACAATCACTATTTTTGCTAATTGGAATAATGCCCTTTGCTGACACTTGGCGAATCACCTAAATTCTCAATACCTTCAGATATAAAAAAAATATCTTAAAACACATTCAAATATTTAACATAAGTTTTATGTTGAATTCTTTTCACCTAGAAAAAACACTTTTAAAATAAATAATTTCTTTTGATTAACATCAATATAAAAATTATTTTTTCCCTAATTTATTTTAGACATTAAATTAATTTTTAACATTTATAAATAGATTAAAACTTAATCAATTAATCACTGCTAAATGCTCAATTAAAAAATGCTATCAATTTATGAATTAAAATGCAAACAGTCGCCATTTCTATTGTTTACATACATATTTCCCACCAATGTTTGAATCTTTTGATTTTTTAAACTCATAAAATAAATCCAAATTGATTTGATTGAGCAGGTGAAAAAGATTTTACATTAAACATTTAAAATAAAATAAATTCAAATACCTTCTTTAATCAAATATTCTGCTTCCAAAATTTTGATCTCAATAACTACGTATATTAACAGTTTAAATTTTTAAGTCAGAATGACATTTATGTTGAGAATATTCTCATGTTCGAATTCGAACATTCTCAGAGCAAAGCAAAGTATAACATCATACCAACATGAGAATATACTCTATAACTTTACTTTCCTCAATGGGTCGTATGAATAAAAACTGAGAAAAGTAAGCATATTCTCCAAAGTAAAAGATATTGAGAAAAGTAAAGTTATAGAGTAGAGAAAAGTAAAGTTACGGAAAAGCCAGGCTCCACCAATAGAAATAAAAAAACAGGCAGCAGCAAAACATAGAAGTGAAGTATTGCTGCTCGAATATGGAATACAACTCGATCCAGAGCATATAAAAAAAATTCATAACATGAAACAAACATTAAAGCAAAAAACTGATCGAAGGAAAACCGGCAATTTAAAAATAAGCTTAAAAGATCATGAAAAGCTGCTTTTCGAATTATTGGATGGAGAAGAAAACCCAAGCATTACGGAAAGACCTTGTAATATTTGTTATATTTGCATTTAAAATATTTACAATAATTTTATTAAAATTTTTACAATTACAGATGGAATGGAAGTCGGCTTAGAAACTCCCGAACCTGTTATAGAAGAAACTGGTCCATCGCATAAACCATCCAATCTCTTCGTCAACATCAAAAAGAAAGCGACTCGTGTCTACAACAAAAGGTATATATATATATTATTTTTAAATTTTGTGTTAAAATTACAAATTAATTCATTATTCTGTAGAATGAAGATGACGGAGAAAACAGCTTAAACGCCATGCAACGCCGTGTTCTTCAAGAACAATTAAATTTATTAGCATTTCAAAAAAAATATTAGCGGATCAACGAGAGGAAGAACACCTACGCCATACTGAGCAAATGGAAATTTTTGTTTTAGAAAAAAAATTGCTAACAGCTAAATTACTTAATGAAAACAATTTGTAATTAAATCATAACTTTTTATTAATAAATGTTTTGAATAAATATTCTAAATGTTCTAAATTCTAACCTTGTAAGTTATGAGCAATGATATCACGGCGATGAATTCCTCTTCCTCTTTGAAAGAATGATGTATTTTCTTCATCTGGTGGTACCGGCACTGATACATCGATAGGTAAATTTGGTTCGTCAAAATCACCATCATTCAGAAATTTTGCACAAATATGTAAAACAAAACATGCAATGATCATGGATGGAACTCTTTCAGTCAGCATACGTACTTTTGATTGCAAAATTGGAAAACGCTGTTTTAATTGACCGAAACTGCGTTCAATTATAACGCGTTTTTTTTTATGGACTTTATTATAAATTCTTTGAGCTTCAGTAGAAGGGTTCCTGAATGATGTCATAACCCATGGTGTTAAAGGGTATGCTTCGTCTGCTAAAAGTATAGCACCTGACACATTTTCATTCAAAGCAACTTAAAGATTTGAATTACGCCATATACGGGCATCATGTACGGAACCAGCCCATAGACAGTTGAAACTAGTAAACATTTCACTAGAATTACAAATGGCCTGGACGTTGAAAGAATGTAAGTTTTTTCTATTTATGTAATCATCCGAATGTAAGTGAGATTTTTTGATAATGATGTGCGTGCAATCAATTGCATCAATAGCACATGGAAATACGTATTTGCTTTGTCATAACTTTTTCTCCATATCCAATTCATCGATTTTTTTTGGAAATTTTATCCATTCGTGCGCTTTATTGGTTATTTTTTTGCAAACGTTCCAAATAGTCTTGCATGCAGTAGTTTGGTGAACACCTAAATCTTCACCTACTCCAGCCTAATAATATGAACACTTCAAAATAATTATATATGAAAAATACAAAAACATTAAATTTTTACCTGGAAGCCAGGATCTCCTACGTAGAGCAAAAATATTTTCATCTTTTGTATATTATCTAGGGCACCACCACGACGTTCATCATAATTTTCCAAAAATGTGTTTGCTAATATTTCGACATTTCTACGATTAAATCTATATAATTGCTTAAAATTGTTATCGTAAGTTGATCTTCTTGGCTTATATAATTTTTTCTACTCCTATCACAGTAAATTATAAATAAATTACATCACACTATCCATGACATGTAAATTGATTATTTCAAATAGCGTGCGGTAAGTAAAAAAAAGCGTGCGGTAATGGATTTTCGTATATATGTTACTGCACGCTTTTAATAAAAAGAAAAATTTTTATTTAAAGAAAAATTTGATTTATAAAAATTAAATATTTCAATTCATTTTGACACAGAATAATGCAATAATGCAAAGAATAATGCAAAACTACGCGTCTCGTGCGCAAAATTTTCACTCGCATGTAAAATGCTATTTACAACTCTAGATATGTAATATACTATTACAGTACAACGAATTATCGTCCTCGTCTACTATCATTGGTAAAATTGGAAAAGGTAAAACCAAATTCATTTTTAATATATAAATTTATTAATTATATTGTATTATATTGATCACTTGTCACATGCAAAAAAAGTGAGTAAAGCTGTTTGAGCATGCTATATACCTAACTTAAAAATATTTGAGAATATTCTTGTGTTTTTATGTTTTATTCATACCAAATTGAGAAAGTGAGTTGAGAAATTTATGTTCGAATTTTCTTTTCTCTTTTATCATACTAAACTGAGAATATGCTTAGATTTCGTGGTGAACTATGGTGAATTACGTAAATTGAGCAAAGTAAAGTATTTATCTAATTTTTATTCATACGACCCAATATCTTTTACTTTGGAGAATATGCTTACTTTTCTCAGTTTTTATTCATACGACCCATTGTGCATAATATAATGGTAGTGTTTGATCGTGCAATATCATAATAAACATCACGATATTTTACGTCACATTTTTTTTTCTAACTTAACTTCGTTGAATATTAAGTCAAACCGCTATCGCGTTCTTTTTCTCGACAATGTTGACTATTGTTAACAATTGTTAACTTTCGTCGTTCTTTAATTCAATAATCTTAACATTGTGTTACAAAATGACGTCATGATGTCGTTCCTAAATTCAATGTTAAACTGTCAAAAGTTAACATTTTGTAACAATTTGCAACTTACCTCCTAGACATGAATTATAGAATGTTGTTATGTCAAATGGTATGTTGTGATCTATTTATCTGTCAAAATGTTTATAATTAAGAGATAAATTAAATTTCTTTATTAAACTAAACTAAATAAATTTCGTAAATACAATTTCTTGTTTTTGTGTTTCGCAATTGAGTTTTATTATATATATAAATTAAATATTTTCAATATATTTAATTTATGTGCTCAAATAGAACAAATTTATTTTTGACAGATCGAAAGTCTAATATTTTGTCGTTCTTAAATTATAAATCAACATTGTCGACAAAACTTAACATGACGTTTCAACACAATTTTATGACATTTTAACAATGCTAGAAAATGTTAAGAAAAAGAACGCGACACGGACCGAACAGTCTAAAGATAAAAATATGGATTTATACTTCAACCTTTATTTTTATAGGTAACCTTTATTTCAATTAATTTTATCACAAAAGATAATTTATCCTGAAAGCCACAAAACCAATTTTATCAAGAATAGTAATCACAAAAATGTATGTATAAACAAAACAAAACCAAAAGCGTTAAGAACCAAAATAAAAGGCAAGATGACTCGAATTTAGGCGCAAGTGGATTTTTTTTTTTTATCGTAAATTAAGAAAATTTAGTAAAAGGGACAGTTTTGATCGTTTATCTTATAAGCACATAGGAAATAAAGCAAAAATAAATAAAATATAAAAATTTTTTGTCAAAACCAGTACAGTTTTGTATGGATTTTGCTTTTTTCAAATGGTTGTATCTTGAACCCCGGAGCTCCGCTACAACTCGTTATTATTTTATTCGCTTCAGTGAGTGATTCTCTATCAAATTAAAAAAAAATTCTTGGCGCCTAAGTTAAAGTCATATTCCCAGATAAAACATTTTTATTATCACCTAAATTCAAAGAATTAAGAGACTAAGGAAATGAAACTACTGTATATATTTGAAGCCGTTTTTCTCTTTTCTACTCTCTTTTTTATCTTCAATTCTTTGGGTCTAAGTTGTCAAAAACAAAATTTGTAAACATTGCTTAGCTTGGTTATAATTTGGTTTTAATAAAATTGTTTTTAATATTCATCGTGGTGATATTTTGACGAATTTATAATAAATATAAGAAATACTAGTGATTTTATTATAATTTAAAAATAATTTTACAGAAAAATTAAATATATTAAGTGAAAATTTTGAATAAAACATTAAATATGAAGTGTTTGATAATGACGAGTAAAAATTACCAAAAACATATACAGGATAGGATTTCTTATCATAAGTAATAATATTAATATTATAATTTACTTTTCGATTAATAAGTGTTAAGTTTTTTAAACATTTTCGAGAAAAAAATGTAATCTAAAATCAATGTAAACAATAATAGAATGCTTCGGGTCTACGTTGTCAATTGTTTTTTATGTTGTTTTTCTATTTGTTGTTTTTCTTTTCTATGTAATGGCGTCTCTTTTTTATATTAACTTTGGGGGCAAAAATACGCTTAAATTTGGAATTCAATGCAATAATAGAAATATTCCGCGCTGGAATATAATATAATACTCTACTAAAACACAAGTGTGTTAGTAACAATTTATTGGTGTGCAAAAATTGCTTCAACTTTTAAAATCAATTTCACTTCCTCTTGACATTTAAAACTGGCAAAAATCTGATTCTTTTCGTGATAAATGGCTGCGTATAGTACTCCGAAAAATCATGATTTTTTTATCACATTGTCTCGACCGAACACTAGGAATATATTTCAACAGTAAAGAAATGTACTTCTTTTGTTATGTATATATAAGAATAAGAATTTTTTTTTATTAATTGGTTAGACATGTTTAGCGCACTAAATATGAAATAATCATTATTCAGACTCTTTGAATATCCGAAGATACCATGTCAACTATAAGGGAAGGACATGAGGAAAATTGAAGGAATGAGGATATATGGATAACTATACTAATTGTTTTAAATGAAGATGGACATTTTCTTTAAATGCCTGAGGAGAAAATTCATCGGGAAATACAGAGGAGGGCATTGAGGTTCACAATTTGGCCACTCTATTAAAATAATCGTTCTGAAAGGACATAGTTCTACAACGAGGTATTTGGACAGCAAATGGGTGAGATAACTCTGAAGTTCTTGTTCGCCGATTAAATAGCACACACGATGGAAGGATGTTTTGAATTTCCTTAGAGGAGAATTCGCTAAAGTTATATTTGTAGTAGATTGACAATTCCGCCACATTCCTTCTGTGTTGGAGTGAATCAAGCTGGTCGGTTAGTTCGGTATTACCAATCAACCGTATTGCTTTTCTCTGTACAGAGTCTAGACATTTTATTGTTGACTGACAAGCACCTCCCCAAGCATGACAGCAGTATTCCATACATGGACGAATAAAGGACTTAAAGATTAGCAAAATTTGATCGGGATTGAAATATTTTTTACATCGACTCAAGAATCCTATTTTTTGCATTGCAGATTTGGCGAGGTTGAACACATGTTTATTCCATTTCAGGTTATTTTGAATATCCACTCCAAGAAGTCTAACTGATTCAAATGGGAAATTGGGAACTGGGAAATTTTTATGTCGCTCTATTCGTGAACGACGGCATAGTTTTGTTTTGGTTGGATTAAATGAAACAAGATTACGATCACCATTCCATTATACGATCAAAGTCTTTGTTGATAGAATCAATTAGCACCTCTCTATCAGTGGTAACTGCAGTACGAGATCGAAATTTAGGAGACGCATGTGATGCATGCAATGTGCTGTCATCAGCAAAACTATGGATTGGGTGTACTGTGGAAATAAGCAAATCATTAATATATAGAAGAAACAAGGTTGGGGAGAGTGCAGTACCTTGAGGAACCCCAGCATTGGTTGTGAAAATATTGGATGTGATGCCATCTAAATCAACATGAAATTTGCGACCTGTAAGAAAACTATGAATCCATGAGACAGTAAGATGGTCTATGCCATAAGATTTTAATTTAGCTATGAGATTTTTATGCCACACTTTATCAAATGCTTTAGAAATGTCAAGTGAAGTACTGAATGTTTCACCATGGTTTTCCAGCGATTTGTTCCAGAGATGGGATACGTAGGCTAACAGATCACCTGTTGCATGACTTCTTCGAAAACCATACTGCTTATCATCAATAATTCGCGATATTTCGAATATAATCTATTAGATTGTAGTTAACATATTTTTCAAATATTTTAGCCAAAACCGACAGAATTGCAATTGGTCTATAATTGTTAGGGTCTATCTTACTGCCTTTCTTTGATATGGGTTGAACGCTGGCCAGCTTCCAAGAATCGGGAAATATTCCGGTTTTATAAGATAAATAGAAAATTTTTGTTAAAATTGGAGCTAGTTGCCTAGCAATGTTTTTAAGCATAAGGGGTGGAATACCGTCGGGGGCAGCAGATTTGTTGATATTGATAGAAAGCAGCATTTTCCGTACAATATTGCAACGAAAAATAATTGGTTTCATGGGGAAACAACTGGGGAAATGAGTATAGGAGAATGGAGAGGTTCAACTATGTTTGAGTTTTCTGCAAAAATTCGACCCAAAAGATCCGCCTTCTCTTTCGAATCGCTTACGGGAATGTCGTTCAGAACTAATGTTAGACTAGAGGATCGAGTCAAATTGCTCTGGACTGATTTAACTGCCTGAAAGCAACTACGTGAGCCAGATGGGTGCTCGGCGAATTTCTTTGCTTTTTTCTGGATGAACGCGTCTTTGTCCAAGTCTATTTTGTATTTACTAATATTGCTGGCTTTCTTATACGCGCTATGGGTTTCAGGTGTTTTGTTTGTGTTATACGTCTTAAATGCTTTGTGTTTATTCCTCACTGCCTCATCAACATCCCGCGTGAACCAAGGCTCAATTATAGGAGTGATTAATCAATTTGGAATAAACCGCCCCATTACGTCTTTTATGATTTCCGAAATTCTTATTGCCGATGTGCTAGGATCTTGATCAACACAACAAATAGTTTTCCAAGGTGTCTTATCATAAAAGTTTCTCATTCCCTCCCAGTCAGCGCGTTCCAAATTCCAAACGCGACGAGGATTTGCTTTAATTTGTTTCGGTGGTATAAATTGCACGATTGCTGATATTAAGAAATGGTCCGATGTTCCGAGAGGAACAAAACTTTTGTCTTCTTTTGTTCAACTTTTGTCTTCGTAGTATCTGGTTGGTTTGTCAAAAACAGATCCAGCAAATTATTGTTATGATGTGAGTTATCTGGGATTCTAGTGGGACAATCTATCATTTGCGTCAAACCGTGATAATCTGTGAGTATCAGTTCGTTGTCTTCCTATGTCGTCAGTGTGCGAAGAGTACTTAAGCCATTCTTTATTATGAATATTATTGTCTCCAAGAATGGCCAGTCTTGCTTTGGGGTAGTCCGTGGTAATCTTGTCTAGATTAGCCGATATTTGATCGAAAAATGGACATCCTGGGAGGGAAATTGGGGATCTGTATAATCCTATTATAAACATAGTTTCATCAACACCTAAGATCTTCAGTGCTAGAGTATTATGGTGCTTAGAGTTCAACTCGTAAGCCTTAATTCTCATACATGAAAGTGAATTTCGAACAAATACACAGACACCATGCTTGTTATAAAAGGAATGTTCCAATTCATAACTAGGGCTGTATTCTAAACGACGACTTATTTGAAACTTATTTATGTAGACTTACTTATTTACCGCCATTTTAAATAAGTATTTAAAAGCTATTCTAAATGATTTAGCTGTCTTATTTTGACAGCAACAAAAAGCAAATTCGAAAATAAATTTAATTAGAACGATTTATTTAATTTGATCAATTAAAGAGTTTACAAAACTTCTTTTTTATTCGCCTGCATATTAAAGTGTTACTTTATTACTGTGATTTGCGGCCTTAAAGTATCACTTTTCAACTATTTATTTTGTTGTCATAGCTACGTCCAAAAAAGTAAAAAGCATTTGTATTTGTTTAAATTCTATGAAAAATAAAAATTTTTATCAAAGCAACCCTCAAATTCAAAATTTCATTATCCAATTAAAATAGTTGTTATCATTTGTTGTCATAGCTACACAATAATTTGGAAAAAATAATAAATATTTTGTCAAAGGTTACTTTGTCAAAGGTTACTTAATTTATGAAAATTTATAATTTTAATTTAGAATAAACAACTTTTCTTAAAATATTTTGCTTGCGCCGAATAAAAAATAGTATATGATGCACGGACGTAAGCTATTTTGGACTTAATGTGGGTGCAAATCTCGGCTAGCGCCTCGATTTGCAAACTCCACATCCGTCCAAAATCTTTAGCTTTACATCCTAGCATCATAATGTACTATTTTTTCATTTTAAATTACTACATTATTTTATTAGGGATCGAAAAAGAAATTTTATTGCTTAAAACCATTTTGTAAACAAACATAAAAAAATTTGACATTGTCAAATCGAATTAGATTTTTCTATGAAAAAAAAATTTCAAATAAGTCACCTATTTAGGTTACTTATTCAAATAAGTAAGTCTCCACAAATAAGTTTCAAATAAGTTTTGGTTTAGAATACAGCCTAGGTATCCGGTATTTATCGAGATCCAATTTCGATGCTTTGCTACTAACAATTGTTTCGGTAAGAAACAAAATGTCAGGTTTATTTTTTTCGATGTAATGATGAACCTCGTTTAGATTCGAATTGAGACCTCTTTTGTTGGTGAAGTCAATGCTAAGCTGTTGGTTCACTCTGTTGCCGTTTTGTTGAGACAAAGACTTACCCTTTGACATTGCAGGTATAGCTACTGAGATTCGGCCAGGCCTAAATTTCAACACTACACAGTACAAAAGAAACTGGGTATCTCTGTCACAAAAATACGATAGCAGGTTTCATGCAACAGTAGCACGATAAGAGAAAAGCAAAAAAAAATGGGGACACAAAAGACACTAACAAAATTGAAGAGTACAAATAAAAGGTTAAATTCGAAATTCCTACCAACAACTAAAACGAAATTTTACATTTTCTGTTACCAAGCAATATAAAACAAATTTATGCTTTAAAATAATAAATAAATTTATTACATCAAAGCAATAAAAGGTAAAATTTTACCTGCCTATCGCCTGGTAACAGTAAATATAAAATACCAATACACGTTTATATAGCGAGCCACTTGATCCAAGACAGACGTCCGCTCCCAGCCGCCCCTAACATGTAGAACAGACGCTTGGGTCACATTGGTTTTAAGTCAGCAAGTTGCCGTGATTCAGCGTCATTGGCTAAGCAGTTTTTACCCTTGTTTTGTCTCCGATGCACTAGCCTAATTCTGTCAGCATTACCCAGGCAGCACGGCGTGGACGTCGAATTTTGGATTTCGCTAATTTGTCATAAGTTAATAGAAATAGTTATGCTATTCTTTAAATTTAGTTTTACCTAATACATAACACCTGAAATTTTAATATAAATTAATATTAACAATCGCAACGCAACAACTACAACCATAGGATGAATTTCATTTTGTTCTATTTACAGTAGATTAATGATTATTTTTTTCTTCAAAATTTGTTTTAATCTTAAACGTAAAACAAAATATTTTCAAAGAATTTAAAATACACATTCAAAAACGTAACGTAAATTATAAAACAAATCTTTACGATAGGTATTATAGCACTGATATTATACCACCAAAAATGTTAAATAATTTCGTTTAAGGCCACCGTCATTCAATGATATTGATGATTTGGAAATAATTAACGCTTTATGATTATTTAAATTTTACTAATGCATTGCGTTGCGTTGCGATCTGTGCAAAAAATATCTGATACGTACTGACGTACGTATACTTCCATATACGTTTACACATTTCTTTATACTATGTAGTTATATGTTATACTTGTTCAATAAAATGCCTTAGTAACATTGATCTAATTTTTGTGAATAATTTAATTGATAATCTCTATTATATAATTTTATTATAGACAATAGAGAAAACTTTATAACCAAAAATTGTGTTTAAAAATTTCTAAATATTGCAATTAATCTACGTTCCTATCATAATTAATAAAAAATTTGGTTGAATGTCTTTTTATAAATAAATTTTAAAATAAATATTCAAAGTTGTAATTTGATCGTTTAACAATTACTTAAAAAACATTTTGATGCCATTAATTTAACTTTATACATCGTTTCTGACGACAGTATTCAATCACGAAAGTTTTATTTATATTGAAAATAAAATCGATTGAATATTGGAATGATTAATTTTTATCAAGAGAAAGCACATCACATGAAAGTTAATATAGGTTTTGAGTATGGTGATCAAAGTCATTCAAAATCAATTAGTCAAGAGGACATGTAACGCCAGCGTCAATTTTTTGTATTATAAAAGAAGGGCTTTCTAAAGTATAAATTCGAACTGAGAAATATAAAAAATTTAAACCAACGCTCCCAGAGATCATGGTGTTTCACTGTGCTACGCTGTTGATTAAAATATTTTTTTTTTTTAAATAAAAGGTGCTGTGTTAAAGGGTTTAGAATATGTGTCACAACAACACACAAATACCTTTGAAGACCTAGGTCCCACAACAACCTGCGTTTCAAGGTATTGATGAACGCTTTTTTTAAACTTCTGCGGGTTGTAGCCACCTGAGACAATGGATTCCGGCAAACTATTCCATTTGTACGCAGTTCGGACAAAGAAGTCTTTCTGCGATCTGCCAGTATGACATAAGTTTGAGGCATGATGCTGCTGATTTTATCTGAGCACTGTTGATGACGATATTTGTAAAAAACAACGAGGGCAGCAAAAGGGCGACGATGTGTAGGGAATCAAGTTTTGATGTCAAAGCTCGATCACCACAATTCGTATAGCTCGCTTTTGAACAGAGTCCAAGAGAGCCAAGATGGAAACAGAAGCAGCACCCCAAACTTGACAACAGTACTTCATACAGGGACGAATATAGGACTTATAAACATGGAGCAATTGGTATGGAGTGAAAATTTTTTTGCATCTATTTAGGAGGCCGAGTTTTCTAGACGCGCCTTTTGCCAACGCCATTACATGATCGTTCCAGAGTAGGTCATTTGAAACTGTGACACCCAATAAACGAATGTTTTTTACATTCACCCATTGGTTTAACACACATACTGAATAAAACATCTTTGGGGAGCTTGGTCTTTGATCTGGAAACAATCAACAGCTGTGTTTTGGTAGAGTTGAAATTGACCAGGTTTTGGTCACCCTAATCGGCGAATTTTTTTAGGTCTTTATTCACGTTTATGGCAGCGTCTCTCCGGGCTGGATTAATTCGTTCGTGCATTTTACCTTTTGAAGAAGGGGCTCGAACGACTTGTGCAGAGTACTATCATCTGCAAAACTATTTATTGGGTTGCTAGTGATTTTCAACAATTCGTTGATATAAATAAAAAATAAGGTTGGGGACAATACTGAGCCTTGAGGTACACCAGCGTTAATTAGTTTAGACTCAGAAGAAAATCCGTCTAAGGAGACCGAAATGTATCGGTTGGATAGAAAATTTTGAATCAGCTTCACAACATTGGGATGAAAACCATACGCAACGAGCTTGTTGATTAAGTTGGCATGCCAGACTCGATCGAATGCCTTGGAGAAGGCATTCCTTCTAAAGCGATAACGTATGTTTCACCACATTTATCAAGTATGCTGTTCCAACAATACGCTACATAGTTTAACAGATCGGTAGTTGATCTTTTGTTTCGAAAACCGTATTGACTGTCAGCTATTAAATGATTTGCTTCCAGAAATTTTGAAATGTGTGTATTAATATAATGCTCATAGACTTTGGATAGGACCGATAGTAAAGCTATTGGCCTATAATTTGAGATATCGGATTTTGGTCCCTTTTTGGGGACGGGCAGGACATTGGCCAACTTCCAGCACGAGGGAAATATACCAGATTTGTAGAATTGGTAGAATAATTTAGTCAAAGTTGGTGCAAGTTCCTTGGAAAAGGTTTTTAAAATAATGGGTGGAATATTGTCCATTCCTGAGGCTTTGTTGATGTTTAACTCCTTTAAAAGCTTAGCGACTATTTTCAGTTTGAAGTGAATTTCATTTATATTAACTCCTGAAGACTGGATTTGGGGTATTTCTTTAGGAGTTTCCAAAACAGTGGAATCAGAGCAAAGCGTTCAGCGAACAAGTTAACTTTTCTTGTGGGATCATTGACGATTAAATCACCATCAATAAAAGGGGAAATAGAAGATTTCGTACCAGAATTTATAGAATTAATGGCACTATAGAAACTCTTGTCAGAAATAGACATAGACGTAAGTTTGAAGCTTTCGCTCTGTCAATTTCGGACTTTTCGTTTGAGATAATCTGGTTAGATATTTTGTTGGCCTTTAGATATTGGGATCGATTAGCGGGAGTTTTGTTATGAATCCAAATATTGAATGATCTACGTTTGTTTCTAAGTGCCATTTTGGCCGCTTTCGAATACAAGTCTTTTTGTTTGGGTTTTACTATGGAGAAAGGGACAAATCTATTGATAGCAAATTGAATGGTTTCTGTAAAGATTTGAGCAGAAACATTTACATTGTCAGTGTAAAAACAATGACGGTTGAAAGGGAAACCATGGAAAAAAATTTGAAGACCACTCTTATCCATTTTTGAGTAGTGAAATATTTTACGGGTTTGGGAGCTGTAGTCTTAAGAAAATCAGTTTTGATAACTGATAACATTAAATAATGATCAGAATTTCCAATACTACCTTTCGCGACATCGACACTCGTATTACCTGGCATTGTGGTAAGATAGAGATCTAAAAAAAACTATTATCACCGCCATTACGGGGAGTGGGAGTGAATGTTGGGTTTTTAACAATTTGGAATAGGCCCTGAGACGCGGCAAAAAATTCTGCCAGTTTTCCACTATTGTCAACATCGTCGGTTGATTTGGAGAATTCCAACCATGATTTGTTGTGGACGTTGAAGTTACCGGTAACGATAACTTCACAATTAGGGGACTTTGCTCTAATCTCGTCCACAATTTTTGTCAGTAAATTAAAAAAGTTTGGGTTACGTTTGTTGGGGTACCGGTATAAAGCTATTGTTTAAAAATATAATTTCTGGTAGACAAATCTTTAAAACCATTGTATTGAAGCTATCACCGTCTAGTTCAAAATTTGGAAAGCGCGTATACGCATCACTCTCATAAATGAATGCGCCTACGCCCTGATATAGTTTGAAAGCTGATTCGAGCCTATATCTGGAATTAAGCGATTCTATAAAGAGAAAATTTTCAGAAACTTGTGTTTCTGTAAGGAGTAGAATATTCGGTTTGTCGTGCTCAAGATGATGTTGCACGTGGTCATGGTTAGCGTTCAATCCGCAGATGTTTTGAACATGTATTTTAAAGTTTGGTGTTGGTTCATATATGTGATGTCCCTGCAAATACCGTGGACATGCCACTTTAGGGGCGGGTGGATTGCGCGTATATGCTTTACCACTTGCAGACTTAAATTCCTTGTGTTGTACTCCCATATATGTATCGAAAGGTTTTTTTTTTATGTTTTATTAGAGAATGGATAACTAAGCAAAAAATCTTATCATACAATAAAATATGACATATGCCAATATTTCATGATAAGATGAAGAAATAATAACAAAATAATAAGTGAAAACAAATTGTGAAAAATTTGCAGAAAACAAAACAAAACTAATTGCCAATAATCCAGCTGATGCAGCGAACCCCAGATGCACCGCTCACCACCTCAATCGAGGCACAAAGCCCACACATAATTATGTGTTGGTCTGATTCCTCGGAAGAGCCAACGAGCGGCACCACCACGGAACGCTTATTTATTTATTTAGCGTATGGTTTTTGTTGTGACACATTAAAAACAAAAATAAAACAAAAATAAAACTTAAAATAGATAGATTTTCATATGAAATCTACATAAAACAAAACATGAATACACATTATATGAGCTTACAATCAATTTGATTGCGCGTCTTTTAGTTAAAAATTAAAAAGTCAAATATTAAAATATTTAAACATTGGGCAGTACATTTGAACATTAGATGTTTACATCGAGCGAGTCTATCCATGCTACTACATCGGGAGTTGCCAAATGGATGTCTGAGATGTTG
>OY856186.1:134926859-135048859 GCA_963693315.1 Diogma glabrata
ACTCGGAACCGGAGTAGGTGTCTGCCATTGGATTTTTTAATAAAAAAAGATTGTATACTTTAAGATATTAAAACGGCAGACATGCTGAAATCACATTTTTGAATTCAATTTTTACGTTTTTTGACTTGCGGACACGCCCAAAGGAACCATCGGCGGGGATAGTGAATACCCATTTCAACTACGGCAGGTGAAAAACTATACCTAGCATCAATATGGAGTTTGCTAAAATACCGTAAGTCTGCCGGTCACTGGCTCTCAGTCTAATATGAACAGTCAATTTCAATGCACCCATAAACCGTTCATAAAGCCATGGATTTTAACTATTATTATTGTTATATTGACAACTCATATCAACGGTGTAGATAAAACCGTTCTCGTATCTTTGGCTCAATACATCAACACCGAAATCCGCCAAAATTGTTAACAGTCCATTTACAGCTTGCTGAGAAAGTTGGTTCAACAATGCCCAATGTTTCAATTTTTTAATGGCCAAATGATTCAAATTATGATTTAAGTTAAATTTATTGAAATCCAAAATGTGCATTGCGACAGTTATGGAAACTGCTATGCCCGGTTTCTTCATACTTCTGAATAACTATATTTCAGATGAAGATATCCGTCAGATAATTAAAAACTGATTTTCTTCACTAAAACCGCTTGTTACTTGTCTAACAGATAACTGTGTATGGGGTTGTATTTATGGGGCTCTGTATAGGGTTGTATTTATCGATATTATCGACACTAAATACAGATGTGAAGTGACTATAGTGAATCTGTTTTCAATAAATGCTTGTTAAATGTGAACTATTTCAATACTTCCGAGATCTTGAGTCGGAGTCTTATGGCTTCACAGTTCACACCTCACCCCTTGTAATCTAGAAAAGTCAGAAAAAGGCCATTTTAATATTTTTAAGACTACATAAGCTCTCTAGGGTTGAATACAATTATTTGTAAAGGGCTTAGAGGTCCTGAGAAGCTTCTAAGATTATTTTAAGCAGCTCTTAAAATACGACATATTTGCAACTGATACTGAAACCACAATACATACCACTAAGAAATTTATTTAAAAGGAACAAGCCAGATAAAGATTTGATATATGGATATATATCCTCGTTGTGAATCTTCTATCGAATTTTCAATTTTGTCTAATATTTTGTTTTTATCCCACCGGTTTTAGCTAGATTTTTCAATATTATATATATACAGGGTGAGTTTTTTAAAAAATGCCAGGCTTTTATCTCGAGAACCATGCTAGATGGGACAAAATAACCCAAGATGATATTTGTTAAGCGTCGAGGGGGACGTCCAATGGTAATATTGAATGACCTTGAAACTTAAAAGTATTGGAGATATATGCCAAAATAGGTTTTTTTAAATTAGAACCTATATATTTAAGATTTTTTTTTAATTAAGTAAATCAAACTACACACTTTTTGCTTAAAAATTTTTTTTGTAAAGTGTACGATTTTGTAGATATGATGAAAATTGATTTGCACTAAAGCAAACGTGTCTTCGCTAAGTTCTTCAGAAAAAAAATAAAATTTCGATAAATTAAAAAAAAACAATGAAAATCATTCATTAATTTAAATATTATTGCATCGTGGTCTACTGCGTGAAATTGATTTTCGTTTTTTTTTTTGATTTATTGAAATTTTATTTTTTTACTGAAGAACTTAGCGAAGACACGTTTGCTTTAGTGCAAATCAATTTTCATCATATCTACAAAATCGTACACTTTACAAAAAAAATTTGTATGCAAAAAGTGTGTAGTTTGATTTACTTAATTAAAAAAAAACCTTAAATGTATAGGTTCTAATTTTAAAAAAACCTATTTTGCATATATCTCCAATACTTTTGAGTTTCAAGGTCATTCAATATTACCATTGGACGTCCCCCTTGACGCTTAACAAATATCACCTAGGGTTTTTGTCCCATCTAGCATGGTTCTCGAGATAAAAGCCTGGCATTTTTTAAAAAACTCACCCTGTATATTACAATAATGTCAGACTTTCATTCTTATCTGCTAAATATCTATAGTATCTCAAGTAACGAATAACTTTATCTGGCAGATAAACACTACACGACGGTGAAGAAAAACGATTCTGTTAGATATCTTGTATATAAAGTTATCATCAACTTATCTAGAACTGAAGAAATCAGGCATAACGCAAGCAACTGATTTGTTGAATATAATGATGATCTGTTGAATACAAATGAAACTAAATGCGTTTGGGCGTGTTATAAATGCAAATTCTATTCTACAAGCAAGTTTAACATGTCATACAAGCAATAACATGTCATACAAGCAAGTTTTACCGGTTTATTCTTAAACCTCAAAGTATTGAAGTATAAAGTTTCTAAAATTTAAAACCGAAACAATATTTATTAAGAAAAATTTGCATAATCTTATATTTGTCTTTTGAATCAATAATGTTCTAAATTTCTAATACCTAGTCTACTGGTATATATTAAACTTTAATGGAGATCGAAATTTTTATGTTCTATAAATATTCTTGAATTCTGAATTAATTATGTTGTTTTTTAAGAGATTTTGATCTGTATTGTAGAACGTTGTCTGTAATTAATTCCTAAACGGGTTCGATTTATTTAATCAAGTTTAACCCAACTTTCGCTTTATTCATGACTTAAAAGATAGCAATGAGAACATTATATAATTTGCATAACATCGACTCATTTAGGAATATTTTGCAAGACAAGAGCTATATAGATAATAGCGATTGCCCGATTATCAGATTATATTTATCAGTCTGTAACTCACTACACAATTTATTACTTCGGTTTTGATAAAACCTAAGTATTGCATTCATGAGCCAAAAGTGAAATTCTTACCCCCACTTTTTTTACCATTTCTTGACGTTTTAGGACCTACTGATTCTAAAAAAGCAAAAAAAGAATGTATGTCTGTCTGCCGTCCGGCTGTCACAACCTACGAAATCTAGAAAACCGCTGGACCAATTTCAATTTTTTTTTTTTAAATAGGTTTACTCAATAAGAAGAGCCGAAAGGACGATGTGTTCGATAACTGTACCGAAAGTGTGTCAAAAATCGTCAAGTGTGTCAAAACAAGGAAATTTGCATATTTTTGGCTTAAGAAACGTTCATTTTAAGTGATTACGAATAGAAACATTGAATTTGAAGAAACTTTGATAGTCGGGATTGGTAGTGAGATCAAAAACTAGATTATTGCATTATAAGTTTGTCAAAAAAATGTTGTCAAGTGTGTCAAAAGAGAGATTTTTATTTATTTTTTTACCCAATTTTTCGGAAAAAAAATAAAATTAATTATTTGTATGACATGAAATTTTATTATTATTATTGAGATTTATGGCATTACAAGTTTGTCAAAAAAAAGTTATCAAGTGTGTCAAAAGAAAGATTTTCATATATTATTTTACCCAATTTTTTGGAAAAAATAAAATTAATTGTATGACATGAAATTTTATTATTATTATAGAGAATTATGGCATTATAAGTTTGTCAAAAAAATGTTGTCAAGTGTGTCAAAAGAAAGATTTTGATTTATTTTTTTGCCCAAATTTTTGTAAAAAATAAAATTAGTTATTTGTATGAAATGAAAATGATATTATTACTATAGAGACTTATGGCATTATAAGTTTGTCAAAAAAATGATGTCAAGTGTGTCAAAGAAGGATTTTGATTTATTTTTTTACCCAATTTTTTGGAAAAAATAAAACTAATTATTTGTATGACATGAAATTTTATTATTATTATAGAGAATTATGACATTATAAGTTTATCAAAGAAATAATGTCAAGTGTGTCAAAAGAATGATTTTCAATTCTTTTTTAGAAAATAATAAAATTATTTATTTGGATGGAATGAAATGTAATGATCATGATATTATTATTATTGAGAATTTTATTGCATTATAAGTTTGTCAAAAAAATATTGTCAAGTATGTCAAAAAAATGATTTCTTTTATTTTTTTAGCCAATTTTTTGGAAAAAAAATTTAGCTACTTGTATGACGTAAATGTGACATGGACATTTTTGAATTTTTTATAGTTTTTGATATATTTTTGGAATTTTGAAAAAAGTTTGTATTTTTGATTTC
The DNA here is from genome assembly GCA_963693315.1 of Diogma glabrata. Taxonomy (NCBI): domain Eukaryota; kingdom Metazoa; phylum Arthropoda; class Insecta; order Diptera; family Cylindrotomidae; genus Diogma; species Diogma glabrata. The sequence continues at coordinate 134,930,955 of OY856186.1, forward strand.
GTAAGAATTTTTGGAATATTTTTAGAATTTTGGAAAAATTTTAAATTTTTGATTTTATTATAATTTTTGGAATTTTGAAAAAAGTTTCAATATTTGATATTGTTATAATTTTTGCAATATGTTTAGAATTTTGGAAAAAGTTTGAATTTTTGAATTTTTAAGAATTTTTGGAATATTATTAGAATTTAGAAAAATTTTAAATATTTGATTTTATTCTAATTTTTGGAATATTTTTGGAATTTTGAAAAAGGTTTCAATTTGTGATATTTTTATTTATAGTTTTAAGTCTAACTAAGTTGTCCATTAAGTGATGTTAGAACATTTTCCTTCCAATCAATATACAATTTCCTTATTGTAATAAAAGCAGGGTTGTTAATATACACGTATAAAACGTTTTATACGTTGCAAGTATAATACGTGACGTATAAAACGTATAAAACGTATATAACGTATAAAACGTATAATATGTTTTTGTTTTTGAAATTCATTCATAAAAAATTAAAAATAGTTCTTACTTCAGATATTAATTATATTTTTAATTTTTATACTCAGTAAAAATATAATTGTGTAGTTATAAATTATTTATATATTTTATAATTTATAAAAAAAACTATTTGTTTGGAATTTTCTTATCTTATTCTTTTGAATAGGTCCTTTGATACCTTTATATTAAAATAATAAAAATAAAGAATTAATGTTTTATACAAATTCTTAAAAAGCAAACAAAAATGTTAGTCTGTGTACTGACCGGCCCGCCAACCAACCGTAACAACCGATTAAAACTACTGGAGTGATTTTAAAATTTTTTGTTTCAGAAAATAGCTTACATCAATGATAAGAACCACAGGGACGATGATATATTCGATGTATCGGAAAATTGTAAAAAAAAATGGGATATTTATTTTGCTTAAAAACGTTTAAATGATAGTGCAGTAAGATTGAATGTAGCAGTAAGATTGAATGTAGAGAAATCTTGATGGTTTGAAATCTTGGCATTTGAATGTAAAACCAGGAGCTTGATTATTATAAATGTGTCAAAAGAATGATGAATGAAATAAATGAATTTTGATTCCAAATTTTTTTGACAAACATTTACTTAATGGGAAACATTTTGGATTAGAAACATTTGGCCCATAAAATTAATTATTTGGTATCATGAAATGTTATTGAATTTATGAAATATGGTTCAATCCAGCTTCAACTACTCTCTATCTAATAACTAATAAGGCATTTAAAATATTATGTTGTTGCAGAATAAAAGTCGTTTTTTTCATAGTAATTAGGGAAATTATCAGGGATTTTTAGAGAGATGTTTTAAAGAAATTTGGTTGTGTGAATCCGGGTTGAACCACATCTAATTAATAGTTACAGTTTGAAAAAATCAGGTTGTTGCAGAAAATTTTGTTTTTATACAAAAGTTGTAATAGTTAAAATATGTATTTACGTCAAACGGAAAAATATAGTGAGAAGTTTATTGAGTGAATTCAATTTTGTTCATTGATGAATAATATCGGTACGGTTGGAGATGTCAAATTGTTGCAGACTAAATTTTTTTATATTATATTTTGAAAATGTGGAAAGTTTTCTGAACTAACAGGAATACTTGGGTAAGAAACTACCATGACGACGTTATATTTTTTAAAGCAACTTTTCTTATTAGTCCAGAAAACTAGGCTGTATAAATATTAAATATCACCAGTACGATGAATAATGCGCCTGCGATAATTTTATATAAATGTATTTTTATCGATTAAGGTTTTACTTTTATACGGTATAAAACGTATATAATTGTGTGTTTTATACTATACGTTTTATACGTTTTATACGTACGTATAATACGTGTTTTATACGTTACCGTATTATACGTTACAACTCTGAATAAAAGTACATTTTCGTTACCTAGTAGTTTACATATTGCAAGTTCAGTCTCATCTTTTAAAAGATTCAAAATATGATCCACCCACACATATTTTTGGATGTTAGGAAATGGTCATGACAGATACAAGCTAAACAACCGCGATTTGACAGCTTTCAAGATTATCGTGTTTCATAACTGGATTATCGTCATCTTATTCTACAAATTCGATAATCGATATATAACAAAAATATCACAAAAAAGGGCAAAAAGCAAATAAAAGGTAAACAAGAATTAGTTTTTTCCGACAGATTTGAGCTCATTTTCAATATAACAGGTCGTTCAATAAGTCCGTAGGATAAGTAAGAAAAAAACAACATTTTGACAAAACTCGATTTTTTTATTCAACATAGTTGCCTTCGAGGGCGATACAACGAGTATAGCGATTTTCCAACTTTTCTATACCACTTTTATAGTACGATTTCTCTTTCTCGTCAAAATAGGCCTCAGTTTCAGCGATTACTTCATCATTGGACTTAAATTTCTTTCCAGCAAGCATTCTCTTGAGATCTGAAAACAGGAAAAAGTCGCTGGGGGCTAAATCTGGAGAATATGGTGGGTGGGTAAGCAATTCAAAGCCCAAATCATTCAATTTTGCCATCGTTTTCATCGATCTGTGACACGGTGCATTATCTTGGTGAAACAACACTTTTTTCTTTTGCAAATGTGGCCGTTTCTTTGCGATTTCAGCCTTCAATCGATCCAAAAGTTCACAGTAATACTCGCTGTTGATGGTGGTTCCTTTTTGGAGATAGTCGATGAATATTATTCCGTTCGTATCCCAAAATACAGACGCCATCACCTTACCGGCCGACTGTTGCGTCTTTGCTCGCTTTGGATTCGGTTCGTTCCTGCTGTCCACTCAGCTGACTGTCTTTTGGATTCTGGTGTGTAATTGTGAAGCCATGTCTCATCCATTGTCACATATCTACGATAGAATTAACAGCCTCATTTTGGCGTCCACTGCGCTCTGCATCTTTTGTGCTGGTACGACCACATTTAAATTCAGCCATCCACTTCTCTACCATTTGTCTCGATGGAGCAGAGTTTGGATAATGTTTATCAAGCCATTGTTTGGTTTCCACTGTATTTTTTTTCATCAAAAAGCAATGCTTTATTAAAATTCGAAATTCACTTTTTTCCATTTTTTTTTCAAAAACAAAAGTTGCTTCACACAAAATGCTATAACTCACGAATAAATAGTCAGATTGCTGTCAAATTTATACACGTATCGTTTGAAGGTTAGTCCTAAATAAAAATCATATGGAAAAAATTCTAGTAACGCCATCTATGTGTCATCCTACGGACTTATTGAATGACCTAGTATGTACAGGTAAGTATAGCCAAATTGGGTTTGATGCAAGATAAGACAAATTGATTTTGATTTCGGCGTAATGTTATACTCAGATATTACAAAATTTAATTAAACACTTTTTTTTCAATATAACCTCATTCCATATTACACAAAAGTCAACAGAAATTTTTAACCTTGGATGGTTTTTGGAAATTTTGCACCTATTGCCTCAAAACATGTGAATTCATCAAGGTTTGGGAATAAGATCGGATCGACGTATATTCATGTATTTTAATATGTTGATATAAACAAAAATCTTTAAAGTTCATTTCGTTCTATAATATAGGTGCACGCACAATGGAAAAACTTTTATCCACGACTACTAAAGAATATATACTTTCCATGCGTATATCTTTCATTGTAATTGTATTCATTCCTTTTTATAAATAAAATTCTTCTTTATTTATTTCATTACACTTTATTTATTAAAAATTCCCCTAACAAATTAAAAACTTGATTTGTTGGTATAGTAATATAAACCAGTTAAAACAAGAACAATACATATATAAAATCTAAAATAAACAAACATGTTTTGTTTTGTTTTTCATTTCATTCAATATGGCGATATAAACTTTTACAGGAAAACTTGAATGAAATTATTTTAAATATTTGTAGTCTTGGATAAAATAGTATCTTGTATTCGCTTAGGATGAAGGCAATTCTTCACTCGCATGATTCCCTCCACTCGCTACGCTCGTTCCGGGAAACTTCATCCTCGTGAAGAATTACCTTCATTCTAAGCTCATACAAGAATCTATTATTATCCACGACTACTAAAGAATATGTGCTTTCCGTGCGTATGTCTTCCATTGTAATTGTATTCATTCCACAACTAGTGAATTTGATTAAAATTCTTTAACAGCTCTATAGTTTATTAAATGTTCCCCTAACAAATTAAACAACAAACTTGTTTTGTTTTTCGCTATCTTTGATGTATTTATTTCAATATGGCGATTCAAATTTTTGCATGAAAACTGGAAATTAAACGAAATATTTTCGCATCTTGTGCATAGCATCTTGTATTCGCTTGTATTCGCTTAGGATGATGGCATCTTGTATTCGCATTCGCTTAGAATGATGGCAATTCTTCACTCGGATGATTCCCTCCACTCGCTACGCTCGTTTCGGGAAACTTCATCCTCGTGAAGAATTGCCTTCATTCTAAGCTCATACAAGAATCTACTATTATCCACGATTGCTATATAATATATGTTTTCCATGTGTATGTCTTCCATTGTAATGTTATACATTCTCTCACTTGTAGAATGTGACGATCGTTACATTCTAACAACATTTCTATAGTTTATTAAATATTTCCCTAACAAAATCAAATCTTATCATTTGTTGGTGTAGTAATATCAAAAGGTTAAAACGAGAACAATACATATATAAAATATAAAATAAAAAACAGGCGCTTTCCAATCGAGTGTATTACTGAATGATTCACTTAAACTGAGTTGTATTCCGGAATTTGTATGTTCCAATGGTAATATTCAGTTTACCACTAAACGAAAACTGAGCTACTACAGAACTGAATTGAATTGAATAAAGTGAAGGAAAAATTGGTTCATCAGTTCAACATATTCATATTTTTTTATTTACAGTTTGTGGGCAAACGTTAAAAATAATCAAAAGCTTAATCGGAACATATTTGTTTGTGTCTAAATTTTCGATTTTGGCTATGTATATTTTAAATGTCAAAAATTGCTATTTTTCGTTGTTTTGGCTCTATTTTTGATGATTTACTGAATATTAGACCAATTGGCTACAATAAATTCCTTCAGCAATTCACTCGATTGGAAATCGGCTAACATTAACATTTTGCGTTAAATTTTATTTGATATATTGATCTCATACTAACCTTTTGATATTTCTATACCAAAAAATGTAAATATTTGATTTTGTTTTTTGTATGGTTTCTATTGTTTTGTTTTTCTATTATGGTGTTAAAAACTTTAGCAAACAAACTGGAAATCATTCGAAATATTTTGCAGTTGTGGATAATATAGCATCTTGTATTCGCATAGATGATGGGAATTCTTCAAATTGCCAGCACTCTAAACTCATACAAGAATCTACTATTACTCATGAGGTTTGAAGTTTTTTTTTATTTTTTATTGTTTAATAGGAGCACAATTAGGGTTTGCAAAACCGGTTTCAGTAAAATCAGTTTTCGGTAAAACCGACAAAAAATGTGCATTTGAAAAAAACCCGGTTTTATCTCAATTAAAATCGTTTTTAAAAACAAGTATTTTTATAATAATTCTTACAGTGAAATTCGTAAGGTGTGCTTTTATTATGTAAAAATTATGTTCACACGACTTTTTACTCTCTCCAAATAATTTATTTTGTGGTATTATATTCAGATATCACACCAATAGGATATTGGTTATCATATATTGGTTAAAAAATAGTCTTGGTGCGTGAGATATCACATACCACTGGCAATAGCAGTGAGATATCACTAGCCAAGGTGACATCTTAGGGGTGGTGGCGGATGAACTGTATTCAGTCAACGGTAGCACCCTCAATCTTAGCTGTGAAATAATCCTTGATGACGAGACGCTATTGCTTCCTTGACGAAACGAGCCTTCATATAACTATGTGTGGGCTTTAATCTTCAAGAAAGACAGTGGATCAGGATCAAGGAATATGCAACCGACTGGATTATTGGCAACTACATTTTTGTTTTGTTTCAGCAAATTTTTGTAAAAATTTGCTATTTGCTTTTTAATTTACTTTTATTTTCTCTTCATAAAATATTGGCCTATGTCATATTTTGGCAGTGATAGGATTTTTGTTTAGTTATCCATTCTTTAACAAAAAATATAAAAAAAAGAAAGATTTACGTCCATCAACACATTTGAACGTATGTTGTTGTGGGACCTTGGTCTTAAAACGTTTTTATGTGTTATTGTGACACATATTGTAATTCCTTCTACACAGCACATTTTATTAAAAAAAAAAAAGGAAATATACAAACAGAGAACACAGAAACAAAAATACTTATTTTATCAAGTAGGCTTTGTTATTTTATTCAAATTTAAATTTGAAGAATTTATGAAATTTTTAACCATAACCCACCAAATTTCATATCAATAAATAGGTTCCTTTGATTTTAAAAACTTGGATTTTAATGTTTGAAAGTGTTGGTAAATGTTTGTATTTAGTTTTTGAGAATAACAAATTTTTCGGCATTTGTTACAAAAACTTCTGCGTGCTTCTAATGCGTATGGGTTTCTCCAAAATTGTGTAATATCTGTCCTCGCTTTCGTTCGTCTAGTAACTCTAGTTACTCCTAGTGAGATTATTAAATAAAAATTAAGTTTTGTGTCGCTTCCCAAGACGTCCGTTATTTTATACGTTCAGTTTTATTTAATATTTCAGTTGCAATATGAACTAATAAAAACTAATAAAAGTTTGAAAAATTGATAATATAATTGATGTACGATAAATTTTCGATAGTCGAATAATCATCGCCGCGGTGGCGTAATTGATAAGCATATCTGTCGTCACAGGATTCGAATCACGGCACTAATATAGAAGTTTCGAATCTCCTTAGCTACTTGAGTTTAATTACTCACAACAATTTCTAATTAATTCGGTAAAGTTTAAAAAATATTTGAATTAACTATAAGATTCATTAAGTGATTTATTTTGAGGCAGAAAAACTCAAAGAAAACTATTAAAATTTCGTTTATGGCTACTTAGAAACCGAATGAGTGGCAAGTGAGAGTCAGAAGGGTCATTTTCTTCAGCATTATCAGATCAATCTAATATACTTAATTCGAGCATTCTACAATAATAATAAAAATAAGCCATAATGAATTTCTTATGAAATATTTTGAATTTTTATGGTTTATAATGAATTGTGATACCTTTAATTAATATGAACGTTATATTTGAGTAAATTGCTCTAAATTGTCGGTTAAAATCAATATTTTTATTTAATTATAACAAATTAAATATATGTTTTCTAATAAAATGTGTTTTTATTAAGAATATTAACGCTCAAGTTTTATTTTTAATTCTTAACTTAAGTAATTCTGGCACAAAAGGGTTTGATATCTACAGAAAACCCACCACTACAAACCATTTTATAACCAATGATTCAAACCACCCCTGTTAGCACAAAATGTCAGCCTTCAGTAGTATGATACATAGATTGATAAACATACCATTGAGCCAGACAAATTATAACAAATAAGAAGAAAAAATAAAACAGATAGCTACAATAACCGGCAGTCATCACATTGACAATATGATCAAAAACAGCAAAAGGAAAAAAATCATAGCGAACACCACTTCAATAAAACCAATTAAAGAATTAAAGAAACGGGAAAAAAATAAGTTACGACCGTCGTGTAACTATGAAATTTTTCGTTCATTAAATTTAAAGTTTAAATTATAGTTTAAAAGTGTTTTAAAAAGTTTTAAAATGTGTTTCGTTCATTAAAGTTAAAGTTTAAAATAAAATTTAAAAATTATAATCTAAAACAAAATCTAAAAATAATTAATTTATAAAACGTGAAATTTAACGGCATTCCTTTTATTCCGCTTCCTAATACAAATACACATACAACATTACACAAATCACTTGATTGATATTCAAATTGCTTTCCCGTTTTTCTTTCTTTTGTAATTTTATGGTTTCAAATTTTGCTGTATCAATTTAGAGTAATCAGTATATAGTTTAGTATATTTATAATAAATATCGTACAAGCAAATTAAATTAATTAAACTCAATACAATAACAATTTTCAATTATATGATTTTATTTCTTGTCTGTTTACCATTGCCGATGGGATGGTGAGAACTCACAGAACGGCGAAATTTTTTATGGCCTATGCCAATCTTATCTTTGCAGTCTTTGTTTTGTCCGTTTATCTATCCCATTTGGGTTTTGGCTTTTATTATTTCCCCTGCTAATGTTTAACTAAACCATTATTAACTTCAATAAAATGTCTACTCCTTATTCCAACTTCGTAATCGATTCCACTAACATTCGGAGTCTCTCAAAAAAATTTCTAAGCTTCTTAACCAAAAGAAACCTCATATACTGGCGCTAGGTTAAACACAAGTTTCAAATATTGATAATGCACGATTCAGTTGTAACAATTATTCTGCTGAATTTGCATTTTTTGAACACCGTGGTGTAATGATATATATACGTAATGATGTTAAATATACAAGGCTTTTCCAGTACGAAACAAGTAGTATTTCTGAACTCTGCTTTATTTGCCTCAAAATCATAGTAAATAAACACGATCTCTATCTTTGTTATTTATATCGTAGTCCTTCATACCACCATAATCAAACCTTGGAAGCATTTAATTCTCTTACTGACACAATCGACGAAATTTTCATCACCGCGCCTAGTGCAGAAATTTTATTAGCAGGTGATTTCAATGTCCATCACAAAGATTGGCTACGTTTCTCAACTAAAACATCTTTAGAAGGTCAATATGCTAAATTCCTTGCTGATTCCAATCAGCTTACTCAATTAGTAGATAGACCCACCCATATCTCAAGTATTGCAAGCCATTCTTCTAACCTACTGGATCTTTTCATGACAACTCATTCTGCTAAATATACCTGCTCAGTCGATGCTCCTCTTGGCAGATCAGATCATTGTGTAGTTTCGGCCTATTTTGAAATAAGTTCTCAGGCTCGAAGTCCAAAATTGTCTCCTCCTCGTAAGGTTTGGCATTATAATAGATGTTATTGGCAGAACCTCAATAAATTCTACAATGAAATCGACTGGCGGCTATTTTTGCAGGATAACAATGTTAACCAAGCTACTGCATTGATCACATTCATTATTCTACTGGGAATGAACATCTTTGTACCAACCAGTATTGTTAAAAGTAGAAATAAATCCAAATCCTGGTTTTCTGACGATTGTTATATAGCTAAAATTAACAAAATGTTATCGTTTGATAAATACCAAAGCGATAAATCTCCCAATAGTAGATCTCTTTATATCAGGGCTTGAAACAACTGTCATAGTATATTTAAAAAAGCTAAATTTCTTTTCAACTCCAATGCCAAGCGAAAAATTTTACGTACCACCAAAGGCAGCCGGTCATACTGGAATTTTATCCGAGAGGTTGGCAACAACTTTATCAAATCTTCTATTTTACCATTGATTGATAAGCATGGCAATCCTGTAATCGAAACCATAGCGAAGGCAGATCTACTTGCTGCAAATTTTGCTGCAAACTCTGTCGTTGATGATACCGGTATTTATCCGCCGATCATTCCACCTGTCCAATCATCAATGAACAAAATTTGCTTTCGTCCAAGAATTGTGCGGTCAACACTGCTTAATCTAGATCTTAGCAAATCTGCTGGTCCGGACGGTATACCACCTATTGTACTAAAACGTTGCGCTGATACCCTGGTGTTTCCACTAATTAGTCTCTGTCATTTATCCCTAAGCTCTGGTCTTTATCCACCAATGTGGAAACTTACCAATGTTCAACCAATCCCGAAAAAGGGCATCAAGTGTGACCCATCAAACTATGGTCCCATTGCAATAACTTCGATACTTGCCAAAGTCATGGAAAAAATTATCAATTACAAACTAATGGCATATCTTGAAAACAACAATCTTCTCCATGACCGCCAATATGGCTTTCGTAAAACACGGTCTACTGGTGACATCATGTCAGTCCTCACGGAGAAATGGGGTAAAGCAATTCATGACTTTGGTGAGTCTCATATCATTTCTCTGGACATATCCAAAGCGTTTGACAGAGTTCGGCATCCGGCGCTTAACAACAAATTAATTTCATTTGGAGTCTGTAAGACCTTGATATGTTGGTTAGAAGATTTTTTATTCCAGAGATCTATCAGAGTAGTGTTAGATGGTGCTATATCGTCTAAGTTCCCAATTCAAGCGGGTGTTCCTCAGGGTTCGGTCTTATCACCAACTCTTTTTCTGATCTTTATCAACGATTTGTTATCTATCACCACAAATCCAATATATAGATTTGCCGACGACAGTACTATCTTCCACTCCTATTCTTTTAAAAAACAGTCATCTAGTTTATCTTCTAATTGTCAACGTAGAAAAATGGTTGAATCCTTGGATTTAGATCTTGAATTAATCCTGGACTGGGATGGATGGAATCTTGTGATATTTAATTCTACGAAGACGAAGTCGTACTTTTGTCCCATAAAACCTCCCTATATAACGGCAATGTAACGTTTTCCAGGCAACCATTATTAAACGTGTAGGTGACTACACTTAAACTTTTGGATACTAATATCAATCACAAACTGAAATGGCATGATCATATTCTTTTCGTGGCAAAATTGGGATCCAAACGACTTGGCTTCCTGCGTCGCTGTAAAAGCTTTTTCTCTCCATCGGCAATTACTACGATCTATAAAGCATATATACGACCGATCCTCGAGTTCGACTCCCATTTATGGGCTGCAGCACCAGAAAACTTTTTGGATTTTGTCGACAGAGTTCACAGGCGTGCTTTGAAATTGATTGATGATAATATGTTAACATCCGGCATGGATTCGTTGCATCATAGAAGAGTGGTTTGAGCTCTTACACTGTTTTACAGATACTACTACGGTAAATGCTCTAAGGAAATTTATAACTTAATACCTCCATTACGAAGATCTACACGAGCCACAAGACAATCTTCGCATTCCTATAAGCATACCTTAGAGGTCTCTTGTGTAAGAACATCTAGCTTTAATAACTCCTTCCTTTCACGCTCCGTAACTGGTGAAATCGATTACCAAAAAATGTTTTCCCTACCTCATACAATCCCCAAGCTTTTAAATCCGCAATCCATTATCACTATCGCACTAGTCCTATCCCAAGTCCCTAAATTCTAACCTTTTAACTTTCCTTTCCTAACGTTAACACGTGCATCAAGCATTAGAGGTTTATAACCTAAGTGATTAACCTGAACTATAAAAAAAAACTTAAAAACATATTTAAACGTTTTAAGATACATTTAGTACCGACGGCTGATCAAAAACTGTCCTCTGGCCTTACAAATAATAAAGACAAGATTCCAAAAAAACAACAAAAATGTTGTTTATGAAATTAATAGGCAAGGATGTAGTAAAAATTATATAGGATCATCGAAAAGGAAAATACACACGAGGTTCAAAGAATATACATGTCAAAATTCACTATGGAAAATTAGCTGTAGCAAACCATATTGTGGACAACAACCATAAAATTAACATTACCAATTTAAATCTTAAACACCAAGTTCGAGATAATCGCAAATTAGAAATAATAGAATCTGACTACATACAACAAGAAGATGAAGAAAACTTAATTAACTACGACAGAGGTCCAGTTTCCAGCCCACTATTTAATATTAGGAAGTAAGTCCCATTATTCTTAAGCCTTTAATATCATATTTTGTTAAAGTTGTTTATAAATTGGCTGGTATACTAAATATTTCTTGGATTTTTAAATTAAAAATTCAATTGCACCTTTTTCCAGTCTGGTTTTATTTAAATATTAATTCTTGCCTTTAATAACCTTAGATTAATTTTTCACTAATTAGTTTTTTAAGTTTTTGGAAAAACCGTATTTCAATTTTGATCACCGCCCATTCATAAACAGTTTAATACTCTGATTTCATTTCTGTTATGTACTGTTTAAATAATTTATTTTTATTGCATGTTTAAAATTTATGTATTGTCATTTAGTAGGTTTAAAAACTATGTAAATTCTTTAGTAAGTTTAGTTTAGAAACAATTATCCCAGGGGAAGGACTCTGAGAGTTTGAAAATATTAGGATATTTAAATAAAAAATTTTGAAGTGTATAAGACGAATTGTTTTAATATATTATAACTTTTAAAACTCGATGAAGGTTTTTGATTTTACGATTAGAATTTTTAAACGCCCGACGACGTTCTAAGAAGAGGAACTGTACATCCAGTTGCAAAAATTAAAAAAATCTTTTTATTTTGCCCAACAACAAGTGTTTTTCATTATGTCGTTTATACAATTGTGCTAAGTACCCACGGCATTAAGTTTTATTAGTTGAATGTGCTCAAAAAATGAAATTTTATATTTAATAAAAAATCTATATGATTCAAAAAGAGCGACACTGAAGCTAAACTTTGACATAAAATTGCAGTGAAACTAGAATTTTTCATATAAAATTTTGCTCACAGATCCAAAATAAGTGAATAATTTATGATTCGCTTTAATTTTAATGATCACAGAGCAGATCGTTCGCAAACGTAACATTTTCGTTTCTCAAATCGATACTTTAGCGAGGAGTTATATGCAGTATGTTCTTCGTTTATGTTACATTTACGTAACGATTTGCTTAAAGGGTTCTTTTCTTTTTCACCACCGTGTATCTTGAGTCATTTGTAAAAAAATAGAAAAATATATGTTTTTGTTCATGTCAATATAATATGTCATCCAAAATCCTTCAAAACGCATGTATATTTGGAAGGATTTTGCTAGGATTAATAATTATTTTGAGGTACTTACTTAGCTAAAATGGTTAAAAGTATGCGTTTAGGCTTGCTATTGCATATTTAAAGCCAGACAAATAAGGGGCTTGACATTTTTCATTCAAAAGAACCTCGCCATCGATCCGTTTCCTTAAAAGCTTAAAAGAACCAGAACAAACAAACAGAACAATAAACCTTTCTAACGATGGTTGACGCAATACTTTCTAACTATCCGATACATTTCGTTGTTAAGATCCAAGCGTGATATAAATAAATGGATATAGAAATTAGTAATATTGGGCAGTACATTTGAACATTAGATGTTTACATCGAGTGAGTCTATCCATGCTACTACATCGGGAGTTGCCAAATGGATGTCTGCGATGTCGCCGTTGTATCATCGAATTGGACTCACAGTTGCAATGTGTTTTATGGTTTGTTGTGGAGCGCAGCAGTCACATTGAGGGGAGTCTGAAATTCCTCACTTGTAGAAACAATCAGCACAACGTCCATGATTCGTTCTTATTCGGTTTAGTGTAGTCCAATTATGACGTGGCAAATCGAAACCAGTTGGGTAGAAGTCGGGTTAGTAATAGAAAGGCCAGTTGTGTTGTAATGATGCCAGGAGGTGTCTCAGGCATCCAAGATATTAAAATCAGTTGCACGCAGATTGCTGGCAGTTTTATGTGAAGGCTTTCTTGACTTCAATCGACAACGAGTATGGTCGTCGTAATATTCGTGCAAATGTAACGTGATGTTGTTGGTTGTCTTTTTATGTTCACGCATGAGCGCATGTGAGCATCTGAGTGCAGGTGGAGCAATATTTCTTAATACAGGGAGCCAAGGTAAACGAGTGGACTTGATAGTACCACTTATAGTACGCATCACGGCATGCAGCTGGCATTCAACTTTTTGAGTATGTGTGCTATTCAACCAGACTGGTGCGCCGTACTCAGCCACTGAGTAAACCAGACTTAGAGCAGTTGTGCGGAGTGTAGCTGAAGTAGCACTCCATGTCGAGCCTGCCAGTTTGTGCATTATATTGTTTCTCGTTTTAAATTTTTTTGGCGTATTTTCTAGGTCGAGTTTAAAAGAAAGAGTTCTATCGAGAGTAATTGATTGTATTTAATAGCAGTGCTGTTTAATAACACTGATAGTTCGTGTTTTGCCAGTTTGTTGTTTAAGTGGAAACAAGAACTCTCGGTTTTACTTAGATTAGGAAATAAACTCCTCGTTCGAAAATAGTCATTCATTATCGCCAGGTCAGTTGAGAGCAAATCTTCCAAGACACCCATGTCTTTGTTTTGAGTGGCCAGGGTCCAATCATCAGCGTAACCAAATTTCTTTGATGTTGTGTCAGGAATGTCATGAATGAACAAATTAAAAAGTAATGGCGACAGAACGGAACCCTGAGGCAAACCATTGTTGAGCATTTTTGACCTACCACAGGAATTATTTAGATGGACTTTGAATACACGAATACTCAGCATGTTGTTAATTAAACGCGAGATGGTGGTACAAGGCATTGCATTGAATATCTTATATATAATCACAATTCGCCAGACCCTGTCATATGGTGCAGTGAGATCGATGAATACTGCGCCTGTTTTTAGTTGTTTTTGATACCCCAGCTTCGATGTACGATGTTAAAACGAGCAGTTGGTCAGTGCAACTGCGATTGGGATGGAAACCAGCTTTTCGACTGGGATTTGGTCATGCAGTATGGGAGCGATACGCTTGTACTTGAGCCGTTCTAACAATTTGTAGCAGGTGCTCAAAAGGGCAATTGGGCGATAGCTTCCTAGTTCATTAGATCGTTTACCTGGCTTAAGTATCGCTATCACTTTTGTAGTCTTAAAATGTTTTGGAAAATTACCGCTTTCTAGGATATTCGAGAACAATTTAGTTAGCCCTTATTTTACATTTTTTTCAGCATTTCTAAAAAATTCTGGAAAAATACCATCGTACCCAGCTGCTTTTCCGTTTTTTGTTTGGGACAGAGCTGAATCTCGTTCTTCGCTATTAAAAGAGTTCGCTTACTTCGATGGAGACGAGCAATTGCGCTTCATTTCTCTTAGTTTACGTTTAATTGTTCTTTTGTGAAGGCGATTATTAGAAGAACGAGACATGTTTACAATTTGAATCGCACTGTCCTCTGGATTTATTTCATTGTTAGTACGAGCAATTGAGTTTGTGCCATCCAGCTTCCGAAGGAGACTCCAGGCTTCCCTGCTTGAATGGGAAACATCTATGTTTTCAACAGTGCTAATCCACTTTAGCTTTCTCGCGGCGTCCAGTGAGTAAATTAAGTCATCAGCCACGTCTGCCTTACCACTACTAAGATACTCCTCATACAATTTATCGCTCTCTCTACTCCAGCCAGGAATGCATTCTTCACGGAAGCCTCTTGGGATGCATTTCTTAGCAGTAGGGATGATGGCTCTAACGAACCTATCGTAGTTTTTAAAAATGGGTTGAATCCAGCGAATCACTGCATTCAACTCTAACCTATATTTATCCCAGTCAGCTTTGTTAAAATTCAATCTAGGCTGAGGAGTGGAGTTGACGAGTGGTATTTGGATTCCTACCTCAAGAATCACTGGACGATGTTGAGAGCGTGGAAAACCTTGTAAGACAGCCCTAGGTATTGGAATAGGGTTACGCTGTCCGTTTTTTGTGGAAAATCAGAGGTCGGGATTGTAATCACGTCGCCATCTAGCAGATCTAGAGGCTTTCATGCCTTTCGCATCATATACCAGGAACATGTTGTTACCATCCGCCCAGTCAGTCAGTTGTATGCCATTGGAATTGTTGTTTCAGTAGGACCACTGGGTGTGATAGCTATTGAAGTCACCAGCATATGTTGGAAATAATGGTGGTGAAATAATGGTAGAGTAACAGCTGGTCATCTTGTATTTTGAGACTTGTATACGTTTACAATCTTCGTGTATATTGTTGTCAATAAGGTTGTTGTTGACAATAAGGTGTATATTGTTGTCCATCTGTGTAAGTACATGGGTGCAGTTCATGATTTCTGACTGAACATACGTGGCAGATCCATATGCGTGGTGGTAAATAGCACTAATTAATTTGTAACCAACAATGTTACCTCTAGAGGTAAGTTGCGCTTCATCTGCTGCATGCGTTTCTTGCAAAATTACGACGTTGATGTTAAAATCTTTTAATAATCTTTTTAAATGTTCAGTTTTTGACTTGCTTATGCTTTCAATGTTCATTTGCAAAATACGGACTGAGGGCCCAATATTTTTTGTCTTATGGTGCTGAAAAGTACCGTTGTTATAGTGATTTTGATTCTGGTTTATGTTCATTTTTTTGTGTCACAGCCAAGAGTTCGAAATGAATATTTGGCTACCAAATTGAAATAGACTATTAGCGTAACCCAGGGTGTAGCGCGAGGAGCTTATCTATTAACACACCCCATCTTGTGTATAATATAATATATTTCAACAGTAAGTACATTTTTAATGTTATGTATATATAAGAAAATATGTATTATGTCTAGAATTATTTTAATTTTATTTTTATTATAATATAACCTATAATTTGAAGTTTCAAAATTTATTGATTTGATATACATATATACATGGGCAAGTCCAAGTGAAATTTTTTTTTTTTTTCGTTTTAAGATTTCCCAAACAATGAGAATTAACAATCTTAGAGATTTTTTAATTCTACTCCGCTTTTTCTCGGAGTTATTTGACATCAAAAATCGATTTTTTTTTCAATTTTTCAAGTTCAGTGACTACTTTCATTATAAAAAAGAGGCACTTACGTAGATAAAATAAACATCGGTTTCATTTTATTCTATTGAAAATTAAACGAAGAATTATGGCTCGAAGGGATGATGGCTCTAACGAACCTATCGTAGTTTTTAAAAATGGGTTGAATCCAGCGAATCACTGCATTCAACTCTAACCTATATTTATCCCAGTCAGCTTTGTTAAAATTCAATCTAGGCTGAGGAGTGGAGTTGACGAGTGGTATTTGGATTCCTACCTCAGGAATCACTGGACGATGTTGAGAGCGTGGAAAACCTTGTAAGACAGCCCTAGGTATTGGAATAGGGTTACGCTGTCCGTTTTTTGTGGAAAATCGTAATCAATTGTAATCACGTCGCCATCTAGCAGATCTAGAGGCTTTCATGCCTTTCGCATCATATACCAGGAACATGTTGTTACCATCCGCCCAGTCAGTCAGTTGTATGCCATTGGAATTGTTGTTTCAGTAGGACCACTGGGTGTGATAGCTATTGAAGTCACCAGCATATGTTGGAAATAATGGTGGTGAAATAATGGTAGAGTAACAGCTGGTCATCTTGTATTTTGAGACTTGTATACGTTTACAATCTTCGTGTATATTGTTGTCAATAAGGTTGTTGTTGACAATAAGGTGTATATTGTTGTCCATCTGTGTAAGTACATGGGTGCAGTTCATGATTTCTGACTGAACATACGTGGCAGATCCATATGCGTGGTGGTAAATAGCACTAATTAATTTGTAACCAACAATGTTACCTCTTGAGGTAAGTTGCGCTTCATCTGCTGCATGCGTTTCTTGCAAAATTACGACGTTGATGTTAAAATCTTTTAATAATCTTTTTAAATGTTCAGTTTTTGACTTGCTTATGCTTTCAATGTTCATTTGCAAAATACGGACTGAGGGCCCAATATTTTTTGTCTTATGGTGCTGAAAAGTACCGTTGTTATAGTGATTTTGATTCTGGTTTGAATTAGGATTCTTGTGAGCAATTAAACTCAAGTAACTATAATGAAATAATTTGAATTTTTCAACGCGAAAGTATATTTTAGATTTTTCTCTGGAAAAAACTCCATTTCTCTTATACGTGTTTCTGTTGGGATTTGAACCTATATACTTCATCAGTGAAAAATTCTAAACCCATTCCTAAACAAAAATTCTTCAAAAATTTTTCATTTTTTTATAGGTTCGAATCACAACCGAAACTTGTATAAGAGAAACGCATTGTTCTTCGTATATACAGAAATATATGTAGGTACATTTAAATAAAAGCCTGCAGAATAATTTTTCAGTATATATAAACAATTTTGATATTTTGCCGCTGAAAATCTCAGCGAAAGTTAGAAGTAAAATAACCCATTGTTTTTTTCATTTTATATCTCACAGTTATCGCAAAATCTGTCATACACGTTGCTTCTTCATTTTTCTAGAATTTAAACTTTGAATAACGAGAAAGTAGAAAAATAAAAATTATACTTTGCATACCACGACCGAACATATAAAAAACAAAAAATAACAAAAAACGATTTAAATCTTATTGTTTTGAATAAAGAACTATGTTGTAGGGGGGATTAGACCAATTTTTTTGGCTATCGAAAGGGGGAAGATCAACTTATATAAAAGACCGTTTAGAAAAGGCGCCGACATTTTAACGTAGATCATTTAATTTAAAACATAAGGTGAGTCTTGATTGAACAATTTTAATCAGTTAAAATGAAAGAGTAAATTAATTTTGTGAAAAATAAAAGTGTTTCTGAAAATTAAGTGGCCATTAAAAAAGTGAATTATTTCTAAAAACATAATTTGGATTAAAAATTCTGTTTTACTTACATGTGAATTAATTTATCTGTGGCTTAAGTGTTTATATTTTGATTAAATAACATACCAATGTGAATTAATTTGTATCATTTTTTGTGTGTTTCTAGCGAAAATGAAAGTAGTCATATGTTTATTCGTCGTTTTGGCTGTAACATTTGCATACCCTCAACGAGACGGAATAATTTTCCAAAATGAAGCAATCCGCCAAGCACAACAGCAATTTTTAATCCCCCCTGATGCACAAATACAAAAAGTAATTATATAAATATTATGTTTTGTAGTTGTCCGCTAAAACTTATTTTGTAGGTTGAACCAGGAATTGAATTAGCAGCATATGAACAAATTCCCGGTGACCAACGTATTCTCCTTGCTGAACTTTTAGGCGATAGTATACCACCGGAAGTTCTTAATAAACTACAAGCACAAATAGATGAAGTTGGTCGCAATTAATAACAACTTACTAACGTAATATAAGTCAATTAAATCAATTTTAATCTTTTATTTTTATTTTTGAAAATATTTTATATACTGTGACAGAACTTGGCATTATTTCAGCATAGATTTAGAATAACTTATTACATCTGGGGGTGAACTGAATTTGCGTAGCAATTCTTCCAAAATAGTGCCAATTATTAATATTTTTAACTGGCGTTTTATACTCATAAAATAAATTATAATAGTCAAATGATTTATATTGTTTTTTTTTGTATGTCATAGTTTTATGTAATGTTATTTTATTAAGTAAAAGTAAGTTAAACTACAGTAATATCCAAAGACCACGTGAAACTATTAAACCTAAAGAATATTAACTAATCATATAAAAAAAAGCGAAATTTATAAAAATTTCATATTTTACCAATAACGGGTATGGTAATTATTTATCTTTTTGTTATGTAATTCACCGCTACAAAAATATCAAATGTGAATGACCGAAACCGTTTTGATTTAAATCACATTCATATAAAGACAAAAAATATTTTTATTATTATTAATAAAAGAAGACACAACTGGAAAAAAATACATGGACATAAAAATAGTAAATCTTTTACTTTCACTTTGTGCAATTACATACTCTGTTTTTCATCGTTGTTGTATTTACAAAACTTATAAGACGAATATTTGAAGTGAACTCATTCATTTACAGTAATTGGGTGGTAAAACCAAATGAATAATATATCCCAAAATTATTGATATTTATTGCTTTTTTTTATTTTACTCAATCGTATGATATTTGAACCCACTAAAAGTATATTTTTATTTCAATATTACTTCGGTCTGAAAGACCTAAGTACAGAGGCGTAGCTAGGGGGGGGGGGGGGGCGTTTGGCGGTCCGCCCCGGGTGTCACCCGTTTTGGGGTGACACCCGAACGTAAAAAACTTAAACAAACCATCACAATGTTTTCAACGATAAATCACTTCGAAATTGTTTTGGGGTGACACCCGAATGTAAAAAACTTAAACAAACCATCACAATGTTTTTAACGATAAATCACTTCGAAACCGTTTTGGGGTGTCACCCGAACGTAAACAACTTAAACAAACCATCACAATGTTTTCAACGATAAATCACTTCGAAACCGTTTTGGGGTGACACCCAAACGTAAAAAACTTAAACAAACCATCACAATGTTTTCAACGATAAATCACCTCGAAACCGTTTTGGGGTGACACCCCAACGTAAACAACTTAAACAAACCATCACAATGTTTTCAACGATAAATCACTTCGAAAACGTTTTGGGGTGACACCCAAACGTAAAAAACTTAAACAAACCATCACATGTTTTCAACGATAAATCACTTCTTAACCAAACCAGGTTATCCATTTAATTTTAATTTATAAATTGTGATAGCTTATAAATGTGTCCTATTGGTTCAAAAAGGATCTATTCTATTTTTTAAAATTCTTGAGTTATTACTTGAGTTATTATTTGGGGTAGTTTGTTGAACGTCTTTTTATGTTAGTACAAATCCAAAGACATGCTAAAAATTTCAGTTTACTTTTTAAACTAAGAAGGATTAATTAAACATCTAAACTAAAGCAAAATTAGATAACATTTTAGTGTTCCTAGGTCTTGATGGTTTTACAAGATATATTTCGTTCTTGGCTATATTAGTAGAAGAGAATAGGTACGTTCGATTTGACTGAAACAACTTAAAAAACAACAACAATTGCATTCAATTTATCAGTTGTATCAGTTGCTTTAGTCAAATCGAACACGGCTTATATTAGTAGAAAAAACGAAATTTCAGGATGCAAAGTTTAGGTTTTTGGGCATATTATTATTATTGAGGATGAAGCTGACTTTAGTTTTTTCAATTCATTTTAATTGTAAGTTAGAATTTTATGATGCAAATTTTTGCAAACTTTTCATTTATTTTAATTTTATTGAAAAACGGTTTCGCGATTTTTAAAACAACCCAAAATGCAATAAAAAGTATAACCCTTTGCGTTAAAAAGCAATTGTTATAGAATTGCTTTGCATTAAGCAATTGATAGTACATATATCAAAACTAAAGTTTTACTCAGCGTTCTTTGGATTACATAACTATCATATATTAAACTAGTGATGGGAACAATCGAATAAAAACAATCGAATAATTCGATTGTTGAAACATTTCGAATTATTCGATTGTTCATAACAGACACCGAATAAAAAATTCATTCGAATAAAAATAGTTACTAGTTTTTTTATTCGAAGTGTTTTCATTACTAGTTTTTTTATTCGAAGTGTTTTCATTACTAGTTTTTTTATTCGAAGTGTTTTCATTACTAGTTTTTTTATTCGAAGTGTTTTCATTACTAATTTTTTTATTCGAAGTGTTTTTACTACTATTTTTGTTATTCGAAAGGATTTTTTATTCGATTTGTTTTTTTATTCGAAGTGTTTTTGCTACTAGTTTCTTTATTAGAAAGGTTTTTTTATTCGAAGTGTTTTTATTTGAATAACTATTTTTTTATTAGTAATTGAATGGAACAATCGAATAAATAGTTATCGAGAGGTTGAAAAATAGTTGAACTAGGTCCTGTAGGTAGTTTACTTTTCTTGATTTAAAAAATCATTTGCAAAATGTTTCTGAAAATACTTCAACTATACAATGAAAAATCTAAAAAGCTTTGAGCTATAGTTATTTAATATTTTATCAAAATTTAAAAGGAATAATTGAAGAACTATTTTATATATATTATTGATAAATATTTGTTTGTGTATCTTTGTATTTTAATAGCTACAAAAAAATATTTTGCTGAAAAAATTGGTATTTGATGTGAGTTATTATTTGGAAAAATGATAAATAGAACAATAATATCCTAATAATATCAAGGAATGATAATTTTACATTATTTTTTATAATAGGCGTAGGTACTTGGTAGTTTTGTTTTGTTTATTATTCATTTGGAAATTAGTGATTCAACAATTAATTAAATAACAATATAGGTCCTAAAAACGAGTTGTTAAAACATCGGCTTTATATATTTATATGTATAGTAGTACAATAACAATGAAATAAAAAATATTACATCAATGAAAAAGTATTTGAAGAAAAATTTTATTTTGTGTTTTGTTTTTGAGGATACTTCAATTTGTCATAAATAGATTATAGTAAAACATTTTGTTTCGTTTTTTGAGATAAAGGAGTAAAATAATTTAATGAATATTGTAAAAGTATATGTATTTGCGTTGTTTATTTATATTTAAATATGTATTTTTTCTTGGTAGTGAATGAATTACTTTTGGAAAAAAGGAATAGAAGAATTTTTTGCATATATTGAAAAAGTATATATCCGTTGTTTATTTATATTTAAATATATTTTTCCGTTGTAAATAAATTACTTTATTTGTTATTGTAAAAATTGGATCTATTGATTTTGACAAAAATATTATACGGAATTAAAACGAGGATTTTAATTAAAATTTTTAGTTTATTGTTAAATCTTAACATTTTGGGATTGCATTAAGTAGGAGAAATTAAACAAACTTGTCTGTTAAATATATTGGTTTTGCGTAGTTTGATTATTGTTGAGTTATGACTGTTGATTTATTAAACTTAAGATGTAACCGGTATCAAGACATTAAAGTGTGAAACTCAAAGTGTTTGCTGAAGATTTTTTTGAAATATTGTTTTATGAAATTTATCTATAACGATTGTAGGATTTATAGGTTTAAGATATGATACCCTTACTACCGTACCAAAAGATTAATTACAGCTGTTTGTGATGAAAGTAATTTTACACGAATTAACTGCTGATTAGTTTACGAATAGATAAGCAGGCAAGGTCTTCACAGTAAACAAGTATTCAATATAAATGTTTTTCAAATGAATAAAATGGACAAATCACATAATGTTAATTTGTTGTTACTTTACGCAGATTTCTGATTTAATAAGTTTAATGGAAAAAATAAAGAAAACAAAGTTTTTTTATAATTTTACTGATACTTTATGTCTATTTGCTTTGTTAGGCCATCTTCTTGATTCTCACTTAGGCTATCTTCTAGAGTGTTAGAACGAAGGCGGAAGCAAAGTTGAGAATGTTTTCGGTCCTAAAATATTGGAAGATATCATAGTGGCAATAAAAGATAAAAATTTGTTGTTTTCACTAATGTAATGATTGATTCGTCAAGCAAAAGAAGCCAAACTTGTTTTATTACAATACAGTACTTTTTATGAGTAACTTACAACATAAGTTTATGGTTTTTTACAAAAGTGCCAATGAACTAGCAGATAGTATTTTTAGCTATACTTCGGAGTTCTTAAAACTTTAAATTTAAAATTGTCTAGTGTTACTCCATTGGGGACTGATAAAATGACCTCATCCATTACACTTAAGCTTTGAAAGTGCTAACCAAACAAGTTAGAATAAAATACTGAAAGCCCATGTGATATTAATTTTTAAAAAATGTAACTAGAGCGTTTAACTCAATACTGAAAATACGCATATAGATATATTCATCCTTACCTAATAGAAACATAATTTTTTTATTATTAAATTTTTTTTAAACTAAAAAATGAAGTGGCAAAAATCCAACGAGTTTTTTAGTTTTGGGACCCTAGGGGTGGTGTGTTCTACTTTGTTGACGACAAAAAAACACTTCGAATAATTATTCGATTGTTACAACATGTCGACTACTATTTATTCGATTGTTGAAATCATTCGATTGTTCCCATCACTATATTAAACATTCTAAAAAATTATCAGTAGTAATCATCCAAGGGCGGTGATAATTCGAAATAATCTCGAAAAAATTTCGAAAGCAAATACATATATTGATAATAGCACGAAGCCGTAGGCCGAGGGCTATTATTAATACCACTTGCTGTAGGAATTTTCCAAAAAATTATGAGAATTTATCAACGAACGAGGGGAATTCGTTTAGAAATTTTTTTGCCATTTTTCATTTCTTTATATATTTTTTATGAATTATACGTTGGCCTACTGCCAACCATATCAGTTAACTATTTCAAAAATTATTTGATAATTTTTTATATCCCAGTAGGCCAGAAGTATAATTATTTGTTATTAATATAATTCAAATGTTATTGGTGAAATTGAATGATGTCATTACATTTTAGAGAATTTAATTGGGTTAAATTAAAATAAAACTAAAGCAAAAAATTTTGTATTTTATTTATTTAAAAAAAAAAATTAAAATATAAAATGATTTTGGTCTCCAAGTTGTTTTTATTTACTAATATAATAATTTATTTGAACTAAATTTATTTAAAAAATCCTTGTAACATAAATGTAAAGCCTTCAACTTTTGTTTAAAAGTGGTGTAGTTATGATTGTTATTAACTAAATGGTTTGACTTTAAATTTAAAAATAGACTTTAAATTTTGATTATTTTTCTTCTTAGATTTTTAGACAATATTCCTTAAATCAGTCCTTAAAACATTTTCCGGTTTTCCAGATGTAAAATTTTTCAAAAGAATCACAATTAAATTTGTAAATTATTGAGCATGATTCTAATTGGATATTTAATTTTGGTTTCAATACTTTATATAAAATTCTAAGAGATGGATTTTATATTTAAATATTTTTAAATGGTTCCTAATAATATTAAGCATATGATTTGTATATTCCATTCTATCAAATATTGTTTAATATAAGTTGTTGCAAGGAATTTTAAATAAATTAATTCTGGTAGTGTATTTAATCGTTAACACAGTGTACTTATTATGAAATAGACATATGTATCCTACAAATATATTTAGAATTATAGGCTTGCTGATACCTACTATAATTAAAAATATTTTTTTAGATTTCGTCTAGCAAATATCCCAACAAATAAATATGCCACGAGGAGTTCATACTTCTAAAAGAAAAAGCGGGTTCCAGCAGAGAAAGACCAAACAGGCTAAAATAGATGATGTTCAGAGCATATCTGGATCGATTTATAAATATTGTTACAAAACCTGATGATAGCCAAAACTCATCAAAAGAAACTGATTCTCACGTAAATGCAACGAATGTTTCAGAGAATATTGGCTCATCTTCAGAAAGTAACAGCGACAACACAGAATTAATAATGTTAACCCATGATGAAGACGAATCAGAAAAAATACTGAAAATGATAGTGATAATGCTGCTAATGCACCTACTATCGAAGACAGTATTTGTATGAGTGAATCACTTCAGGACTTAAGAGATGTATCACATTGGAGTATACCCGTCTCTGATAATGTTCGCATTGAAATCATAAAAAAGGAAGTGAACATTTTCAAAATAGAGAAGGGCCGTTTGCTAGTGTATCTAGACCCGGGTTAGACACAAAAGGTAATGTTCGCCATCTTTCTAAAGAATGGTTTTATAAAGTGATGCCTTATATGGAGAAAAAATTCTGCGGTCATGGATGGTTTATTCTCCTATAAATAATAGCCTGTACTGCTTCTGCTGTCGTATATTTGCTGTCACCAATAGTTGTAATATAAATTCAGCATTTACGACTGAATTTCAGAAGTGGTGGAAGCTAAATCCCAAAGTAGCCGACCATGAAACTTCAAATGAACATCTGGAGAATTTTGAAAAGTGGAAAACTTTGGACATGAGGTTGAAATGTCATAAATCGATAGGAGACGCAGCCTTACAATTAATAGATAATGAAAAACAGAAGTGGAAACATCTTTTACCCAGATTATTGGATATAACTTTCTTTTTATCTAAACAAAACCTAGCATTTCGGGGACATGATGAAGGACAAAGTTCTTCAAATAAAGGCAATTTTTTAGAACTAGTCAATCTATTGTCAAAGTATGATGTAGTGTTAAAAGAACACATTTTGAATTTGGAGCATGGCCAATCACCAAAAGTATCATATTTGTCACCAGATATACAAAATGAGTTCATAAATGTTTTAGCGAACCACGTAAAGTTTAAACTTGTCAACGAAATTAAATCAGCTAAATATTTTGGAATTATGTTTGATAGCACACCTACATTTCACATATTGATCAAATGTCTGAATATCGAATCACGTTATGTGAAAATTGATGGTAGAAAAGTGGAAGTCAAAGAAGTATTCCTTGGATTTTTTTCTTTACATGGAAAAAAGCCGCTGATTTAAGCGATGAAATTGCAAGCTATTATTAAAGCAAAAAATAACAAAGCCATTTTTGTGGGCTGCATAGATCATTCAATTAATTTATGTGGCCAACACTCATTTGCACAAAATGTAGCTTGTGTAAAGTTTTTCGGAGCAGTGGAGGCCATTTTTACATTTTTTTCTGCTTCGACTAGCCGCTGGGAAGTGCTTGTTAAACACAGCAAAACAACTGTTAAAAGACTCTCAACAACGCGTTGAAGTGCTCATTATGCTGCAGTAAAAGGATTGTGGCTGCAATTGAGAAGCTAAGTGATCAACAAGAAAATGTAGACACTAGAGGCGCTGCACACAACCTTATGCATGCAATGTGTGATTTTACGTTTCTTTGCTATCTTTTGTTTTGGAATGATGTTCTTAGGGAAATAAATTGTGCTCAGATTGGATTGCAAAGCAAAGGCTTAAATATTGATCAATTAATTACAAAAATAGAGTCACTTCGTCTTTATATTAAAGAAAAACAAAATGACATTGTAGGACAGGCAATAGATCTTGCTGCGACGAAATCGGAGAGCTATGACATTCAAATGGAAAGACGAATCCGTCGTAAAAAACGAATGGCTGGTGAGTTGGCTCCAGATGTTGGACTGACACTGAGAGCTGAACTGAAAAAGGACAAGTTGGAATGTCTTGACCGATTCAGTGTTGAACTCCGAACAAGACTGAAGTCAGTTCAAGATGTTGCTTCATTGTTCGAGGTTGTTCAGACAAAGACTTTGCTTTTGGCGAACAGTGAAGAGTTGAAATTATCTGTATCAAAATTTACCAGTTTTTATGATGAGGTATCGGAAACGGGACTCCTCACAGAGATACGAAGGTTGAGGAGGCATTTAAAAGCGACCAATGTTACAGTTTCTAACTGGGTGTGCCTAGACTTTTTGAAATTCATCGTGGAATGGGATTTTACAGAATCTCTTCCGAATCTTATGGTCGCACTAAAGTTATTTATGACTATTTGCGTATAAGTGGCTACGTGTGAGAGGAGTTTCAGCAAATTAAAATTAATTAAAAATTACTTGTGGGCAACAATGACCCAAACGAGGCTTAAAAATCTTCGCATATTAACCATAGAACATGAGGCAGCACAAAATATAAATTTTGAAGTTGTGATTTCTGAGTTTGCAGCTGTTAAAGCTAGAAAGAAGAGACTTTAAGTGTATGTATATAATATGTGAGAGTATATTAATTCTACTCTTATTTTTCTTTTACTATAATTTCCAGGGTTGCCACTTGTATACATTTGTATTAATTTGGATACATTATTTAAAAAATTTGTTTAATGGATACTGGGTACCAAAAATTCGCAAAACTACTGGAATGGATACAATTTATTCGCAAGAAAACATTGTGTATAAAATGCATTAAATGCATTTGAAAATGTTAATAAATTGTGTTACATTGTTCGTCGTATTCTCTTTTAGTAGAAGATAAAGGAACAGAAAATTGGCGAACAGTGTAGCAAATATAAACAGTTGTGGAAAAACGATAACCAATTTTTGTAAACAGTTCTGAATTGAGTGCATTTAAGGTTGCATTATACCGTAACCGTTGTAATGAAAAAAAGGAATTCCAGGTATATTTTGCGCTGAAACCGCACAATATAGGTCGTTCTAAAATAAATTAGCAACATCAAATAATCATGTATACATTTGGATACTCTTTTTTTATACAACTGGATACATTTTAATTTTTTTGAGTGACGACGCTGATACTTTCCTAAAAGATTCATTTTCATACATCAATATGAAAGAATGTTTAATAAAACAGTACTTTAGTTATATATAACTTATTAATAATAATGCTCATTTGCATTAATTAAATAATTTGTATTAATTAAATAAAATTCTAAATTACGTATATCGGCTTTTTATTAATATTGACAGCTTTCATTCTTGGGGTGACACCATAATATCCGCCCCGGTTGTCACCCATGCTACGCCACTGCCTAAGTATTACATTCATGAGCTCAAAGTGAAATTCTTACCCTCACTTTTTTTGGCATTTCTCGACGTTTTAGGACCTACTAATTCTAAAAAAGGAAAAAAAAAAAAATGTGTGTCTGTCTGTCGGCCTGTCATTACCTACGCTGCAGGGAAAACCGCTAGAGGGATTTCAAAAATTTTTTTTTCTAAAAATAGGTATACTCAAGAGACAGGTCCGAAAGGACGCTGTGTTCGATAACTGTACCGGAAGTGTGTCAAAAAAATCATTATGTGTGTCAAAAATAGCAAATATTCATATTTATATTTTTGGCTTAAGAAACGTTCATTTTAAGTGATTACGAGTAGGAACATTAAATTTGGAGAAATCTTGATGGTTGGGATTGGTTTGTGAGATCAAAAACTAGATTATTGCATTATAAGTTCAAAAAAATGTTGTCAAGTGTTTCAAAAGAAAGATTTTTATTTATTTTTTTACCTAATTTTTTGA
Organism: Diogma glabrata; assembly: GCA_963693315.1. Taxonomy (NCBI): domain Eukaryota; kingdom Metazoa; phylum Arthropoda; class Insecta; order Diptera; family Cylindrotomidae; genus Diogma; species Diogma glabrata. The sequence continues at coordinate 134,959,307 of OY856186.1, forward strand.
AAAAAAAAAATTAAATTAATTGTTTGTTGGAAATGAAATTTTGTTATTATTATTGAGAATTATGGCATTATAAGTTTGTCAAAAAAATGTTGTCAAGTGTGTCAAAGAAAAATTTTTATTTATTTTTTTACCCAATTTTTTGGGAAAAAATAAAATTGTTTGTTTGAAATGAAATTACTTCGGTTTTATTATTATTGAAAAAATGTTGTCAAGTGTGTCAAAAGAAAGATTTTTATTTATTTTTTTACCCAATTTTTTGGAAAAAAATAAAATTGTTTGTTTGAAATGAAATTTTATTATTATTATTGAGAATTATGGCGTTATAAGTTTGTCAAAAAAATGTTGTCAAGTGTGTCAAAAGAAAGATTTTTATTTATTTTTTTACCCAACTTTTTGGAAAAAAATTAAATTGTTTGTTTGAAAGGAAATTTTATTATTATTATTGAGAATTATGGCATTATAAGTTTGTCAAAAAAATGTTGTCAAGTGTGTCAAAAAATGATTTCATTTATTTTTTAGCCAATTTTTTGGAAACAAAAAATGTAGCTGTTTTTATGACGTAAATGTAATTGAAAATGAAATTGGACATGGAAATTTTTGAATTTGTTATAGTTTTTGAAATATTTCTGAAATTTTGAAAAAGTTTGTATTTTTGATTTTGTAATAATTTTTGCAATATTTTTAGAATTTCGGAAAAAGTTTTAATTTTTGATTTTGTAAGAATTTTTGGAAAATTTTTAGAACTTTGAAAAATTTTTAATGTTTTATTTTATTATATTTTATTTGGAATTTTGAAAAAATTTTCAATTTTTGATTTTGTAATAATTTTTGCAATATTTTTAGAATTTTGGAAAAAGTTTTGGAAAGAATTTTTGGATTATTATTGGTATTTAGAAAAAGTTTAAATATTTGATGTCATTCTAATTTTTGGAATATTTTTGGAATTTTGAAAAAGTTTGATTTTATTTAATTTAACAATATTTTTGGAATTTTGATTATAATTTTCCGGCAACGTTTTGATGTTTCGTGTTAGTTTTGTAATAAATTTTTAAACAGAGAAAAAATAATTGTACTTTAACAAAGAGTTATGTTTGATATACATCGCTGCCTAAAACTAAAAACCATGTCCTCGTGAATGTTTTTTGCCGAAAACTATATCAAAATCCTTTACCCAGACCGAAGTCTTGATATCTCAGAGCTGTGAGATTTCAGCCCCTCCATATTTTATTTATTTAAATAATAATTTAAAGGAAAGTTTCCACACTAAAGATTTATACTTCGAGATGTTATTCCTGTTACCTTTTTTCACAACTCAAACCAGCATTTTCAGTACCTATCAATACTGAAAAAAAAACGTTGGCAGCACAAACAAATTTCTGATGAAAAGAGTTGCATGTGTAAGATATACGTACGTCAATGTTGTTTTAAATATGGGATTGGAATTAATTCTCTATCTATATTGGATTGGTTTTCTTTGGAGTTTGGACCAGATATTACCTTTTTTGTCGAAAAATTCCATTGATTTATAAAAAAACTAGGATCTAGTCTTTGAAGGCCAGTTTCACTATTGTCAGTTTTGTTAAAGGTAAGTTAAAAGTTAAAGTTTATCATAAATGTTTAATGAATTGAACAAAAAAAATGTTCAAACATTTTATTGAATTTGAAGGTTTTCAGTACCCACAAGCAAAAGCCTGGAATGAATATTAAATTAACAGATTTTATACCGAAAAAATTATTTATTAAATGTACTAAAACAATTCAATATGGTCGATTGTAAGGAAGCATCAATGGATTCCATTATTAATTTAGGAAGTTACGATTGGGCTGGTGACGTAGTTGGTAGGAAGTCAATAACAGGCTTTTTATTTAAAGTATTTGGTGCTACTGTCTACTGGAATACCAAAAAACAAAATACAGTTGCAGAGTCGTCAACTGAAGCAGAATATGTACTTAGTTTAAGCTGCTCGTGACGAAATTTGGATAAACAATATTTTCCGCTTTTGCAAAAACAATGCGTACGAAATCTTACAGATGCCTCAACACATATACTTTTCAGTGTATGGTTATATTATACCTCACATGCTTGTTAAGCCACGCTATTAGCAGGTTAGAAATACCGAGTCTGTTATAGCACATCGAAGCTATATATATATATATCTATTATAATCAGAAAAAGAGAATTCATTATTGTCACAAATTTCTAAGCTAATTGAGTAGCCCTAATACTTTAGAGTGGCAAAATTGCGAACTTAATATCTTCCTTCTAGGATGAGTTCGCTTTAGAATTCATCTTTGAATTTTAAAGATATTGACCGTCATGCTTTTTATCAATTAGTATCCCGCGAGACAATTTCACTATTTGTAACCGTAAAACTTAGATTATAAAATATACAGGATAAGTAATATTTGTGTATGTACACTATAAAACTATAAAAAAAATTGAAGCTGTTTTTTAAATTCAAGTTTCGCATTGAAAATAATTTCCACAAAAGAAAAGGCTCCTGTAAAAATAAATACAAAAATACAGGGTCCCATGCAACATTTTTATCTCTTTCCATTTATAGAAAAAAAAATATTATTATTCTTCTATTGCCAGAAAGAAGTAACTGCCAAATAATATATATTTCATTTTAATTTCATTCTAATGTGGTTTTCTTTTGACTTTTCTAAATCAATTTATAAATTCGGGTCTGAAAAGAACAAAAAACAAAAGTTGATGTGAAATATGTTTGTATTAGTGATATTTAAATGGCGGTTGTCTACTTTTAAATTTGAAAAATTTCGTATAATAGCATATTCTGCAATTGCGTATTGAGATATTTATATTAGTTTCAATTAATTTGTAAATAAAATAATTTTGTTTTATTCATTCATATTTGTTTTCAATTTAAATTACTTCATTTTAGAGAAAAGCGTCTTCGTTTTAGGTAGATTTCATATAAAAATCTACCTATTGCAATGGGCTTCATCTCGGAATTTCGAAAATTTTTTTGTGCCAAACGACTAGGGCATGGTCGATTAATCGATTGGGACTAAATACCGATTAACGATTAATATGAAAATTTTAACATCGATTAATCGATTAATCGAATTAATAAAATTTTTGCTAATTCTAAAATTTTTATTAATTTTTTTAAACAAATACGCACGTTATATCATATTTAAAAGTTCAACCTTTACAATGACATAAGAATAAACAAAAATTTAATAGCTGTCTATGTATTAAGGGCGTAAAGTGTGTCTTTTTTGCATAAGAGTGAAATTGTTGCTCTTGGCGTTAGCCTAGGATGTGTGATCTACCTCTCTGTGATCTACCTCTCTGTCATTGAAATTTTCAGACCTTACAAAATTATGTGTTTGAAAATATTGAAAATGATAAGAAACAAGCTGTTACCTTCAGAATGGAAAGTAATGGAGTTCAATATACTTCAAACCATAGTTTACTGGTTGCATTAATAATAAAAATATTACTTAAGGCATAGTAAAGATTTTTGTATTGGGATCAAATTTGGTTATTAATGTACTTTGTGTTATACCTATAACAACTAAAAAAGTAATTCGTAAGAAAAAGAGAAAACATCTTTAGACAATAGACAATATATATATATATATATATATATATATATATATATATATATATATATATATATATATATATATATATATATATATATATATATATATATTTTTTTTTTTTTTTTTTTTTAAGGCGTTCATGCTCCATGTAGGAGCGTTGCCAGGTTAATCAGCTTTGAATATTCACCACGGTGATTCGCAACAGCGACATAATTACCATGGCAGCCGATTTTTTTAAGGTCGTTTATTACGTCAGTCTCCCATTGTAGTCGTGGTTTACCTCGCGGTCTACCACTCCCTGGGGTACTAACGTACATTTTTCTAATCATTCCAGACTGTGAATCGGCTCGTAGAACATGCCCAAACCAAGCAATCCTATTAGAACGGATACAACCTATTATATCAGGACCCTCAAGAAGGTCTCTGATCTCAATGTTATACCGGGTTCTATACTCTCCATCGTCTGTCTTAAGTGGACCAAAAATGTAGCGTAGGATCTTACGCTCAAATACAGATAAATGCGATTCGTCATTTTGTGTAAGGGTCCACGTTTGTGACCCATACATCACAACCGGTCTAATCAATGTCTTGTATAACTTGAGCTTGGTGTTAGTTGATACATACGGTGATCCAAGGAGAGGTTTAATTGAGTAGAAAGTTCGATTACCTGCAGCGATTCGAGCTTTAATATCTGTAAGTATGCTGTTGTTTGAGTCAAGCATTGATCCCAAATATTTAAAAGATTCAACTCCCTCAATTCGTTCATCGCCGCACATCAAATCTTTCTTCTCAGCCTCTCTTGAAACATTCATATTTTTGGTTTTATTGTAGTTAATTTGCAGACCAATTTTCCTAGCACCACTCTCAAGCGACTTGAAAGTCTCACTCATAACAGCTTCACTTCGGCCGAGGATGACAACATCATCAGCGTAAGCAATCATCTGTACTGAGTTTATTGACAAGATATTGTTATTAGTCGGTAGTTTCTTTTGACGGCACACATATTCCAAGGCTAGATTAAAAAGTATAGGAGAGATAGCATCACCTTGTCTTAAACCGGAGTCGACTTTAAAAAACTTTGATATTTCGTTCTCTACTCGTACACAGCATTGAGAGTTCTGTACTGTCATTTTGCATAGTGATACCAGTTTACCAGGAATTCCCATTGACACCAGAGCAGACCATAGAGTCTCTTGTTCGAGAGAGTCGTAGGCCTGCCTGAAATCAATGAAAAGTTGGTGCACAGGTATGTTGAACTCTCGACACTTTTCCAAAATCATGCTTATCGAGAAAAGTGCATCGGTGGTACCTCGGCCCAGCCGGAAACCACACTGATATTCTCCAAACAGTTGTTCAGCAAAAGGATTGATTTTGGATAGCAAAATGTAGGAAAAGATCTTATATGCTGTGCAGAGGAGGGCGATTCCTCTGTAGTTTGCACATTGTAGGCGATTACCTTTTTTTATGGATTGGTATCAGCATAGCTTTGTTCCAGTCCTGTGGCATGGTTTCAGTCCTCCAGATCATTTGAACAAGTTCAAACAATCTTGAGGATAGAGTTTCACCACCATGTACAATCATTTCGGATGTTATATCGTCGATACCAGGTGCTTTATTGCATTTTAATTTTGACAGCGCCGCATCGAATTCCTCTCTGGTGGGTTCTTCTACATGTACCTTTGACGCACGAATAAGCTTTGCTCGTCGCCCGACTTGTTGCTGGTCACTTAAGTTGAGAAGATTCTCAAAATAAGCGGCCCAAGTATCTAAAATATTTTTAAGGTCTACTTGTAGCTCCCCATTTTCGTTTTGAATAGCAGTCGATCTAGTTTGAGGGCCCTTCTTTAAGGTTTTAACCTGTTGAAAAAAGTTACGCGATTGATGTTCCTTATTGAAGCTTTCAATCTCCTCACACTGTCTTTTCCACCATTCTCTCTTCGTTCGTCTACATAGCTTTGTAACGACTTGTCTTGCCAGTTTATAATTCTCCTTCGTGGACCTGGTGTTGCGTCCTTGTAGACACTTCAGATAGCAATCTCTTTTGTATTGAATAGCATCAAGGCATGCTTGATCCATCCATGGCTTCTGGGAGTGGTTCTCTGGTCGTCCAAGTATTCCCTCAGCAGCGCTTAAAACAGCATCTTTGAGCAAATACCATGACTTATCGACGTCTCCATTAATGGTTTCTGATTTCTCCAATGTTTCGGCAATATGGATTTGATATCTCTCTTCTGTTTCAGCATTCTTTAATGTTGAGATGTTAAAACGTTTCCGTTGATTGAATTTTGGAATGCCTGGATTTGGGAAGTGGAACCTTATCGTTGCACATACAAGGAAGTGGTCACTTCCAATGTATGCACCTCTAAAGGATCGCACATCCAGAACGCTCGAAAAGAAACATGTTGTTACTAGAACGTGATCAATTTGATTTCGAGTATTTCCATTCGGTGAGACCCAAGTATGCTTATGAATCGATCGATGCGGAAAGAACGTACTGGCAATTCTCAAATTATTTGATAATGCAAACTCAGTCATTCTCTCACCATTATCATTCGAATTCAAATGCAGGCTGTTGGGACCCAACACATTTCCATAAGATATATCTCTTCCAACCTGTCCATTAAAGTCACCAAGAACCATAATGAAGTCGCGTGTTGGTGTTTGTTTCATAACCTCTTTCAGTGCTATGTAGAAATTATCCTTCTCGTCGACGGTCTTAGCTTCAGTTGGTGCATGCACGGCAATAAGAGAAATATTGTTATATGTACCGCGTACACGTAGGTAGCAGATCCTCTCACTGACCGGGATGAATTTCATCACGGCTTCTTGTATGCGTGCACCAACAAGAAAGCCAGTTCCAAATTCTCTTCGAGAAGGATGACCACTACAGTATAGAGAGTGACTATCCAAATCTTGTTTTCCGATTATCGGCTGTCTAATTTCTTGTAGAGCAATAATATCCATCCTATACCTCTCAGCCTCTGTTTCTAGACTTATAAGAGCATCAGGAGCGCTCAGGCTGCGCACGTTCCACGTTCCGATTCGGTAGTCTGGTCCTTTTTCACGTCCAGGTAAAATTCTGTTGTTTTTTCCGGGTCTGTTTTTCTCTTTCTGATAACCAAATTTAACATATTAGTTTTTTTCCGGGGTTAGGGTGTTAACCTTAGGCCCAACCCAAATTGTCGTGAATGGGTCCGTTCTGCATATTAAGGTCACCAGAAACAACCTTTTTACACGTTTATATAGCGAGCCGCTTGATTCAAGACAGACGCCCGCTCCAAGCCGCCCCTGACATGGAGAACAGACGCTTGAGTCGCATTGGTTGTAGAGCGCCAATTCGCCGTGATGTAGCGTCATTGACTAAGCAGTTTTTACTCTGCTTGTCTCCAATACACCAACCTAATTCTGTCAGCATTACCCAGGCAGCACGGCGTGGACGTCGAATTTCGGATTTCGCTACCTATATATATATATATATATATATATATATATATATATATATATATATATATATATATATATATATATATATATATATATATATATATATATATATATATTATATATATATATATATATATATATATATATATATATATATATATATATATATATATATATATATATATATAAATATATGTATATATATATATATATATATATATATATATATATATATATATATATATATATATATATATATATATACATATATTTATATATATATATATATATATATATATATATATATATATATATATATATATATATATATATATATATATATATATATATATATATATATATATATTTATATATATATATATATATAGTTATGTTTCATGAATAAATAAATTCTAAAAAAAATGATTTATTTAATACAATTTATTTAATACATGTTACATTACAGAGTTTAAAAATTAGACTAACTATAAAAACTAAATTTTATAAATCTAAAGGTACAAAACAACCACTCAGCATTTTCTATTATAATATGTTTTATGATATTTGATTCTTCTATCATGTTGTTACATGTTATGTCTGGTTGATAACATTCCATCATATTTCTAGTTATGCTATTTTGCATTGATAGCACTTTTCGTGAGAAAGCAGTTTTGTTATATGACTTGATGATACTATGGGATTATAACTCCTCCCTGGGGTGATGAAAAGTCGTCCTCGACTTTTGTTACTATGCCGGCTTTCCTTAATAGGTCATTGTATGCTACTTTGGTATTTTCCAGGTTAATTGGATTTTGCACTGTTTTTGTTATCGAGCATTTACACAGGCACATATACGATAGTACAACGATTACACATATGGATGATAATGATAAACCTCCTGAAAGTGTCCATATCCAATTTTCGTGATGATATTGCTTCAAAAAAACTTGTCGTAGCAGTTTCCTGTTTTGAATGGTATCCTGTTCGATTGCTGTTATGTTCTGAACAATTTTCATTTTCCTTACTATTTGAATACTGTGAAGTGCTCCCTGGATTTCCTCATTCTCGGTTTGAATTTCATAAGCTTGAAATTCTTTGTTGTTTATCGTGGCTGTACAATTATTGATTGTTATTAAAAAATTTCCTGTTAAATTTCTGTCATCTGGTCCACAATTAGTAACTATTTCGACGTTCTTTCCATTATTCATTAGTATTTTACCCTCAGATAACCATTGTATTGCTGTGTTGATCTCCCATGTTACTTTGCAGCTGCTTTGATTTCCAAAGACTAGTGGTTTTATGCATTCATCCTTAAATTCTTTTAGATCTGTATGTTTTTGGACAAAATTGTTGTAGTTGATGGTGGTGTATAGTTTCTGTCTGTTTTTGATGAGGTATTGTGGGTAACTTTCGATAATGCTGTTGTTTACAACTAGTGGAGTAAGTCTTATTGTTGTTGATGTAAAATTTTCCAATTTTGGTACCTCTAATATGTATAATAGTGTTTCCTCACATATAGCAATTTTGGGTGTTACAAATTTTAAAGCTTCGTCTGGAATTGTTGTATTTACTCCTTGTTCAGTCAAAAGATTTTTTAGAACAATGATTTCTTTTAACGAAAGAACTTTGTTGCTTGGCAGTGCTATTTTGGTTCTTACTATTGCATCTTGGATGTCCTCAATAATTGCATCGATGGTTTCAATTTGCATAATTGCTGTCATAATTTCTAACTCGCTCAGAACTATTTTATTGGTTATCGATGTGTTGGTTAAGACTGCATTTATTGTTTTTGTTAGTAGCTGAATTCTTTTGTTGATCTGCTCGTTGACTTGGTATTGCTGGTTGTTTTCATTTATTAGACCATTCATTGTAGCGTTGATTAACCTTAAGTCGTCTGCATCTGGGCTTCCAGCAAACCATTTCCATCCTGATCCCAATGCATCCCATCTTCGTTGTCGGAGACTTTTTGGTGGTTTTATTTGTAGTAAGTTGTTATGTAACCTTTTACATTTTTCCTTAACTATTGTATACAAATCAAGTTCATTCTTATCTATCTTATCAACTATATGTTTCATAATTAATTCTATGGTAGTTTCTAGGTTTGTTATATTAATTGGGTGTATGACCCTTATGATCCCTGTTTGAATTTTACATTCGTTTATTTTTTCTAACAGAATTGGATCTTCATGCAAATTTTTTATTTCCAATTTTTGTGTATTGATACAATTAAATATAGTCAAAATTAATAAATTTTTAAAAGTAACCATGTTTCAAAATAATAAGTAAAAATTTCAGTATACAATACTACAATACTACAATACAATATTTCAATTCAATATTCTTTTTAACTTTAGATTTAATTTTATTTATTATTGATGATAATATTATCGATTGATAAAACTGTTTTCTAAAATTTCTAATATTAATTAATTTTTATGCAATAAAAATTTCTAATGAGAATTTCTTTTATTTAGAATTTTGCTTTTATTTTTCTTGTTTTTATTAACATGGATAAGAATAGTAAAATTGGTTTGTAAGATTTGTAAAATCAGTTTTGGATAATTAATTAATTAAGATATTCAAATAAAAATTATATTGTCATAGTAAAAATTTCTGAAATGAAAAGTAAAAATCAAAATTAGTATTTCTTTAATCTTTTAATTTTATTTTTGTTTCTTTTTATATTCCTGATTGTTTTAAAAGTTTTGTAGTTTGCATTTTTAATTTTGGTTTCCAGCCCTCTTGGCTGAGATTTTGTTCTGATGTTTGGTTTAAGATAAACCAATTGATCATCATGTAATCTAGGTGGATCTTCTTTATTGTTATTTTGTCTCTCTATTCTGTTTATAACTTTTTCTAAATTAGTATTGACCGTTTTAAAAATTTGTTTGGCTTGTTCTTGTATTTCTGCCGGGTTTATTAAGTTATTTTGATTAAAAATGATCTCGTTCGGTGTGAAACCGGTTGACGAGTGTACCGAGTTATTATACAAAGCTACTGATAACTCTATCGCTGTTTGAATACTCGAGTTTGGCGATTTATTACGGTTTGTATTGAAAATTTCTATAATAGTTGAATGTGTTTTCTCAACTTGACCATTTGATTCCGATGATGATGCGTACTCCAATCGGATATTAAGATTGCTTAAGTATTCTTTGAATTGTAGTGACTGGAAAGTTGTCTCATGATCTGAGAAAATAACGTTAGGAATTCCGAATTGAGTGAAATACCTCGTTAGAGCTGTAGTTGTATCCAATAGATTTTTATTTTCGATTGGAATCATTTGTAAATGTTTAGAAAATGAGTCAACAACGGACAAAAAATTTGTTTTGTTGATATTAAAAATATCTATGTGCACTCGTTCTAATGGTTTTTTAGTGCTCGGTCGCGGAGATATTTTTATATTATACGGTTTTCGGTCGTATTTATGAACATTGCATATGTTACATGCATTGATATGTCGTTTGATCACACTACTCATTTTAGGAAGAAAGTAGGATCGTTTGATCTGATTTACTACTTCATTCACCCCTCGATGGGCTCTTTCGTGCTCTTTAACTACGATTGCATTTTGACGCTCTTCATTTTTAACATCTTCGACCTTTTCTGTAGCGAAAACGAAATGGCCGTTTTGTGAGAAATTTTCTCGAAATACTTCCTGGATTGTCTGGTACAATTGTTCAGGTGCCAGGATTGCTGTTTGCTTACCGTTATGAAACTCTTTTATGAAATTTGTAATATCTTCTTTTTGAAATGATTTTTTCGAAATAATTACTCGTTTATAGTTTGGAAATATGTCTTCCAAAATTACTGTTTCTAGATTTGAAATTTTGAAAAATAATTGGTTCCTATAATAATTTATAGGACGACCTGCGAAGTGGATGAAATAATCATCGGATGTATCCGCAGAATGAATAGTGTCTATGTCACTATCCCTATTGGGAAGATTTTCTGCTTCAGATTCACGTGGAGTGTTATCTGTTCCTATATTTATATTCACCTCGTTATCTACTGTAGGCATTTTGCTTAACGCATCTGCTACTACATTTGCTCTGCCTTCTTTGTAGACGACGTTATAATCGTAGTTCTCCAATTCAAGTCTCCATCTTAAGATTTTTGAATTTTTTTCGGATGATTTAATGAAAGTAAGTGGTTTATGGTCTGTTACTAACGTAAATTTGTTGCCGTACAGGTATGGTTGATATTTCTTGACAGACCATATTATAGCTAAAGCTTCTTTCTCGTTGGTTGCGTAGTTGATCTCTGTAGCGTTTAGTGTTCTTGAAGCGAACGCAATAGGTTTTTCTATATTGTTCTGGATTTGAGAGAGGACTGCACCTAGCGCAAAATCTGATGCATCCGTGGTTAGAATAAATTCTTTAGTAAAATCGGGATATGCTAAAATTTGATCTGTAGCTAAAATTCTTTTTAAGTTTTCGAAAGCTCTTATATATTCGACGTCTTTTGTGTTGACAACTTGATCTTTCTTTAAAAACTTTGACATGGGTTTGGCAATTTTTGAGTAATCTTTTATGAATCTTCTGTAATAACCTGAAAGTCCTAAAAACTGTTTAATTTGTTTAGCAGTTTTTGGTAATGGCCATTCCAGAATTTTCTGAATTTTATCGGTGTTAGGTTTAACTCCATCTTGTGTGATTATATGACCAAGAAACTCGGTTTCTCTCTTTAGGAATTCACACTTATCCAATTGAATTTTAAGATTGAAATGCGATAATCTTTCGAGAACAGTGTTAAGGTTTTGTATATGGTTATCTAAGCTATATCCAACAATAATAATATCATCAAGATATACATGGCATATATTTCCTATTAGGTTTTGCAATACATTATTCATCGCTCGCTGAAAAGTTGCCGGACCGTTCTTTAAGCCAAAAGGCATTCTGTTGAACTCAAAATGTCCCTTGTCTGTTGAAAAAGCTGTTTTTTCTTGAGATTTTGGGTCTAAAGGAATCTGATGAAAACCTGATTTTAGATCTAAGGTTGAAAAATATACAGATTTTCCGAGACTGTCTAGAATTTCTTCTATTTGTGGGATTGGAAATTTATCATCTACTGTCTTTTCATTTAGTTTACGGTAGTCGATGACAACTCTTACTTTCCGTTTGCCCGAAGCATCTTGTTTTTTCTGAACGACCCAAATTGGTGCCGAATAAGGACTTTTAGAATTTCGGATAATGCCACTGTCTAGCATTTCCTGAATTTGTTCCTCTACATCAGGTTTAAAATGATGTGGGTATCGATATGTTTTCGTATAAACCGGATTGTCGTCTTTTGTTATAATTTTATGTTTAATTATTGTTGTTGATGACAAATTCTCGTTCTGTTTTAACAGTACTGCTTGGTTTTTAAAAATTGTATCGAGTAAAATGTCTTTTTCATTTTTACTTAAATGTTCTGTTCGGATTAGGCTTTTGATAGTGTTTCTATCAATTATTTCATTTTTACATGGTATTGGTTCGAATGTTTCGAAATTGTTAACATCTAATTTCAGTTTTGGTAATGTTTCCGGTGGGTTTGGACAATTTGTCAACACCGTCATTGTTGTATAAAAATTTTCCGCTTTGTATAAACCGGGTTTGATTATTATATCGCTATTTAATTTTTGAAATTCTGGTACAAACCAGTCGCCATTGTTTGTGGTTTGTATCGTAATTATATGATTATAAAAATTTTCCTCAGGGTAATACCGATCAAATTTGTAATTACAATTGTTTAATAAAATTGAGTTTGTCTTATAATCAATTTTGGCATTCATTTTAGCCATTGTTTCTGAGCCTAATATTCCATCAAAAAATTTATGGAATTCAAGTTCAAAATAAATTTGTGCTGGTAAATTATTACCTAGGAGATTAATTTTAAAATTTTTATCGCAATTATGTGTACCTAAAATATTCTTTATTATAATATTACTTGAAGATGTTTTTGAATTTTCTAATGAACTATAAGGAATTAATCCTGGTTTGATTATATTTTTATTGGCACCAGTATCGATTAAAAGTGTTACAACGCGGCCCAATCGTTCATTGTAGCTCTTCAAATATGGGAGAAAATTTAGTCTTCCGTATCTGAATTCGCGTTTACGCAAAAATTTCCATTATGTTCATCTTCTTTATCTTCAACTAAATATTCGATTTCTGAACTTTGGGATGAATCTTCTTGAGTATCCTCTGTAGTTTCGTGATTATTTATTATTTTTTTATTAAATGTATTTCTTGAACGCATAGAAAGATCCACTTCCATTGGTGTTGGTCTTTCTCTTACCGAATAAGTCGGTTTTTCTCATAATTTGAAAAATTTTGATTGTGTTTTGGTTGAAACACGTTAGTTTTGTTTTGACTAATAAAACCGTGATTTTGTTTTTGTGGTGTATTCTGAAATACTTGTGTGTTGGTTTTTCTTGAATTACTTGAAATTTGTTCATTGCAATTAAATTTGCAAAGAAATGCATATGCCTCTTCAATACCTTTTGGTCTTGCAGCTTGCGCATATCCAAAATAGGGTTTGCGTAGTCCTGATAGAAATGCAGCTAATGCATCTTCATCGATAAATGCATTGATAGCATGCCACGCATTATTGTACAAAATATTTTGTTTGGATAATGATTTAATATTTTGAACTATTTCTTTTATTTTATTGTAGTATCCGTGGATACTCATTGTTTCGTTTTGTTTAGTCGCCCAAAGTTGTGACTTATAAAACGATAGTTCTTGCCGGTCTCCTAAAGATTCCTGCAAGATTTCTTTTGTTTCATTAAATGTTTTGGGATTACCAGCCAGACATAGTATATCTTTGGCTTTCCCCTCTATTTTGTTGTTAATAGTTTGTAAATAAAGACTATATTGTTGTTCTGACACTAATGGTTCGAATACACTCAGTGTGTCTTCAACTGTCTTTATCCAAGCCGAAAGTTGTTTTCTATTCCCATCGTACGTGGGTATTGATTTTATTGGATCAGGGATCCTAAATAAATCTAGAGCATTTGCCCTATTTGTAACCACAGGAATTTGTTCCTGAATTTGTGGTTGGGGTTGCTCTAATTTTTGGTTGAGATATGTCAACAATTGATCATGCTCACCTTGTTTGTTATTTAAATGTTGCAACTGTGCACCAATTGCCTCTAGTCGCTCTAAAACTGGGTCCATTTCTGAGTTGGCTATATTTCTATTCAGATCGAATATATCTGCCAATTTTTTTTTCATAAAAAGGATATAATAGTATTAATTTGAACTGTCTCTATCTTGTAGTGGACAGTGTGACAGGTTGGCGTCTATCTGGTAGTGCGCGCGTTTGTCAATTTAGTAACACTATTTTATATGATTTTAGAGTTATTTTTGGAAATATTTTGGATGTGTGCCTATCTTGTAGTACACGCTTCCATGAAAATTTTGAAATTAACTGTCGTGGATGACTAACGTTATTTTTGAAAACTTTATGTATAAAATACGTTCACAAACACAAAATTTTCACTAAATATAATCACAATAATCACAATATAAAAATAAAATAAAATAGGTTACCTGGTAATACGTATTCAATGTAAACGTCTATCTTGTAGTGCGTTACCTTTAAATCGTATCTTTCGTCGTGTTGAGCTGGTTCCAAGTGAAGTTGATATATAGTGTGGTGGAACCTCAAATCCTCTTCGCGTTCTTATAGGAACTTCAGCTAGAGATGTCTGATAAAAAAAAATTTCACCTTATTTTACCGCGACGGGTTCACTTATTTATTGGTTTTTATTCACCAAATTATTACACTACACTTTACTATAACACTCACAAGACCGCACGGCTGCGCCAGTTATGTTTCATGAATAAATAAATTCTAAAAAAAATGATTTATTTAATACAATTTATTTAATACATGTTACATTACAGAGTTTAAAAATTAGACTAACTATAAAAACTAAATTTTATAAATCTAAAGGTACAAAACAACCACTCAGCATTTTCTATTATAATATGTTTTATGATATTTGATTCTTCTATCATGTTGTTACATGTTATGTCTGGTTGATAACATTCCATCATATTTCTAGTTATGCTATTTTGCATTGATAGCACTTTTCGTGAGAAAGCAGTTTTGTTATATGACTTGATGATACTATGGGATTATAACTATATATATATATATATATATATATATATATATATATATATATATATATATATATATATATTAGGGTGGCACTTATATGTATGGGTGATTTTTTTTTTGTATTTTGGCATGGCGCCGGCCGGAATTTTGTTCCTTTGGGTAATTTAAGGATACAGACAAAGTTTCACCACTTTATTACAATTTTAACACGTGGCGACTTTGATTTTTAAGCACGCTTACATACAAATTTTTTTGTAATTTTCACATAGTCGAGTCTGTATTAAAAACAAAACCGTATAATAGTTTCTAAAGTATCATTTAATGTTTAAAAACAGGAACCTATTTTATAATGTTAACAAAATTCCTGCAATCCTGCAATGTAGCAGATTTCGGATATTTCTTACGGTAGTCTTGAACGGTCTAAAAATGCATGAAATAAAATTAATTCTCATTCTATATATGCTTAAATTATCTTAAATTATTGCTTATTGTTTACCTTTAACAAAAATTGTTTTTGATCTTCATCTTTAGTTATTTTATCGTTGAACTCTTCCATTAATTTTATGCATCGTTCTGCTAGATCGTTGACTACCTTTAAACAACTTACAATTTTTTGCGCTTCTTTGTATTCACTTAAGTTACTCCATGTGCATGGATGTGATTTTAAAAATGTTGAGGAAATATTAAACCTTTTTAAAAAACATCCAGTGACTCAGCGTTGTGCTTTGTCTTTAAATATGGAGTGGTAAAAACAAATGTCCGAATTAATTTTTAATTCTCTAGACTTTGATCTAGAAGTACTCCGACGGTTATCACGAGATTTAGAGCGCGACCTATGACCAGCATTTACTTTCGAGTGAATTTCACTCAGCATTTGCGTTTTAAAATTATTAAGAATTTCATTAATATTTCGATTTTTTTATGTTGAGAAGAACTTTGATGAAACCGGTTTGAGTTAGTTGATTGTGCAGAAGTAGAAGTAGTTCATTGCGAAAATTTGTCTCTGTGACAACGTTTCCATAAGATTGTCGTCACGTTCTGTCAACAACGTTAATGGCAAATCGTTTTCGAAAGACGATAAAACAAGTTGGATGCTTTCAGGAAGATATGCCATCCATAGTTGTTTGATAATGCCATCGTTCATATCAGCACCGTTAATTCGGAATTCAGCTAGCAACTGTGTAGGTTTTTCATCACCTAATACTAATTTATGCAAAATGTTATTAATTTTTGCCTTATCGCTGTCGCCTAAAATTTTAATTACCTCCGTGTTAAAGGTAGTATAAGGAGTATCACCTATCTCTTTAAAGAGCAACGGTCCCAATTTGTTGAGCAATCGTGAACCAATTGCACTTAATACATGTGAATATTTCCGACATGTGAAATTTCCCGGTCATTTTCGACCTAACATTCAAACTAAAAAATTTTAGTTCCAACATCCTGAACTATACAATTGCGTTTTGGTCGAACAAATTTTGCGGAGCTTTAAATTTAACAAAATGAATATTGCTCACTGTAGCTATATCTGGTTCAGTTATTGGAGGTTGTGAGCAAGGTGGTGGCATCTGCCGCTGTGCCATGAACTGTTGATGGGCAAACTGCTGCAAGTTTCCTTGGATAATATCAGCTAACTATTGATGAGTCATTAACATGGGTGCTTCATTACCACCCAAGGCATTCACAGGTGAGGCAGGACGCGAGGGAGAATTGTTTGGGGAAGCCATATTTTTAAAATTAAAACAAAAAAAATTAAACCAACCGCAATAATCACAAAACAAAACAAACGATTTTAATAAAACAAAAATTTCTGAACAAATAAGAGATAATCCATATACTGCTAGAGGCGATGAGAATTGCTGGGATGAATTTTGGTATTCAATAAATTTATCCAATGAAGCTCCCAAATTTTAAATTATACATTTTAAATTATACACTGTTTGCCGTTGGCACATGGCGTAAGTTTTCAAATAAGATAAAGTCAATCTCTTGTTACTTTACGCAAATAACTTATTTAATAAGTTTAATTGAAAAATTAAAGAAAACAAAAATTTTTTATAATTTTACTGTTACTCTATATATATTTCAGCTTGTTAGGCCATCTTCTGGAGTAATCTGGATTACTCCAGAAGATGGCCTTACCAGCTGATATATATGTAGAGAAACAGTTAAATTATAAAAAACTTTTGTTTTCTTTAATTTTTCTATTAAACTTATTAAATAAGTTATTTGCGTAAAGTAACAAGAGATTGACATTATGTTATATGAATAGTGTCTTTCAATTTAACACTGCGTCACACCTATTGACAGACACTTTTAAATTATATAGGGACGGACAGGTTGCACGAGACCCAGCTTGTTCTAGCAAGTATACTACAAATAGCCACAGGCCATGTCACAGTGACGTACCCTTTACTTATTTTGTTCGAGTTTTCCAATTTTTAAGTTGATAAGAAATATTTTTTTTGAAATTTCTCAACTTTGAACTAAAGTCGCCACGTGATAAAATTGTTCAATTGAGCCCAAACTTCAGATTCTAGTTACACATATATAAAGGAACAAAATTTTGACCGGCGCCCTTCAAAAATGCAAAATAAGAAAATAAGTGCCACCCTAAAATATATATATATATATATATATATATATATATATATATATATATATATATATATATATATATATATATATATATATATATATATATATATATATATATATATATATATATATATATATATATATATATATATATATATGTATATATATATATATATATATATATATATATAGATATATATTTATATATATATATATATATATATATATATATATATATATATATATATATATATATATATATATATATATATATATATATATATATATATATATATATATATATATATATATATATATATATATATATATATATATATATATATATATATATACCCAAGTAACACAAGTGGGTTGGGATAACGTTATACCAAGGTTGACTAAATGACTACTGGTCGGCTGGCCGACGTGTAGACACTGGTATAACAACAGATCTACAACGGTATTGGGGAATAAATCTTGGGTTGTAGTAATGTTGTAATAACTATTATCCGACTTTTCAATTCAAGTTAGGAAATAGATATATCGACAACTATTTTGTTTGTAAATAAAATTGTTCGTCTACACTGTGGTTGTATTTTAGTGAACGGGATATCTCTTTTTTATAAAATTTATAAAAATAAAACAATAATCATGCTGTCTTCTTTTATCCTACAAATATAATAATTATATTTCCTTTTCATAACCAATTGTTATTTTTGTGAAAATAAACTTTTAAAATATTATTCCTAATAAGATATGGACAGTTGTTATTTAATAATCGAAAAATCTTATAAGATTCGATATATTTCTATAAACAAAGCAAGTTTTATTGTATATATGTACCTCAAAGTGAACAAAAAACTCATGCGCCTAATGAATCTCTTCAATTAAAAATATATTTTTGTCCTTTCAAAAATATATTTTTTTTTTAATTTGACAAAAGTGCTCTTAAATCAATCGAAACCATACTAAAATAATCCCCACCATTAAAATAATGAGATTAAAATAATATGTACTAACTAGAAGTTTGAAAATATTAGATTTAATTTTCAAAAAATTACATTTTTTAATAGATTTGAATTAAAAATGGTGAATTTCATAATATCTATTTAAAATTATTTGAACCACTAAAAAGTTAAATTGACAACCAATTACAACGACACGCGACTCAAAAATAACAAACTAGTTATCCTTCTGCCAAAAAAGTTATTATCCCGACAATTTAGTTATTTACTAGTTAGTTTTTTTACTTTTATTACCAATTTTCGGAGAATTCGGGTGTAAAGATATTTATACAACAAACAGGTGATTAAACGTATAAATGGATCTTCTGGAAATTTAGATGGAAAGAAAGTTTCCTATAAATTAATCGATTGGCTCTTCGACAGGAAGTTATTAACAGAGTATACATGGACTGGCTCTTCCAAAAGTAGATCTAGAAAGGCGGCATTCTTAGCTTTGAAACAAATTGTTGACATGATATTCCAAATTGTTCACAGTGCTGATAATAACTTTAATATGCATATGGTAGCAGAATTTTTAAGAGTAAATATTTTAAAGTACAGCGAAAGTCGTTTTCAACAATTAGATCATCAACCACGTGAACGCCAAACCAGACGAAAAACTAAAGTGGACCCAAACGAGTCTTCTGCAAATATCGAATGTGTCTCCAGAGAATATTCAAATAATGAATCAAGTGTTCTGCAAGTTACATATTATTGACTAAATTGTTTATTGTTTACAATATTCAAAAATATAAAACTTGTTATTTACTTTAGTGACGAAGGAGGTTCATCTGCAGGATTA
This sequence comes from Diogma glabrata, assembly GCA_963693315.1. Classification (NCBI taxonomy): domain Eukaryota; kingdom Metazoa; phylum Arthropoda; class Insecta; order Diptera; family Cylindrotomidae; genus Diogma; species Diogma glabrata. The sequence continues at coordinate 134,978,843 of OY856186.1, forward strand.
AATTAACAATACACATTTATTCCATCACAATATTCTAAATTATTTCTAAATAGTTAATTTTCTAAATAGTTTTAAATATAATTTATTTAGATTTAGATGAAATATCCTTTTTACTTACTATTCTGTGCAATCCTCAGTTTTATGGAATTTAAAAAACGTTTAATTTTATGAATTTTAAAAATTTATATAATTCTTTCAACAATACTTTTGTGTTACTTTAAAATTAACTGAAATAAAATGTTTTGTTTAAATTAATTTAACTATCGATAACGAGTGTGTGAATTATTGGTATAAAAACAATTGACTCAGCCCGTGGAAGAGCAAATAATTTGCATTTTATGTCTCTTACTGAATAAAGTTTTGGTGGGTTTGTTTCGCCTGATGATTCGAAAATGTTTATTCTTGAAGATTTGAATGGACGTTCATAAAAGCAATATTTGTCTTTAACATCTACTCTATAAACATACAAGTTGTTTCCGATATATGTCACATTCATCGTTGCTACAATATCGTTTTTTTGGTCATAAACCATTTATTATTATTCTCGTTTGTCAAAATAAATCCATCATTTAGGTGCAATTCATAAAATGTCCGACCACACATTGGTAGACCATGGTTTTCCGTTTTAAATTCTCTTTTAGTAAATGGAAATCGATTATTTGTATTTCCTTTTAAATTTACATGAGCGAATTCTTTTAAATGGTTGGCAACTTGGGCTAATGGCCGGTTGCCGGATCTAAGCAAATTTTTCATTTTGTAAAGAAGACTTTCAAAAGGGTATGCGCTAAAGGATGGAAGATATCCTAAGTGTCTTACGTCTTCTATTAAATGACAAAGATTATGTACATTGCTGCTAACAGAGTCAATACCGTACAAAGTAATGAAGTTCTCAATGTAATCCTCTAGAATCGCTTGAGCAATATTTAAGAAATGCGAATACGCTTTACAAGAGCAAATTGTGATGGCACACGAAAGGCCTATAAAATGATGATATACATCTGTAGGTAGAAAGTCTTTGAGTACAACAGGCCCTACGTACAATAAAAATGTACCAAATTCGAGACCTTTCCAGAACCACAACGAATCAAGTTTTCTAATGGATCAGTGAAGTTCTCGAGGTTTAAACGCGTCAAAGCCAATAATCCTGATATTTTTTCTATTTGTCTTCCAGACCACTTGGAGCGAAAGTTAAAGCTGTCATGGGTCCAACCTACGAAACATCTTTTTGTAATTCCGAGATCGATTAAATGTAATGAATCGGCAATCGGGAAATCTTTTATAAGATCTATAGGCAATTCCTCTAAAGGTGAAATTTCTTTGTGATGATCTGCATCGATTCTTCTACGAAAAGAGTCGTCTGTCCGCATTGGCAAATGAATTCGAGGGAAACTCATGTGCCTTCCATCATTATAATATTCTCCAATCGCAATACACTTGGTGCACCCATGGTAGTGGTTGCTAGAAACGGTTCCTGTAATGTATCAGAGACTAAATTTGTATTTTTATTTTTTTTTTACATATACATATACTTTACAAAGTGCGCAATTAAATGTTTATATTATTTAAACCATATAAACAAAATTTATGAACAAATTATTTTTTTAAACAAAGTTAATACAATAAAAGAACTGTTAAGCTCAAATTTATTTGAAAATTTCACTTAATAATAACATATAAATATGGTATTATAAGAGCAGCAAAATATGTACGCGCTATGTGTAACTTGTATATGAATTTGTCACTAATATATAGAGACTTTGCTGAGTTTTACGAACAGACACGTTTTCCATCCAGAATGGTTTGAACCTTAACCGATTAACGTGAAATTTGGTGAGTAGTTTAGGGATGGCTCATGGAACAAAAGTGACATAGCGCTGATGTACTTTTACCCTGGGGTGGATCCCACCCCTTCTGGTGAAATATTTTTCACTCAAAATAACCCCCAAAATAGATAAAAGGACACATTTTTCGAAAGATCGATATTTTTCGAGTTATTTGCGATTGAAAACTAATATTGTTCGTTGAAAAATGCATAGTTTTTGACGGTTTTTCAAAAATAACTTATAAACTTAACGTGATATAACATCACTCCGATGGAAAATCTCCCATCAAGAATATAAGAACTGAATCTAAAAAAGTCTAGTCGGCTAGCCCTGATGAGAATGATAAACTTTTTAAAGCTTAAAATTTTCTCGTTGGTTCGAAACTAGATCGGTCGAAAATTGCATAGATTGCAAAAAATTTCATAATTTGCACCATAATTTTTTAGATTCAGTTCTTATATTCTTGCTGGGAGATTTTCCATCGGAGTGATGTTATATCACAAATAATATACTGAATTAATTGTTGATTATGTGTCAATAGACACAAGGGAAGGCTAGTCATCTTCTTCTCGCCGATACAAGCTTGTTTTTCAACACTAGTATGTCTAGAGTATAACAAAACAGTGATCACTAGAGAAACTAATTGACTAAACCTGAATCTATTAAATATATGTTTATGTAAATTTTGTGTGTTTTTATACTTCGCTTGAGATGTAGACTAATTTTTGGTTTATATAAGCGTTGACATTTTTTGGTAGTTTATCTAGTCGGCTAGCTCTTATGAGAATGATAAACTTTTTTAAAGTTTAAAATTTTCTCATTGGTTCGAAACTAGATCGGTCGAAAATTGTATGGATTGCAAAAAATTTCATAATTTGCACCATAATTTTTTAGATTCAGTTCTTATATTCTTGATGGGAGATTTTCCATCGGAGTGATGTTGTATCACAAATAATTTACTGAATTAATTATTGATTATGTGTCAATAGACACAAGGGAAGACTAGTCATCTTCTTCTGGCCAATACGAGGTTGTTATTCAATACTAATATGGCTAGAGTATAACAAAACAGTGATCACTAGAGAAACTAATTGACTAAACCTGAATCTATTAAATATATGTTTTTGTAAATTTTTTGTTTTTTTATACTTCGCTAGAGATGTAGACTAATTTTTGGTTTATATAAGCGTTGACATTTTTTGGTAGTTTATCTAGTCGGCTAGCCCTGATGAGAATGATAAATTTTTTTAAAACTATATGTGTTATTATGGTTTTCCATATTATTCACTGTTTGTGTGCTTTTGTCCCTTTTGAATTAAAATGCAATATTTAAAAATATACTTTTTTAAATGTTTATTTTTAATTTTTTTATTTTATTAATAATAATATAAACTTCCTTAAATTAACAATTTTGAATTTTATTTTTTATTTTATTGAATATCGAATTCTACTTACGTCATCCTCAGTTCTTAGATTATTATTACAATTTTTGCTTAAACTATGGTCTTATATACTATTTCAGCTGCTATTTTGTATTATTATGTCATATATTTTGTTAGTTTTGGTGTTGATTTTATCATTTAAAATGTTGTTATTGTTTTTATGTTTATATATTTCTATTTCTTCCAATCCATCTAGATGTTGTTCTTTTCTTTTTTCATGTAATATGGTTAAATTTTGGTTGATATTAGTGTATTTGTGTTTTTCTATTTTTAAATGTTGGGCATACCTAGATTTTGGATCACTTTTATTAATTTCACTGGTGTGTTCAATAAATCTTTTTGTGAAGAACTGCCCCGTTTGGCCTATATAAAACTTACTGCAGTCATCGCAGGTAATTTTATAAACACCTGTGTTTAAGGTTTGGGGTTTTTTAGTTTTTAGGTAATTTTCTATTTTATTTTTGTTTTTGTAAGCTGCAATATATCCATAAAATTGTTTTTAGTTTTTTGCATTATTTTGAATGTTGTTTTATTATATGTTACGCTTATGTATTTTTTGCCTGCTAAGTTTTTTTCATTCTTCAGTGTGGTTAGGGTTTGCAAATTTTTCTTGTTTTTATGTTTTTTATTTAATGTGTCAATTACTACGTTTTTATATCCGTTTTTACTGGCTATTTATTTTATTTTATTTAATTCGTCTTGATAAGTTTCGGCATTCATTGGTATATTGTTCAATCTATTGATCATGTGGTTGAATGCAGCCAGTTTATGTTGGTATGGATGATGTGATTTAATATTTATTGTTTGATCCGTTTGGGTTGGTTTTCGGAATATTTTGAATGTGTGTTTTGAATCTACATTTTTGATTGATAAATCCAGAAAATTTATTGTGTTATTTTCTTCATTTTCTAACGTAAATTTAATGGAAGGTTCTAAGCAGTTTATGTATTGGTGTAATAGATTAAGCTGTCTATTCGTTCCTTTGAATAATAAAATTATATCATCAACGTAGCGATACCAATAAATGATTTTTTCTTTGTGTGGATTTATGTTGTTATGTATATATTTTGTTTCAAAATCATTTAGATATATTTCGGCTAAAGTTCCAGATAGTGGGCTCCCCATAGGTAATCCTTCTGTTTGTTGATAATACTCATTGTTATGTGTGAAATAGTTTTATTTTGTTATTTCGGTTATTATATTTATTATTTCTTGTGTATCTGTCGGGTTCAAACCATTTTTTATTAACATATTTATTGTTATATTTATTGTATCTTTTATTGGTACGTTAGACTACATGTTAGTTATATCAAACGATGCTAATTTTGCGTTGTGAGGTATTATTATTGGTTCTATTCTATTGATTAATTCTGTGTTATTTTTTACTGAATAATTGTTATCAAATTTTATGTGATACTTCAATAATTTGTTTATGTACTTCGCTATTCTGTATTTTGGTGCTGTGGTGAAATTAATTAATGGTCTTATCGGTGTATCTGGTTTGTGTATTTTTGGTAATCCTCTTATATTTGGTGCTGTTGGTTTTATCATTTTGTTATACCTTATTTTCTGATCACTTAATATGTTGTTAGATTTGTTGATGATTGTTTTTATTTGTGCATTTAATTCATTCGTTGGATCTTTACTTAATTTTTCAATGTTGTTATTAATGATGTATTCATCTATCTTATTTTTGTAGTCTGTAGTTTTCAAGATGACTAATGTATTCCCTTTATCTGCTTTGGTTATTGTGGCATTGTTTTGTTTGATCTTGTTTTGTATACTGCGTATTGTTTTTATGTCTTTTTTGTTGTTGGTTTTTGAAATGTTTAAGTTGTTGTTTTTTGTTGATATTTCGTTAACTATTATTGATCTGATTTCATTTTGGTGGTGAAATGGTCATTGGTGGTCATTTATATCTTTTCTTGTGTTGTTTGGTTGTATGCCGTATTTCAATCCTTTTTCCAATAGTTGAGTTTCTTGATTGTTAAATTGTATATCAGTTTAATTTTCTATTCTATTGTTATATTGTGGCGGTCTATATGGATTTGTTATGTTCTTATGATGAGTTCCCATTTCTATTAGTTTTGATTCTTTTAACTTCTTGAATTTCGATTTTATATTTTCACTTTTCTTTTTTATCGTGCTTTCACAAAAAGATTTATTGAACACACCAGCGAAATTAATAAAAGTGATCCAAAATCCAGGTATGCCCAACATTTAAAAATAGAAAAACACAATTACATTAATATCAACACACATTTAACCATATTACATAAAAAAAGAAAAGGACAACATCTAGATAGATTGGAAGAAATAGAAATATATAAACATAAAAACAATAACAACATTTTAAATGATAAAATCAACACCAAAACTAACAAAATATATGACATAATAATAAAAAATAGCAGCTGAAATAGTATATAAGACCATAGTTTAAGCAAAAATTGTAATAATAATCTAAGAACTGAGGATGACGTAAGTAGAAATCGATATTCAAAAAAATAAAAAATAAAATTCAAAATTGTTACTATAAGGAAGTTTATATTATTATTAATAAAATAAAAAAATTAAAAATAAACATTTAAGAATAGTATATTTTTCAACGATGCCGAAAACAACATATTTTGAAGCGAGGGGACAGTTTATCAGCCGAGGCTATAGCCGAGGTTGGTAATGGTCGCGAGATTCAAAATATGATTTTCGGCGAGTAGAAAACTGTACTTTTTCTACTACTTTTTTAAAAATTATTATTAAATATTAAGCATTTTCATTTAAAATTACATACAATTCAAATTTTAAAATATAAACATCCAAACAAAAGCTTTAAATTTATATTTCTGCTATAAAATATAGATGACTCAATATGAATAAATTATCCAATTTTTATGTTATAAATAAAACCGTCTTTCGTTACAAGCCTGATTGTCCTTTCGTACAAAAAAATCGTCAACTGTATACATATACATATATTTATTCTATTTACACTACAAAATTCTATAATTTTATTCTATTTGGTCTATAAAGTCCCTAAAATCATTAAATAACACATCTTTAAAGGTTTATTGTTTTTTGCATTTCGCGTCTACATAGTAGGCTTATAACTAAAGACGGTTGTCTAATATACAACGTCAAGTCTAAAATAAAAACAACAGTTTTGATTTAGTTTTGGGATGGGAATGACGTTACGTAAATTCCTGATATATTTTAAAACAACGTAAAATATTTTAAATATCTTAACACCAACTGTTTGTTACCATACTATTTAAAAAGAATATGTGAATCTTATATAGTTAACTATTATATTATTTTTACATTTTTAATGTAAATTGTCCGTAAATAATTTTAAAATTAATTAACGTCGTCTTCCCAAGAAAGACAAATTAACACTAACAAAATTATTTCATTCAATTAATTGATTCTCTTAACGGGTGTTCTAGGATGATTTATTCTAGTTAAGAAATTAGACAATAGATGGCTTTTAAAAAATTACTTTCGTCACTAGGTACGAATGTAATTTGTATAGGTTTTTTACAACTGGTGATGAAAAAGAAATTTTCGATGCAATGAACAAATATCGAAAGTAGATTTTTTAAGTTGGGTAGTAGAAAAAGTATATTTTTAAATATTGCATTTTAACTTTTTTAAAGTTTAAAATTTTCTCATTGGTTTTCATAATTTCATAATTTCATAATCAGTTCTTATAAACTTAACGTTCTATCAAAAACTTTGTAATCAACAAAAATGAAACATAAAAAAATGAAGAGATTGTTGTTTTTATAAGTGTTGTAAGCACCTTGAAAGCACCTATAAATCAAGTTTTTAATGGAAGTTGAAGCTTTAAAATTGAGAGAGTTATGTTACTATGAATCATACATATTGAACTTATATAATTTAAATTAGATGAAAATGTGACTAGGGTTTCTAATCCGGATATCGAATTATCCGGATTATTCGACCATATTTTGACTATTTGATTATCCGGATACTTTTTTTGCAACTATCCGAATATTAAAAAACCCTTTATTTTGTAAAAAAATAATCCAATTGCGTTGAAAAGTTCAAATAAATATTAACTTGCGTTGCAAAGTTTGTTAGTGCAGTGAAGTGACTATAAGTTGTAAAAATTTATTTACAACTTTAATGTTTTGAAAACTTAATTCATTAAATATTTTATGAAACACTTCGTGAATCTGCAGTGCAAATATATTTTACTAATATTTATTATATGCTATATTACACACATCGCCAAACCGCGGCTCGCGAGCCGCATGCGGCTCTTTGAAAGAATAAATGCGGCTCTCGAAAAGAAATGAAAAAATTAAATAATATTTAATTATTCATAAAAATTGTAATAAAATTAGAAGTACATATTACTTAATACTAATACTTTATAATGCTGTTTAATATAATATGATTTAATACGATCATATTATTATATTTAGGTCCGTCCTCTCGAAGTTACTACTGTTGGAGTTTTTCGCGGCTTTGTTTTAGTTTGACACTACTTTACTTCGCGAATCAAGTTTATAATCCGCTGTTATAAATAAATTTAACTAATTTTATTATTTAAGGTTATACGTTTAACATATTCTAGTGGACTAAAAATAAAATCACCTGTATTTGTCTCAAATTAATACACAAAAATCTTTCTTAGAATCAAAAGTCTTTCCTTTTGGATTCGTTTGTTTTTCTATGATTATCTTTTTCTGCAATTTTTTTATAAACAATATTTTGGGTATTTTATCTTTAGGCAATTTGCCGACGTTAAATTTAATGTATCCTTTAATATTCCAATTAAAAAATGAATAAGTTCATAATTAAATAGAATCAAAATACACGTGCAAATCCGACATATGCTACCTCAACCGCTTCTACATCTACGACAGTAAGATATTACCCTAAACCAAAAAAATGAATAATTGACCATATAATAACGAAATTAAAAACTTAAGGCTAGAAAAAAACGATGATTTCATTGATTTAATGGAACCTACCAGAAATTTCCTCAAAGAAAAACACTATCTGGAATTAAAGGATGATGAATGGATTAATGACTGTATGTTTTTGACTGATATAATGGAGCATTTGCAATCCCTCAACCTAGCATTACAAGGAAAAGATACAATTATTTCTGATCTTATTCAAACGATTCTGAGTTTTATTAAAAAATTCAACTTTTTCAACGAAATTTAACAACAAAAGTGTGCAACCACTTTCCTCGTCTGAAGAACAGACTCTCTAAAATTAATAATAACAAACTAAGTGAATACGGTAGAAAATTAGCAGAATTGTTAAAAGACTTTCACTTGCGATTTAATGACCAGAATAACTTAAATATTTCTCTTAATTTACTTGTAAATCCATTCGAGATTGACATTATTTACGAGGGCTTATCGATTCCTTGTTATATTTTGAATGACAATGCCTCAGGAGAAATGGAATTACTAGAGCAGGAAGATCACATTCTTAAAATGCATAAAGCCACACAATCTCCAAATGAGTTTTAGAAACTAGTGTCTCAATCAAAGTACCCCAATTTGAAAAAATCTGCTGCCAGATTACTGTCCATATTCGGTACAACATATTGTTGTGAATCGCTTTTTTCAACAAAGAAGTTTATAAAATCAAACCACCGTTCACAACTTACAAATGAGCACTTAACGGAATTATTTCGTACTGCGCTAACAAACTATGAACCAGATTTCAGAAAATTCACGGCCAAGCTACAAACAAACATGCCATCTACCAGCAAGCATGTCATGTAACAAAATCTAAATATGTATTTGTTTGGATTTATAATTATAACCATAAGTACATATTTGTTTTTTTCAATAAAATAAATATTTCCAAACAACTGATACTTTTGAAATTTTTTATTTTTTATGTTGGCTCTCGTAACGAGAGATTATTGTACTGCGGCTCCACGTGTAGTGAAGCTTGGCCATCTCTGCTATATTAATTTAAAAAAAATAATGTTCTATAAACTTGTGGCCCTATCAATAAAATCTGAAGTGTTGGCTATTTTTTAAAGTTTGTGAGAGCTGTACTTCTAAATTATGACACTGGGGAAATCACTAATGAAAGTGAAGATGAAGAAAGTCTAAGTAGTGAAGTTTGTATAAGAAATCGTGACTGCAGAAAGTACTTGAGAATGCTATTGCTTTAATTACTCATGTGGAGAAGCAGAATGAAGAAAGTTCCACATTGCTGAAAAAAGATTTCATTTATTTAAATAATTATAAAAGACGGACGGGCAATTTAAATATTCTATATTGCATACTATTACCAATAAAACCTACATCGACTGCAACGGAGCGGGTATTTTCAATTGCTGGTCTTATCAGGAACTAGAACTCGATTCAATTTCGAGACATTGTAATAATTAATTAATTAATTCATTAATTGATAATAATTTAATTTTATAAATGCATCAAGAACTTCATTGATTTAATTAAATTTATCAATAATTTTATTTTTTTTATTATTATTATTTATTATTATTTATGATTTGTTACTATGTTATTTTGTGACTATGTATAAAAATTAATTAATATAGATACACGAAAAATATACATAAATGATTTTAATGCCGCAAAGTAAAAAACATGTTTTGTTTATTGTTTAATTATCCGGATAATTTATTGTTTATGTATTCGATATCCGGATAATCAAATAGGTCGGATATTTAGAAACCCTAAATGTGACTTTATTTTTTTCTGTGGAATTATGGAAATGCTTATTCATTATATTCATTCATTCATTCACTTATTATACTTGTTTGCACTTTAATCATCGAATTGAAATAATTGAATTTCTTAAATGTATAATTATATGTCATATTTAAATGTAAAATAAATACAAAATCATTTATAATTGTTTATAATTTTATTCTTATAATATTTGTATATAATTAAAAGCTTTTAAAAATTATAAAATAAAAAGAAACAAATTTTTTAACTTACACTGTTTAAAAGTTAATAAATACCGTGAAAAAATTTATTCTCTCCATAAATGATGTTTATATTATTAAAACAATATAAATACTTATTTGCGCATATTACAATGTTTCTGATTTCAAATAGTATACAAAAACAATCATTTAAAAAAAAATCATCAAAATCGGACCTGTCCCTGAGGAGTTAGAAGTAAAAACCTATTTTGACTCGACTCGACATAAACTTACCAAAAATACACGATTATTCTTTTATAAATGCTGGTTTATAGTATACATTAATGGGTTATAAAACGATAAACAGATATTATAAATGTACCAATAAGTGTAGCAAAAACAGTTCTAGCATTCGGTTAAAAAAACAAAATACCGTAATACCGGTATTATTAAGGTATAATACCACAATACCAGTTTTAGAAATTTGGTCCTGTAATGCAAGCCATAATCAATGCAAGCCCTAAAGTAGTAGTATTTTTGATGCTCTTAAATTCTATGTTTGTTTTTTTTGTGCTTCGACACATTCCTACATAGGATTGTGATAAACCTTTGACAAATGATCCAGGTTCACTTGAAAACGGAAGATCTGGATTCATTTCAAAATTGGACAAAATGGCAGGGGTCTCCCGAACACATCTAAGTTTAAAACTTCAATAACTTCTAATCCCGGCTTTCAATCTTCCAATCTTATTGAGACTTGGTATATAGGGTTTTTAGTGCTGTTTTCGATATTTCTGCATACTTTAATATATAAATCATTTATTCGCCCCTGCATGGAGTACTGTTCTCACATCTGGGGTGGTGCATACCCAACCTCTTTAAAATGTCTAGACACTGTCCAAGGGAAAGCAATTAAATTGATCGGCAATTCAAATCTTACAAACGAGCTTGATTCGTTACATCGCATAGAAGAAATGTCGCTGATTTGACGATATTTTACAAATACATTATGAATGAGTACTCTTCAGAGGAGATCAAATCAATACTACCCAAACCCGCTGTTTTTTCTCGTTCAACCAGAGCATCAGCCATGGCCCACCCATTCACCGTTCAAATAACAAAATGTAGAACTGTCGCCTTTCAACGTGATTTTTTCAACCGTGTTTCTTATCTTTGGAATTCCTTGCCCTTATGGGTTTTCCCTGATTATTTTAATCCCAAACTTTTTAAAGTCCATGTCCATCAATTTCTTAAAGAAACATAATCCATTTCCACAATCCACAGTTGGCATGGTATCTTCGGATATTCAGAGACGTTAATTTATAATTTATTTAAATTAACACTAAACATGTCTAACTTAGTATAAAAAAAAAATACTAACTTCCGGTTTGACACTTCCGGTTAAAAAGGTTTTTTCTGGTGTTTATCCCTACTGTAGTCTTCAATTACCAATCGATTTTCATGAAATGTTGGTAAAAGATTTCAAGCAATATGAAAAAGATTTGATTAGCTTTTGGGGTACATTGAACAAAGGGTTGGGTGTTTTTTCTCACTATATTGCAATATGTGTTTTTTCTCACTATATTTTTTACATTTGTTCGTGAATGAATTTTGATGATACTTTAGAACAAGATGCAAATATGTAAGGCAAGGAGCTGATTAGTTTTTAGGCGATATTGAACAAAGTGGTGGGGTGTTCCCCGAGCACCTGTGTTTTTGAAAACTTCATAGCATCTGTACCTGATAATCAAATTGCAACTTGGTATATAAGCATTTAGCATGGTTTAAAACAGCTCTGAATCTCGAATGTCGGTTTTTCGCTTCTGGGAAAAATTTTTGTTTGCAATTTTTTGAATTTTTTTAGTGTCTTTATGCACACTACAGCCTACAATAATGAAACTAATGAAAAAGGTTTCAATTAGTGTAAGAAGATAATGATCAACTTTTGAGACACATCGATCAAAGTGCCGGAGGGTCCACCATACAACTGTTGACTTTTCACACTTTGTTTTTAAAGTTTGTTGGGAACATACAGACTTCGCTCATTAATCAATTTTGAAACTATCATAAAAGATGGAGATTTGGATGACGAAGAACTTATTAGTTTTTGGACGATATTGGGATAAGTGGTGGAGAGGGCCGCCCGAGCACCTGTTTATTTAAAACTTCAATAATATCAGTTCCTGATAATTGATTAAACTTGTATTTGTAACAGTTCTGCGTTCCAACTTCCGGTAAAAACGTTTTTTTACTTTTTCTCGTACAACAGAGTTTATATATTTTGGGATACTACAGCTTTCTTTAATGTTTTTATAATTAGAACTACGCGAAATCTATAACATTGGTTAGCCATTAATTAAAGTATTTGATGGATTTTAGCTCACTATATATCCCGAACATTTTGTTTCCAGAGCTGTGGTGAAGTTAGCCTATGCAACAGCGTAGCAATATTTTTTTTTGAATTCGTTAAAACTGCAGTTTTATTTTATACTCAAAGCTTTTTGGTAGTTTTAGTCTGATAGTCTTGATGAGATATGATTAACTGTTAAAGATGAAATTTTCTTATTGGTTCGAAACTAGATCGACCAGACAATTGTATGAGATACAAAAGATTTTCATGATTTTACGCAACAATAATGCAGGTTTAACTTTAATAACGAATTATTATTTCATACTATGTAGTTCGAAAACTAACTTTAATTACAAATTTGGACTTATTATTATATTGGTTGAAATATGTTGTCACGTTTTTAATTAGTAAATATAAAACGTTAATTGATTCAAATCACGATTAGGAATAAAAAAACACATTTCCTAATAAATTTGTATAATTATACTTCCAATATGAGAAATTAATTTTCTTTTGTTTGCTTTTCAGTTTCTTATACATATTTCAAATAAAGAAATAGCTTTGATGGTTAACTAATTACAAACTTGAAGTTGATATAAACAAATATTTTATTACATTGCAAAATAAATTAAAAATTGATGTTACTCAGAAAAATGGTATAAGTGTTACATAATAAATAAATACTTTTACCACAGACTGTGTGTTAATAGGTAACTGTCATTTGTCATACACACGAACTGGATCGAAATCCGACACCATCTACGAAAAAAATATAAATGCGTGAACGTTCCCGTTTGACTCCAATTGGAGTTCTTTTACTCCTTTTTGAGCTCATGAAGTCCAAACTCCTTTTTCGTTCCAAAAAACACATTTTTCATTCATGTCGCAAGTGAAAATATATCAATTTTTCCCATTCCACAATATAAATACATATACAAACATCCCCAAAGTAGTATTTTAATTCTGAGAATATGTTGACCTCATTTTGATAAATTCTTTATTGACTGAATAGAGGTTTGTGCTTATTATAGGCGAGTTATGGGCGATTTACATGTACCAACATTTTTTTCCAGTAAAAAATGAAGCAATAAGTATATTATGATTTTCGTATGCGAGACAAGAACAACAATATAAATATGCAAAATTTTACTGGAGTTTATTTCTGGTTTTTGAGCAAATGTTGCCATAAAACTGAGAATGTTGGCATAAAATATACTTACCCAAGTATATTTTATGGCAGCAAAAATTATTTTATTGCGACATAAATGATTTTATTAGGAAAAAATTAAGGTTTTGCTTGTCCAAGTTAGTTTTTTGTAAATAAAAATATTTTGTTCTAATATTTTATCAAAATTTTGGTATTTTTTGTAATATTTTTGGTTCTTGTGTTGGATGTCAAAATTTTAAAGCATCGTCATTGTTTATTGTATTGCATAGCGTCGCCATTGTAAAATTTTACTGTTGTAATTTAAAAGTTGAAAGCTGAGTTCAAAGTGAGATTGATCAAAATTTGATCGTCATCACCAAATAAAATATTTAAAGCCTTTTATCCATATAAGAATCCATGTTTTTTTATGTTCAAATTTAATAAACATCAAACAACAAAAGAATAATTAATTTTTTCAATGTTTATCTGTCAAAAATTATAGCACAACGCCTTCTAGATTATAAATTTCTTTCTCTTTTTAACTACCAAAAATTTTATGTCGCGTGTAGCTCTAACTTTCAGTAAAAAAATGCTGGAAAAAAATGTTGGAACATGTAAATCGCCCATTATGGGCGATTTACATGTTCCAACATTTTTTTCCAGTAAAAAATGAAGCCATAAGTATATTATGATTTTCGTATGCGAGACAAGAACAACAATATAAATATGCAAAATTTTACAAGAGTTTATTTATAGTTTTTTAGCAAATGTTGCCATAAAACTGAGAATGTTGGCATAAAATATACTTATCCAAGTATATTTTATGGCAGCAAAAATTATTTTATTGCGACATAAATGATTTTAAGTATTTGCGTCTCCAAGTTAGTTTTGTGTAAATAAAATTATTTAGTTATAATATTTTATCAAAATTTTGGTATTTTTTGTAATATTTTTGGTTTTTGTATTGGATGTCAAAATTTTATAGCATCGTCATCACTATATAACATCACCAAATATAATATTTAAAGCCTTTTATCCATATAAGAATCCATGTTTTTTTATGTTTAAATTTAATAAACATCAAACAACAAAAGAATAACTAATTTTTTCAATGTTGATCTGTCAACAATTTTAGCACACGCCTTCTAGATTATAAATATCTTTCTCCTTTTAACTACCAAAAATTTTATATCGCGTGTAGCTCTAACTTTCAGTTAAAAAAATGCTGAAAAAAATGTTGGAACATGTAAATCGCCCATTGCATGTTCCAACATTTTTTTCCAGTAAAAAATGAAGCAATAAGTATATCTTGATTTTCGTGTGCGAGACAAGAACAACAATATAAATATGCAAAATTTTACTGGAGTTTATTTCTAGTGTTTGAGCTAATGTTGCCATAAAACTGAGAATGTTGGCATAAAATATACTTTTGAGCGATTTGCATGTTCCAACATTTATTTCCAGCATTTGTTTTATTGAAAGTTAGAGCTACACGCGATATAACATTTTTGGTAGTTAAAAAAAGAAAGAAATTTATAATATAGAAGGCGTTGTACTATAATTTTTGACAGATAAACTATTGAAAAAATTAAATAATCTTTTGTTGTTTGGTGTTTATCAAATTTAAACATAATAAAAACATGGATTATTGGATATCGACAAATTTAATAAATTAAATTTAACAATGGCGATGCTATTCAGTACAATCAACAATAGCGATGCTATAAATTTTTGACATCCAATACAAAAAACAAAAATATTACAAAGGAATATTAAAATTTAAATAAAATATTATAGCTAAATATTTTTGTTAATAAAAAACTAACTTGGACAAGCAAAAACTTAATTTATTTCTAATAAAATCATTTATGTTTCCATAAAATAATTTTTGGTGCAATAAAATATACTTGGGTAAAGTTAGTGAGCCGGTAAAGTATATTAAATATTTTATACCAAGATTTTCAGTTTTGCTCAAAAACTAGAAATAAACTCCAGTAAAATTTTGCATATTTATATTGTTGTTCTTGTCTCGCATACGAAAATCATAATGTACTTACTGCTTCATTTTTTACTGGAAAAAAATGTTGGAACATGTAAATCGCCCATTTACCCAAGTATAGTAGAATTTTTTTGCCAGCGAATTTCTGACAGCTATAGACGCAGCAAGAGATAAAAGATGAGACAAAAAGTAAAACAGACATGTATTATTTATTTTGGGATAAATTTGTTTTCAAAACAATTATATTAGTTAAATTTCTACTTCTAGTTCGTACCATTTGTTTGTTGTGATATTTGTTTCCATAGGCGTCGTTATTTTTATTATAATTATTTTTAATTATCAAAATTTTGTTACATTGCCTACAAAATCATTAATATTTTTACTAGTTTTTGGTTTTCTATTATAATTGGTTGAATTTCAATAGTAATATATTAATTTTTATGAGTTTTTTTTGTCCATTTCGATGGAACCCCAATAGTTTTTTTTAATATTTTAATCGAGACACTGAATGTGCAAACAATATGCGCATGTGCATGCGCATGTGCAAACAATATGCGCATAACAAACAAATTTTGTGTTCGCTGGCAAAAAAATTCTACTATATATTTTATGGCAGCAAAATTTATTTTATGGAAACATAAATGATTTTATTAGAAAAAAATTAAGTTTTTGCTTGTCCAAGTTAGTTTTTTATAAATACAAATATTTATTTATAATATTTTATCAAAATTTTTGTATTCTTTTGTAATATTTTTGTTTTTTGTATTGGATGTCAAAAATTTATAGCATCGCTATAGCATCTGTTGATTGTACTGAATAGCATCGCCATTGTTAAATTTAATTTATTATTTAATTCATTAAATTTGTTAATTTTTCAATAATCCCTGTTTATAATATCAATTTATCAAGAATCCATGTTTTTATTATGTTTAAATTTAATAAACACCAAAAAACAAAAGATTATTTGATTTTTTAAATAGTTTATCTGTCAAAAATTATAGCAAAACGCCTTCTATATTATAAATTTCTTTCTCTTTTTAACTATCAAAAATTTTATATCGCGTCACGCGTGTAGCTCTAACTTTCAGTAAAAAAAATGCTGGAAATAAATGTTGGAGCATGTAAATCGCGCATTACGTATTACGTGTGTGTTCCATTTACCACATTTTACTTTTTTTGTACTAAATTTTGTTTTCAAGCAAAACCTCCTTCATTTTTCAAGCTCAATTCATTGACGCCATATATTAAAAAAACAATGAACATTGCCATATCGATTAAAATAAACAAAGCTTATTATTAAATTAATTTTAATTGATGAATTTTCCAAAAGTCATTTTGCACGATTTCTACCGCCGATAGAAATAAAAAATCGTTCATAAATCTCCACTTATTTTTTTGGAGAATTATGAACGATTTTTGTAGAATTATGACCGATTTTTTTATCGTTCGGATTTAACCTCACATCGTGGTATTTTTCATTTTGAAAGTTTATGTTTTTGTGATTGATAATAATTTACGTTGATTTTGTTTTAAATTAAAATTTTAGAAATATAATAACATTCATAATATACATTTTCATTTCAAATTCAATATAACAATTCATATTTTTTTTTGCAAACTATCATCTTTAGTGTTGTTGTTGTAAACATCGCCGATAAATGTTTTGTTCATGCGGCACATGTTACTTAAAACGACCGAATTCGTTCGTTTATATTTTGCAAGTGGCATGGCTTTTATGGCGATTTTTTGAATTTTTTTATAGTGAGTTTTAATTTCAAAATGGCGCTACAAGTTCACGATTTCTTCTGTGCTAAAAAATGAATCAGGCTTATATATATATGGGGTTTTGTTTCAAGCAAAGAATTAAGAGAATAGAGGAAGTGAAATTGATGTTAAAATTTGAAGTATTTTTTGCACACCAATAAGGCGCCAATTTAAAACAATTTGCCTAACATCAAACTCATTACTTTTTTAGTTGAAATAGTATCTTTGGCTATTCAAAAAGTTTAAATTATGAATATTTCATTAATAACGTAACGTAACCCTTTTAATTCAAACATTTAGTTGGTTTTAATTTTTTTATAGAATTTTATTTTAATTTATAACATAATTTCGTTGTTTTGATGAAATTTCAATAAAAATTTAATATGCAAAGCTATAAAGAAATTAAAAAAGACTTTAAATAATGCTTATTACTATGTAAATACAACAGTTCTGAGATTAACAATGGTTTTGTTAACAGTTAACATAACAAATCCACCTAAAACTAAGAGTATAGAAATCTCTATTTGACTGAATTTCTATTGTTATTAAGTGTTTGTGGTCAAACATTTAAAACAATTAAAAACTAATCAACACATTGTTTGTGTCTAAATTTTCAACTTTGGCTATTTATTTTTTAAATGTCCAAAAATTTTAGGTTGTTGTTTTGGCTCTATTTTTGATGATTTACTAATAGTAGACTAATTGGCTACAATCAATTCACTCAGATATTCACTCTATTGGAAAGCGGCTAATAAAGACACCACTAATATTGGCATTAAATGGAAGATTATTGAATTTGATTGCATCATTTACAATATTTTCTTTAAACAACAAAATATTAATACCAATAAAAATAAGCTATGGAATAAAGCTACTTACCAGTACTTTGATCAATCTGACATTGTTTTTAACTTGGCGGATACAATATTATTCAATATTATCATTCCATTTCAATTGAAAGTCGGTCAGTTGGCCTAACTCATTCAATGGCTGTAAGCATTAAGAATTTAAAACGATAAATTATTGCTTCATATTGCAATTGAAGTACAATTGACATCAATGGCAATGAAATACACTTTAAACTTATATTATGAAATATGTACTATCGATATCATATAACAAAGAAGTATAAAATATAATGCAGCTGATATTTCCCCAACGGTTATGAATATTAAAGCAATATTTGCGAAAATTTTGCAACCCATATTGAAAAGAATAGATTACATAATTTAACATTAAGTTCACAGATATCAAAAATAATTAATGATAGACAACCTATAACAACGGCGCTTAAATGCTTCCAATAATTGATTTACTTTCTTGGTCCAGATTCTTGTATCTGTAAGTAATTTTATTGTACCAACAAAATTATTTAATCCATTAATTATTTTTTTTTTTTTAATAAATTGTGTTGTGTAGTAGGAATTACAATATGTGTCACAATAACACATAAAAACCTTTTAAGACCAAGGTCCCACAACAACATACGTTCAGAGGTGTTGATGGACGTAAATCTTTCTTTTTTCGTTTTTTTAAATTTTTTGTTAAAGAATGGATAACTAAACAAAAAATCCTATCACTGACAAAATATGACATAGGCCAATATTTTATGATAGAATAGAGAAAATAAAAGTAAATTAAAAGGTAAATAGCAAATTTTTACAAAAATTTGCTGAAACAAAACAAAAATGTAGTGGCCAATAATCCAGCCGGTTGCATATTCCTTGATCCTGTGACGCACTGTCTTTCTTGAAGATTAAAGTCCACACATAGTTATATGAAGGCTCGTTTCCTCAAGGAAGCAATAGCGTCTCATCATCAATGATTATTTCACAGCTAAGATTGAGGGTGCTACCGTTGACTGAATACAGTTCATCCGCCACCACCCCTAAGATGTCACCTTGGCTAGTGATATCTCACTGCTATTGCCAGTGGTATGTGATATCTCACGTTAACTCGTATGTCAATAGCAGGGACTGGAGTACGCGGGGTTGTCACACCCGTAGATCAAAAATAAAAAAAATTTTCAAAACAATAAAAACTGATCCCTCCATGCGGTAGGATTATACGGTATGTAAGTCTCCAGCAAACACCAACCAAAAATTTTTCGATACGCGTAATCGAAGATTTGTAATAAACCAAGTTCGAAGACATGAATTGTTCAGCAACTGTACATTATACCATTGGTTAGCTAGAAGATTTGTTTTGTTAAATATTATTTGATAAAAAAGTAGATGTTTATTTTCACTTACATTATGCGAATCACAATCTAGTTCACGTTCTTCTAATTAACTGACTAAAGACTTTCAATAGCTTTTATCCCGATACACAATGGTAATGGCATCTGGCACTGAAATAAAAAAACTGTATTCTATGAGGTTAAGTTATAAATAATTAAGAGCTAATTACTACAACTCTATGCAATTGATATTAATATTAAAAACATCACAATTAATTTTAAAACATAACAATCAACTAATATTAAAATAATTAATTACCAATTAATTAATATAAAAACATTACATAAAATATAAATACAATTTACATTTTTTTTTTTTTTTTTTTTAATAAAATGTGTTGTGTAGTAGGAATTACAATATGTGTCACAATAACAAATAAAAACCTTTTAAGACCAAGGTCCCACAACAACATACGTTCAAAAGTGTTGATGGACGTAAATCTTTCTTTTTTTTTGTTTTTTTTTTATATATTTTGTTAAAGAATGGATAACTAAACAAAAAATCCTATCACTGACAAAATATGACATAGGCCAATATTTTATGATAGAATAGAGAAAATAAAAGTAAATTAAAAGGTAAATAGCAAATTTTTACGAAAATTCGCTGAAACAAAACAAAAATGTAGTTGCCAATAATCCAGCCGGTTGCATATTCCTTGATCCTGTGACGCACAGTATTTCTTAATGATTGAAGCCCACACATAGTTATATGAAGGCTCGTTTCTTCAAGAAAGCAATAGCGTATCATCATCAAGGACTATTTCACAGCTAAGATTGAGGGTGCTACCGTTGACTGAATACAGTTCATCCGCCACCACCCCTAAGATGTCACCTTGGCTAGTGATATCTCACTGCTATTGCCAGTGGTATGTGATATCTCACGTTAACTCGTATGTCAATAGCAGGGACTGGAGTACGCGGGGTTGTCACACCCGTAGATCAAAAATAAAAAAAAAAATTTCAAAACAATAAAAACTGATCCCTCCATGCGTAACATTAAAAATATTTGCAATTTTTCGCCCCCAAAATTAAAATCACATAAGGAGACGCCAGCCATTACATAGCAAAACAAACCAAAAAAATTTGACAATTTATAGCGCTAAGCATTTTATAATTTTTTGTATTGATTTTAGATTATATTTTTTGGCGAAAATATTAAAAAAACTTAGAACTTATGAATTGAAAAATAAATTACGATATCAATATTAATTACCTATGGTAAGAAATCGCATCCTTTCTACATGTTTGGGCATTTTTACTTGTTTTTATCACGCACTTCATATTTGAGATTTTATTCATAATGTTCACTTAAATGTTTAATTTTCCTTAAAGTTTTTGTTTCAATAATCTAAGAATCACTATCATTTTTTATATTTATTATAAATTCACCAAAATATCACCACTTAAAACAATATAAACACTTTTATTTAAATCAAAACAATGAAATGTTTACAATATTTTAATTTTGACAATTTAAGCGCGACGAATGAGAGAAAATAAGTAAGGAGCAAATAAGCAAGCAATAGGAATTGAGAGAAAAATTACTTCAAATATTTTTGTGTATATATGAGCAATTTCAGACAAGTTCAGCAAATTTTTGGGAAATTTTGACTTGACCCCTTTTAATTTTGATTATTTTTTGTTTATAAGTCTTTCATAAATAAAGGATAGTCTTTCATAAATAAAAATACAAGCTCTCTTAGAATTTTTTTTTCGACCAGGGGTCTTCACAGGGTGCCCTTCAATTTTTGTTATTTTGTAATGTGATTGCATTTTGACGAGCGATTGTAGAAAAGCTACTCAATCGATTTTCATAGATGATACGTCGTTGAATAGTTATTAGAACAAAGTTTTTAAAAATGTACACTGTTAATTTTTTGAAATAATTTTTAACGGTGTAACTTAAGAAAGTAACATAAGTAAAGCCATAAAGATGGCGCTGGTTTTTCGTTTTTTTTAAACTAAATTGAAGCTTATTTCATATCTAACTAATTGTGAAAGTTTAGGACACACGTTATTTTTTGTTTTAAAGATAAAATTCGTTGTGCATACGACGGTCGGAAATCAGTTTTTTTTCTGAAGGAAAAGTATAAAAATGGTGTTATAAAGTAAGAGATTGTATTTTAATGTTAAATATCAAATATTTTATTATTAAATAAACTTTTTAAGATATAATAAAAATTTTATATGTACAATAAAGAAAATATGAGCAATTTCAGTCAAGTTCAGCAATATTTTGCGACATTTTTCCACCAGGGGCCTTAACTGGGTGCCCTTGAATTATTGTAAGTTTATCATGTAGAGTTCATTTTGACGAACGACTCTAGAAAAACTGCTTAATTGATTTTCATAAATGATATGTCGTTAAATAGGTGGTAAAAAGAAATTTTTGAAATTGTACATTGTTAGTTTTTTAATCCTACTTAACGGTGTTACATAAGAAAACAAAATTTAAAGATGCCGCTAGCATCTATGCCCACTTTTTTATGTGTTTTTTAAAATAAAATTGAGGCTTGTTTTTATTTAATTAACTGTGAAAGTTTAAGATAGGCGTTATTTTTGGTTTTAAAAATAAGACACTTGGAGTATATAAAAGTAAGGCAAAACTTCTTCTCGGTTGCTAATATAAAGGTTTTTAAAACAACGTCATATTTCTTTTCCAAAATCTGATTTGTAAAAAGTATTTGGAAAAAAACAGATTTTGTTCTTCACCGTTAATCCCATTAAAAGGAGGCTGTTTTTTAGATATGTATGATTGAAAAAGGTGAGTATAATCGTACATTAATATCAATTAAAAAGGATTAAAAATAAATAAAAACCATCTTAAGGATTTTAAATTATATATGGCTGTAATTAAGACAAAGATTTTAAAAGGTTAAATAGATGCTCAGGTAAACAAATGTAGAGTAATTATTTTGATCATAAAAAATAGGCGTTCTACGAGAATATTCTACAACATTTAGATGTTCTTGGGATTAGTGCAATGGAGTATAAGCGAATATGTTCAATGTTCATCTTGTTATTTTAGTTTAACAAAACAGTCAACACTGCCTTCTGGTTCATTTATCAACATCGCTAACAGTGTGTGACGATGCAGTATCCAATGACGCATCTTCAAATGAAATATCAGATGAAACGCAAACCGATCAAGTGATTGTGGCAACCAGCTTTAATTGAGATTATGTTCAGACACCAAACTTGATGAACGCTCTAAGCGTGATGAGTTAATTAATAATTTAAACATACATATTGTGCCGCATATATCGGATCATCTTTCACCTCTTAAAAAAAGATTGTGTGGCAGGCTCGACTACAGAAAACAAAAAGCCGTACATATAACTAAGTCTATTCAGGAACGTTTGACTGGAGAAGTATTATATTTGTCTGAAAATGCAAAAATAAGGCAACGTTATGAAGAAATTATTAGAAACCTAAAGATATATTTCGACAATGGGGATTATGCTGAAAAACAAAAAATTTTGTCAATTTTACCGCAAGAAATAAAAATGAAGAAAATTCAAGATATATTTTGAAGTAATGCTGCTCGTCATTTGGTTGAAAAAAGTAAAACTCTATACATGAAAATCATTTTCAGCATTCATCTGCGAAAGTGGTAAATAAACATTTCATTTGTTTATGCCATCTACTACAAAGAAAATAATTGCAAGTGTTTTCCTATTCAAAAGAAACTTCTGTTTGTAAAATAAGTAAATCATTTTTAACAATCGTATTTATTTTCTTTATTGTACATATATAATTTTTATAATATTTTAAAAAGTTCATTTAATAATAAAATATTCGATATTTAACATAAAAAAATCTCTTAGTTTACATCGCCATTTTTATAATTTTCCTTCAGAACAACAAAAACTGATTCCCGACCGTCATATGCACTACGAATTTTATCTTTAAAACAAAAAATAACGCGTGTCCTAAACTTTCACAATTAGTTAGATATAAAATAAGCTTCAATTTAGTTTAAAAAAAAAGATCCAGCGCCATCTTTATGGCTTTACTTATGGTACTTTGTTATGTTACACCGTTAAAAATTATTTCAAAAAATTAACAGTGTACATTTTTGTTCTAATACATATTCAACCACATATCATTTATGAAAATCGATTGAGAAGTTTTTCTACAATCGCTCGTCAAAATGCACTCACATTACAAACTCACAAAAATTGAGGGCCACCCTGTGAAGACCCCTAGTCGAAAAAAAAAATTCTAAGAGAACTTGTATTTTTGAAGTTATACTTCTTTGCGCTCGTTGTAAATATTTTGATGGGGTGTTAATCGAGAAACCGCGTCACGCTGTTTGAAGTTATATTTTAACCTTTATGCTATATGGTAATAAAGACGAAATTAGTAAATCAACCTTATGCTGTATGGTAATAAAGACGAAATTACTAAATCAATCATATTTTATAATAATAAAACATTATTCGCTTAGTTATCTTTGATCAATTTTTTTTCACTTTTCGGAATTATCATTAAAATGAATAGTCAATGTATAATGTGACAAACAAATATGTACATTTATATGAAAATGGTTTGCAATTATATAAAATATGTACATATTTCTATGCATTAGCACCAATACGATACATATGGGCATTGCTTATATATGATTAAACAATGTTTGCAATAGCCAAACTGCCCTCACATGTTCCAAAAATTGGAAATTGACGTTTCTTTTCCTCTTCTTAGAAACATTGATGAACCAAGAATTTGCATTGGAACCTTAGTACCGAAGAAAAAGATTATGAACAATATCAAAGTTACAGATTTAAAGTGTTTTGCTTATTGAGTGAAATATGCTTCTCCATTACTTTCAACACTATTATTGTTATTGCAAGGGATCTATAAAATATATGCAAATATGTTAACATATGTTGTGATTTGACTGTTTTAATAATAATATATAAGTCTGAATTTACAATTGAAATTAGTCTTATTATTATTTTTTCCAATTTTTGTTTTAAATTGTGGGAAGGAAAGTCGAAATAAGACGATGACCATAAAGCAATAAAACCCATTAAACGAAAATATTCACTAAAAATGGTGGTATTTTTTAATCGGCCGGCGTATGCATCAATGTAGTAGAGTATTGCAGACGATCGATAAAATATATTTGCAAACTTCAATACGACCCTCTTCAGAGAACAGCAAAATTTCTGGATTGATAAATGATTATAAGTCTACATGAAATAGGACGCTAAACCAATAGCAATGAACCAGTGTACCTATTTTGTATGACGAGTACGGTGGTTTCGGAGTAAGTAATTGGCAATTGTGACATCCAATAAACAAATATATTTACCCTTACCTAATTGTTCGTGACACATTGAATTATTTGAATTAAATCTTTGGAATAAAATTTTAACTTTTTTCTTACCCTAACCTTTTGCCATCTACATTTATAAAAATTATTTAATTATTATTTGTCTGGCAATGTGTTTTAATTTTAATGTACATTTAATATGTAAATTTATCTATAGCTTTAGAGACATTTACTTAATGGCTTTTGCTGACTGCAAAATGATACTATTACATTTTTTTCAACCTTTTTATATTTTACTAATAAAATAAGTCAAATTAAATGACATTACAAAAAACTATCGGATTTACTCAAAAAAAAAGCAGTTTTCATTCACTTTATCTGGGAAGCACGGGCATCGCCGTGCGGGTGTACCTTCTAGTAATTAATAACTGTACGTTCTTATACTTTTTGAATAATAATTGTTTTTTGAATAATATTTTTTTTTATTTATTTTTTGAATAATATGTTTCTTTTTTTTATATTTTTGTTTTGAATAATATTTTTTTTTTTTGTATAATATTTTTTTCTTTTGAATAATATTTTTTTTCTTGAATAACATTTTTTTTTGAATAGTATTTTTGTTTTTTTTAGTTATTTTTTTTAATGTATCCTATCTGCCTGTCTGTGTCCGTGTGTGCGAGCGAATGGGCAAAGAAGTATAACTTCCACCGTCTGGTCCGACGCAGACCCTACTTTTTTATTTATGAAAGACTATCTTTAAACAAAAAATAATCAAAATTAAAAGGGGTCAAGTCAAAACGTTGTTGAATCTTCGTGAAGTTACAATCGAGATGCAGCATCACTTTTTCCTATAAATAAAAGAAAATTATTACCCACATAAATTTTAAATGTTAACTAACTTTTACCTTTTACCCACTTTCTGTGAGTGTCAGCCTCAAGGTTATTGTTAAACAAATTCAATGACTTATATATTTATTTAAAGCTCTCTATTATCTTGTTCAAGTGGTCGTAGTGTAGTGTAGTGGTTTTGTAAATACGAATGTGGTATGAGTGTTCACCTGGCGTTGTAAGTCGACTGCAATGCCTCTATTGAAGAAATTTTGAAACTAAATGACAATCGTAAATATTTATATTAATCCTTTATGACGCTAAATTGTTTTGATTCCTTAAAAGAAAGTTAAATTTTCGATTTGTTACTGCAAATTTTGAAAACTAATTTGCGTTTTAGATCTTATTTTATTTTTATTTTCTCTATCCTTTTATGAAATTTTTGACCTATTTCATATTTTATATGTGATAGTATTTATTGTTCTGTTATCCATTCTTTAACCAACAAAAGATACAAAAATAAAGTTTTGCATTTATCACACTTTAGACCGCATGTTTTTGTGGTCTTTAAAGGTTTGAATATCTAAACAACCATGCCAGCTAGGATGAGGATTCTAAATTAAGTTTAGGTCTCTGAATATTCGAAAATACCGTGCTAACTAGAATGAGGATGGTTTTAAAATTTTGGATATTAAAATAATTATCATATATTATTATTATTTAATAATTGTAATATATTAATATTATACAATAATTATAATTATATGACACATATTGTAATTCCCAATACACAACAGATTGTATAAAAAAATGACGACAATCTGTCAAAACATACTACGCTACACTACGAAAGTGTTCACGTGGTCCGTAGTTTAAAATCTACTCTACTACACTCCACTAGGGTGACCAACCGTCCCGGATTCTCCGGGACAGTTCCGGATTTAAGTCCGCCGTCCCGCATTGAAAATGTCCCGGAAATTGTCCCGGAATATTAAAAAAGTCCCGAATTGTTCCGTTTTTCTAGCACCAATTACCATATAATATTTTTTATGAGATATTAAAAAAAATTTCAATAAAATTTCATTTTTAAAATTGCATAAGTTTGACTCGTCGACTACTTGGCGCAAGCAAAACAAGATGGTTGGCGGTTATGCTCCCAATAGAAAGAATTTTACAATTATTTCAACGGTTAAAGTCATACTTTTTATTCCTGGTGCAGAAGAAACAATTTAAGCTTGTCGGAGCAAAAACCTGTTATGCTACAGCTAAATGGCAAGCACGACAGAGCTAGACCACCAACCATTAAGGTTAATGGAAAAACAATCAAAATGGTCAGCTGAACGAGATACCTTGTAATGGATAGTCTGGGATAACGTAGTATATTATGGTCGCAGTTTCCTTAGTTGTTGTTCCTTATATTAATCTGTACCACTTGTAATAGATTCTCATCCCTTCGTCATCAATAGTCATATTTCATGTAGTTTCCTTAACCCATAGTTTCCTTATATTTCTCAAAATCTACTAAATCTGCAATAGCCGGACAAACGTATGGGAGAAAGAAAATTACACTAATTACCTTGAATTATTTATTCATTGATATAACACAATATTGGTTAATTTGAATTAATTAATAATTTTCCTTAATCATCATCCGTATAATCACTAAAAATTAATCAGAATTTAATCTTACAACGCACTAAAATTGACGCGCGTTGTGCTTCCATTCGATTGTCCTCGCCTTACTACTTGAGTTTGAACTTTTTTTGTTTCAAAACACAAACCGTAATGAAATAACGAAATTCTCAAAACCTCACAACAGCTACGTGTATTTTGTTCCCAATCGTCAACATACAACGAATTACTATTTCTGCTTGGTTAAACATTTGATTTGTCTTTGTATGAGTGTTTTGCTTTAAACAATCCTTCCGTGATTGATCTGAACTTCACGGTATTGATATTGCAGAATGTAGTTATTAAATGTCTAAACATCACTACATTGATCGAATCTGTATTTGATTCATTTTGAATTCAATTATACGTGTTATGAATGTGTCGGAAATATTGGGGATCCCAACCTTATTTGTAGTACAATATTATCAAGTAGCAAACGGTTTTGTGAACTATAATAAGTTCCCAATAATTTGAAAATCTGATGTAAATTAATTATCTCTCATCTAAATACTTTATTCGAGTTATTGCGAGATTAAAAATTTGACTATATAATGAGCACGGTAACTTATTCTCGCGGTCAGTTCATTCAGCGATTCACATAGTACTCGCGCAATCTATTACATTCGCATTATGTTGTTGCATTTTTGACGTTCAAGTTAAAAATTCTAATTATCCGTGCGGGACATGGATATCGTTTTTCTGATTCACGTGCTATTAATTTCAATTTGTTCAGTGTTAGTTGTTATAGCTTAAATAAAATTTTATTGTGTGATTTAGTGTAATTAGGGAGACTTGCTACCTCTAATATTAAATAATACAACCATTGTGCAAGTGGATCTGCTGAGGTTGAGATAGCGGTAGAATTAGCGGAAAGCGGTTTGTTTAGAATGCCGTGATTAAAAAGGTAAAGAATCATGTATAATTGCTTGTCTCATAGTAAATTAGAACAAACAAATTGAAAATTGCTCAGTGAACGAAACTGACCATACCTAGATGTTTCGTAATAAATTTGACACAAATAATATTAGTGAAAACCTGTAAATTCTTGTATGCTTGTTAGTAAATGTAAATACTAATTTATTTAGTGAAAAGAACTGTAAATTTTGTTATGATTCATAGTAAATGCATGTAGTAATTCATTTAGTGAAAAGAACTGTAAATTCTGTTATAATTCATAGTAAATGTAAATACTAATTTATTTAGTGAAAAGAACTGTAAATTTTGTTATGATTCATAGTAAATGCATGTAGTAATTTATTTAGTGAAAAGAACTGTAAATTCTGTTATAATTCATAGTAAATGTAAATAGTAATTCATTTAGCGAAAAGAACTGTAAATTCTGTTATAATTCATAGTAAATGTAAATAGTAATTCATTTAGTGAAAAGAACTGTAAATTCTGTTATGATTCATAGTAAATGTAAATAGTGATTGATTTAGTGAAAAGAACTGTAAGTTCTGTTATGATTCATAGTAAATGTATATATGAAAGTTGTCTGGTGAGCAACCGTAAATTCCTGCTTGGTTAATAGTATAAGTAAAATATTGCTAGTTCCATAAAATCAACTAATAAACCTGTAATTTAGTGTTTGTTCAGAAATAATTTTAAAAAAACAAGGGGAATCAGACGAAAACGGCCCTGGTTCAGTACAAGATTGTAAAATGTTACTTGTTTAGAATATCGTTAAATTAATGCTTGATTTAATAATAAAAAGAAGAGAATAATAACTGTTTTGATTATCGCCTTGGTCGATAGGGAATACGAAAAGTTGAAAGTATTGAGGACGGGAGCGAAAGAATCAACCTAAAGGAAATTTGAATGGGTATCTTCAACACGACATTTGAATCAAATTTTTGCTACTAATGCCATATCTTATACCTATTTCAACGCAACTTTCCTGGAAGTGTCTTTGTTATTACTGCCATATTGATATAGAGTTTTTTTTGGTTATTGCCACCGTATAGCCACGCATTATTTATATACCGTTCTTGCTGTTAATATCGTATTTTCTACACAACATTTTTACCAAATTTTGGCTATTACAACTGATTATTTATATACCAGTTTTTTTTTGCTGATACTATCGTATTTTCAACGCGACATTTTTACAATATTTTGGGATATTGCAACTGATTATTTATATAAAATTTTTGCTGATATTATCGTATTTTCAACGCAGCATTTTTACAAAATTTCGGAATATTGCAACTGATTAATTATATAAAGTTTTTGCTGATATTATCGTGATTTTCAACGCAACATTTTTACAATATTTTGGGATATTGCAACTGATTATTTATATACAATTTTTGCTGATATTATCGTACTTTCAACGCAGCATTTTTTACAAAATTTCGGAATATTGCAACTGATTAATTATATACAATTTTTGCTGATACTGTCATCTTTTCAACTCCATATTTACACCAACTGGTTTGCTATTGCTGCCGAGCTGACCACGCACCAGTGGATTATCCGTACATTTATTTTTGTAATACCATGCCTGTTGGATGAATCATCACTGATGGAGGGCTAAGGCCGAAGGACTTGGACGACTGGAGGATTAATCATGGGGTGAGTGGACTTGTTTTATTACCTTTATTTTTTTTGTTGTCTAACGTAAAAGTGGGAATGTGTGTGAGAGGGCGAGTCAGTGATTGAATGTCCGGGTGAATGTTGGTATGTGTGAATTGTGAATGTGTGGGCGAACGATAGTATGCGTGAAGTGTGAGTGTGTGAGCGTCTGAGAGTGATTGTGGGGGGGGTTGGACGTGTGGATCGTGGGTCTTTCGCCAATGGGGTCGCCAGAGTCTCCTTTTTCACACTTGTATTATTTTTTTTTTTTTTCATTTCTGCAAATTCTCGTAAATAGCGTACATTTCTGTATTTGTGCTGAAGTAGCAGGGTTACTTTATCGTTCCCATGGGCTGAAGCTAGTTTGGGGCTTGAAAATCAATCTCGCTAGGTACGCTTCCTGCTATGTCCTTCTCATTGGTTCGCCACTGAGAAAGCGCTTCATTACAAATTGGCGCCCAACGTGGGGCTTCTCTAAGGGTCCCTACAGCGGTGTAGGACTCTGGAGGAGTCCCTTCAAATTACAAAAAACTTTGGAAAAAATTTTTGTTAAAATTTTTTTTTTCTTTTAAATTTTCATTATCCACCATATAATAGTTAGAGGCTCTGGCGGCGTAGAAGCAATTCCCTGCTTCAAACGCGCAGGAGCAAAGGAAGTCTGAGATCCCTCAGACTTTTCTTTGATGGGGAGTTGCGTCCCTACGCCTCCAGCAATGTTTCTCCCTTTTGTTTTTTTTTGATAACGCAGGGGTGGGAATATTTCTTAGGAAGTATTCCCAATGGGCATTACAACCCCACGGACCCTAGTTACGGGCTGGGTTTCTGGCGATGTCACGAGGGCCGAAGGTGATTCAGGTGCCAGACCTAGACTGACGTGTATTGGTGTATACGCCAATTCTCGTCCGAGTCTGGTCACCTGGTCAGGCTTCGGGTTCGTGGTGTCCTCAGAGTCCAGTCCGAACTGATATTGTCTAATTGTTAGAGTCCCCTCCCGACAATATTGGTTTCCTATGGCCTGAGTGTTTCGGTTCCCCATGGATAATACTGGGGGACATTTTCCAAAGTAGCCCGATCAGCTACTGAGGGAAAATGCCCGCTCAGCTTTTATGCCGTGGTTGACTGGATCCACTCAGGTCATAGCACCTCGCCCGTATGTGTTGGTGGTGTGGATCGCAGTTGGCGGGTGTTGATGATCGAATGGTGGTCCAGAGGATTTATCTTCTGGCCATCCCGTCAACACTTGTCAGCTGGGTGAAACCCCATCAGCACATACCCCAACTTATTCCTTTCCCACCCTACCTTTCCCATCCTTTTACATCCCCTCTTCTCCCCTGTTCCTGTCTGATTTCCCATCCTTTAACGTAGTATATTTTAAACTTTTCTTTGGTCCCAAACTAACAAAACTAACAAAAAATTTAATTAAAAACTATAAACAACAAAACATTTAATGAAAGACCGGCGATCACCACTTCCAACCCAGGTGTGGTGAACTCCCCCCTTTGATTGGTCCGTCCGTCCATCGTCTGTAACTAAATAAATATAAATAAATAAATAAATAAATATTTATTAAAAAAATAAATAAATAAATATTCATACATAAAAATTATAATAACTAAATAAACATTCATACAAAAAAAAGGCTATACTAAATAAATAAATGTTTATATAAAAATAAATGAATAAATATTTATATAAAAGAAAAAAAAATATAAATAAATAAATAACTCAATTTGCTGATAATATTAGGTATTAATTGTTGCTTTCTCTCAAAATTGTAGGATCCACCTAAATATATAAAAAAAAGGGAAATATTGAAATCAAGATATCCAATCATATAGGAAATACTATTTACCTAGAAGACATCAAATTATAAAGAAAAAAAAAAATTATACTATTTACCTAGAAGACATCAAATTATAAAGAAAAAAAAAAATTTATACTATTTACCGAGAATACATCAAATTATCAATATTACAACCTACCACCAGGACAACAACACAGCTATAGTATTTTTGTTTGTTTTAAATTTAAGTCGTATTAGTACTTTTTTTATTCTTGTGTTCCTTAATGCATGGTAGATTTTAAGTTTGATATAAATCAATTTTTTTTTGTTATTATCGGTTGAAATTATTAATTTCTCCGCCCCCACCGGAGGGATATATCTGCACTCATTTAGCATTTCCTAGTAGTTCGAGTGACCTGTTGACCTATTGGGTCTGGAACAGTTTATATTATTGCCATCTTCTGCCATATTCTTAGTATACTTATTTTCTCTCACAGTACAATTTTTACCTTGTTTGGTCAAATCAAATACAAGCATCAGCCAGGATAGTTTTTTTTGTGTGTTACACGCTCGGCTGTTGTCAGATTAACATTTTTTTTTAAAAGCAAAAATTATAATTGTCGAATTGGAGGAAAATATTGCGCAGCTGTTTGAGGTTTGAAACGCTAAACTTCCATATAATTTTTTTTAAATTCTGCCTTAAAATATTCAAAGTAATCAAATATTGGAATAAAGTAATCTTTTCTGTTGAT
This sequence comes from Diogma glabrata, assembly GCA_963693315.1. NCBI lineage: Eukaryota > Metazoa > Arthropoda > Insecta > Diptera > Cylindrotomidae > Diogma > Diogma glabrata. Next base: position 135,011,391 of record OY856186.1, read on the forward strand.
AATTAAAATTGTTTATTTGGATTCAAAGTTCCCATCGATAGTGTAATAATTTTCGTTTCGCTCTCCATATACGTGCATTTATTGATCTGGTCCTGTGCGGCGGTTTGAGATTCATAATGTCTGCCGCTGATAAGATTGACGTTCTGGATAGGTCCAGCTCTTGTGCTGTTTGTCAACACGAAATAGTGCCGGCCGACGTAAAACTTCTCACTCGGTGTAACCACCTCTTTCATGACATCTGCCTCAACGACTGGTTGTTGCAGAATCGCACCTGCCCAATTTGTCGAGCCGCTTGTGAGCGTGCAGAATTACAAAGGTTACCCCGAGGGATGGATAAATCTAATGATACTGTGGTACCACCTCCACCGAGACCTGTGACTCGCTCTATTACCGCAGGTTGGCAACGTCGTCCTAGTATTGGAAATCAACACTCTTCCACTCCCTTGGCAAACCAACTCCCACGACCTAGACTCGCCGATGAAGTGCGAGTGAATATAGCTCAACGATCTCCCATATATGGTGCCGCTGCAGCGGAAGATCACGGTTTTCAGGAAGCGGTAAATGCACACATCGATCAGGAAATTTCGAGAATTAATCACTCAATGATGCAATCACGTGCTCCAGCACCTGAAGTGTTGTTACCTCTAGCACCAATTGCAGTATCACCCACCACCCCGCGTCATCCATCGGTTCATTCAAATTATACGCCAGTAAATGCGTCTGTGCAAAATAATGTACCAGTACTACCAATGTTTGCTGAACCTCATCCTGCTCTTGCTCCAGCTAGAATACGAACACATCTCGATCAGCACTCTACCACAGTTAGAAATTGGAACGTAACGTTCTCAGGCAGACCCGATGGTCTGGATGTTGAAGCATTCATCTTCAGGATAGAGCGGCTGACAGAGATGTGTTTAAATAGCGATTTTTCTATTGTTACCCGTTGTCTGTACCTGTTGTTCACCGATCGAGCAGCTGATTGGTTCTGGAGATATTTTCGCCAGAACCGACAGCTTATTTGGACTGACTTATGTCATGCTCTGCGAATAGAATTTCGGGACCGGCAGACGGACGAAGAGATAAAGGAGCGGATGAGGGCCAGGAAACAGCGGCCCACTGAATTGTTTGACGAATTCTTACAATCAATTTATCGACTGGCGGATAAACTTCGAGTACCGATGTCGGACGCAGAGTTATTATCCTTGATACGCAACAATTTACGATTGGAAATTAGGAGGGAACTACTTTATGTCACCGTTTATGGTCTGGAACATCTGCGCCAGCTCTGCCGTGATCGCGAAAAATTATGGGCCGAGTCAATAATCAGACCGCGAGATTATATCAGTAGACCATCTAGACCGGTGTCAGAAGTAGACTTGGTTAGTGAATTCTCACAAATTCAAATTAGCGAAATGCCAACTGAATCGCTACCAATTGCATCCAACGAACTCGCGGCAATACAGCCCGCCCCTAATATGAGACGAATAACCAGTTCAACTATTTGTTGGAACTGTAAACGACCTGGTCACCGGTGGCACGATTGTCGTGAATCACAGCGTTTGTTTTGTTGGGGATGTGGGAAGGATGATGTATTGTGTCCTAATTGTGAAAATTGTCGGGGAAACCGAAGGGGGGGGCCAGAATCCCAACACCTTTTCTCGCTCCCAGGACACCTCTTAGACTCATCTGAGCCTAAAAATAGTTTGTCTCCTGATCCTTCAAATATTTCATCAACTAGTCCCAATAACCTATTAGTGCACAATACAATGTTGAACCGAGCTTCAACATCCAATTTGATAGAACACTCTTGGAATACTCTACCTGTAAGTATTTCAAACAGAGACGAAACAGATAATAATTCCATTATCGTCACCCCTGAAACACCGATTACAAATGCGACTTTTAATGATTTGGTACCCACTCATGATACTGATATGAAATTATTGAAACGAACACCCGTTCATACTGAACCACCTCCATTATGGACCAAAAACAAATCGTTCCAACAACGATTGAACGAATACCTGAAGGTGCGCTCAAACATATTTGTCGATTCATTATCATCTTTGAAACTTCCATCGCGCTCTGCGCTCCGTTCTCGTATTTATTGGCAACAACGGCATTTGTTTAAAACTAAAACCATTTCCTCTATTGTGAAATTGGCCAACGATGTGAGATCTTATGCCACAGTGTCAATATTGGGTAAACAACATACTGGACTGTTGGATAGTGGAGCGTCCTTGACTGTAATTGGTGGTGATTTTGCTAAAGAAATCGTACAGACTCCAGACCTTCTGACTTATTCGTCTGCCGTAGTTCGTACTGCCGATGGCCAAAGACAGAAGATCTTGGGGTTTGTAAAAACAAAGATTTCATTTATGAACCAAGTCAGAACCCTGGACGTCTTCATTATCCCGTCTTTGACTCAAAATCTATATCTAGGTATAGATTTCTTTAACGCTTTTGGTTTGTTTAACCCGATATTTAACTTACCTACATTTTCGACTACGGAGTCAGGAATTTCAGAATTGTCTATGGACAATCAAGCACGTCTACAAAACACTATTCAGCTTCTACCATCATTTTCAAAAATGGGTCTGGGTCGAACACATTTGTTGGAACACGTTATTGATGTGGGGACTGCAGCTCCCATCAAGCAACGACACTATCCAATTTCGCCCGCCATTGAGAAACTGATGGGAGAAGAACTGGATAGGATGTTATCTCTGGGTATTATAGAGGTTTCTAACAGTCCTTGGTCGAGTCCCGTGGTCTTAATTCGCAAACCTGGGAAGAATCGTCTTTGTTTGGATAGTAGAAAGGTCAATACAGTTACTAAGAAGGATGCTTACCCCCTTCCACAGATAGATGGAATCTTGAGTCGGCTGCCAAAAAGTAATTTCATCTCCAGTTTGGATCTGAAAGACGCTTTCTGGCAGATACCGTTAGAAAAACACTCCCGAGAGAAAACTGCTTTTACGGTCCCAGGGCGGCCATTGTATCAGTTCGTAAGAATGCCTTTCGGACTGTGCAATGCGCCGCAAACAATGACCAAATTGATGGACCAAGTAATTCCTCCACATCTCAAGTCGTGCGTCTTCGTATACTTGGATGATCTTCTAATAGTTACAGATACCTTTGAGGCCCATCTGAAACTGTTAGAAGATATCTCCCAGTGTCTTAGACGTGCGAACTTGACGATAAACGTGGAAAAAAGTAAGTTTCTCTTGCCGGATGTAAAATATTTGGGATATGTAGTGGGAGGTGGTAAGCTAAAAATTGATCCTGATAAAACGCAAGCTATTTCTGAATTTCCTACACCGCGTACGTCCAAACAGATTCGACGATTCCTGGGTATGGCGGGTTATTATCGCCGTTTTATATCCGATTTCTCTGCTATGTCCTCTCCTATATCAGATTTGTTGAAGAAAAATTCTAATAAATTCGTATGGACACCAGAAGCTGAGATAGCATTTATAAATCTCAAAAATGCTCTCATATCAGCACCAGTCCTCATAAACCCCGACTATACTAAACCTTTTACTCTCCAGTGCGACGCTAGTAATGACGGTATAGGCTGTGTATTACTTCAGCGTGACATGGACGGTATGGAACATCCCATAGCGTACATGTCCAAGAAACTAAATTCTGCGCAACGCAATTACTCAACTAGTGAGAAAGAGTGTCTAGCCGCCGTACTGGGAGTAAAGAAATTTAGAGCGTATGTCGAGGGTCAGGCCTTTAAGATCATAACTGACCATGCTTCATTAAGATGGTTAATGCAACAAAAAGACCTTTCTGGTCGATTGGCTCGTTGGAGCTTGAAATTGCAGGGTTACGTCTTTGATATTGAGTACCGAAAAGGAAAATTAAATACTGTTCCTGACACTCTATCAAGACGTGACTCTGTCGACATCATTTCTGAACTATGTCCAGTGCCTGAATTAGATCTTAATTCCCCTTTCTTCAACACTTCTCGATATTTGGAGTTGGTAAATCTGGTTACCGAAGCAGACGGTACATTGCCTGATCTGAAAGTAATTTCTGGTCGGGTTTATAAACGATTGGCTTGTCTAGATCTTGATATTCCTTCAGAGGGTGAGGTCTGGAAATTGTGGTTACCTGAGGAATACACTGACGAGTGTATTGCAAGGGCCCACAATCCTCCTACCTCATCTCATGGAGGTCTAGCAAAAACCTTGTATAACATTCGTAAATTTTACTATTGGCCTCGTATGTATACCCAGGTTAAATCTTACATAGGAAATTGTAAGACCTGTAAAGAAAGCAAAGCGACTAATGTTCCACTTCGTGCTCCCATGGTGTCCCAAATGAAAACAGAACGAGTTGGACAGCGATTATATATCGATATTCTTGGCCCTTATCCTCGTTCAAAGGCCGGGAATATCGCTATCCTTGTAGTATTAGATCATGTTACTAAATATCCATTTTTATTTCCTTTACGGAAGCTAACCGCTGAACCAATTTGTCATCTATTGGCTACCAATGTCTTTCACGTATTTGGTTGTCCCGAAGTTATTGTGTCCGATAATGGGACGCAGTTTAAGTCTAAACTATTTGGAGATTTCTTGGCGAAGCACGGAGTGAAACATACATTACTAGCGCTATATTCACCTCAAGCTAACGCTTCGGAACGGGTAAATAGAAGTGTTTTATCTGGTATTAGAGCCTATTTAAAGGAGGAACATTCTAAATGGGATATGCACTTGAGCGAGATCGCTTGTGCACTACGTTGTTCCCTGCATCAAACACTGAAATGTTCCCCATATTACGCAATGTTTGGAATACCTATGGTGACTCATGGTTCGTCATATGAACTGCTGAGACGATTGAATAGTCTTCATGATCCAGGTGAAACGATTCTGCGACCTGATTATCTTAATAAGATTCGAATTCGAATTCTTGATTTAACTGCCGAGGCATTTGTCAAAAGTGCTGAAAGATACAATTTACGAGCTCGAGTAACTTTGTTTAAACCAGGTGATACGGTGTTCCGAAGGAACTTTATCTTGAGTGACGCCGATAAGAAGTTATCTGCTAAACTTGCACAGAAGTTTATTGAGACCAGAGTAATAAGGTTGGTAGGTGGTTCCGCCTACGAACTGGAGGACCTGGTTTCTAAACGTAGAGGTGTTTATCACTCCAAGGACATTCGTGCCTAACATCGGCAATAATTTTTTTTCTGCCAGTATGATAGTAACTTACGTGCGTGTTTCACCGCCATGGTAAGTCAAGATTATCGACGACCATAAAGTATGAGGGTAGTTTCATCGTGAATTCACAGTTCAGTGAGTGTGTATCAACTTTGGGGTTCGAGTCTTGGTTCCAAATTTTTTTTGTGTAGACTATTTGCCAGCGAAAATACCGTGATCGAATGTATTGAATGTGGCTCAATTAGTTGCTTTGAACCTATGTGAACGGCTTTTTTTCTCAGCCTTCAGAGTCACTGGGACGGAAGCGTACAACAGTGTGGCCCGGCTAGCTCAGTCGGAGAAGTATGAGACTCGTGTTAGTTCAGGTGTGGGTTGCGAGCCTGCATAACGCAAAGACGAAATTGTGTCGGACGTTTCATTAAAGGAGTCGGTCCAATGGTGTTTTTTTTTTTTTTCTTTTCGATCTATAGCAGATTGAATAAATTTTTGTTGTGACTTTAGAGTCTCGGGAACCCCCAGATCTGCCCGAAATTGGGTCTGGAAGAAGTTAGTTATCCACCGCTTGCAATAGAGTAGAATACTGATTTTATCGATACCCCTCCCAAAAGTTTTTTATATTTTTAGATACTTTGTTACTTTGTTTCTGCTAAGACTGAGTTTGTAATACTGATCGCATTGATTGCTAATCTGTGGTACGTCGAGGTGCTTCACCAAGCTAATATGTATATACAAGGTCTATTGGCGACCAGCCTATGCCTTTTTCAACTTCCTTTTGGTCGTAGGTGTTCGTCCAAAAAGCACTTGTTCTGTAATGGATAGTCTGGGATAACGTAGTATATTATGGTCGCAGTTTCCTTAGTTGTTGTTCCTTATATTAATCTGTACCACTTGTAATAGATTCTCATCCCTTCGTCATCAATAGTCATATTTCATGTAGTTTCCTTAACCCATAGTTTCCTTATATTTCTCAAAATCTACTAAATCTGCAATAGCCGGACAAACGTATGGGAGAAAGAAAATTACACTAATTACCTTGAATTATTTATTCATTGATATAACACAATATTGGTTAATTTGAATTAATTAATAATTTTCCTTAATCATCATCCGTATAATCACTAAAAATTAATCAGAATTTAATCTTACAACGCACTAAAATTGACGCGCGTTGTGCTTCCATTCGATTGTCCTCGCCTTACTACTTGAGTTTGAACTTTTTTTGTTTCAAAACACAAACCGTAATGAAATAACGAAATTCTCAAAACCTCACAACAGCTACGTGTATTTTGTTCCCAATCGTCAACATACAACGAATTACTATTTCTGCTTGGTTAAACATTTGATTTGTCTTTGTATGAGTGTTTTGCTTTAAACAATCCTTCCGTGATTGATCTGAACTTCACGGTATTGATATTGCAGAATGTAGTTATTAAATGTCTAAACATCACTACATTGATCGAATCTGTATTTGATTCATTTTGAATTCAATTATACGTGTTATGAATGTGTCGGAAATATTGGGGATCCCAACCTTATTTGTAGTACAATATTATCAAGTAGCAAACGGTTTTGTGAACTATAATAAGTTCCCAATAATTTGAAAATCTGATGTAAATTAATTATCTCTCATCTAAATACTTTATTCGAGTTATTGCGAGATTAAAAATTTGACTATATAATGAGCACGGTAACTTATTCTCGCGGTCAGTTCATTCAGCGATTCACATAGTACTCGCGCAATCTATTACATTCGCATTATGTTGTTGCATTTTTGACGTTCAAGTTAAAAATTCTAATTATCCGTGCGGGACATGGATATCGTTTTTCTGATTCACGTGCTATTAATTTCAATTTGTTCAGTGTTAGTTGTTATAGCTTAAATAAAATTTTATTGTGTGATTTAGTGTAATTAGGGAGACTTGCTACCTCTAATATTAAATAATACAACCATTGTGCAAGTGGATCTGCTGAGGTTGAGATAGCGGTAGAATTAGCGGAAAGCGGTTTGTTTAGAATGCCGTGATTAAAAAGGTAAAGAATCATGTATAATTGCTTGTCTCATAGTAAATTAGAACAAACAAATTGAAAATTGCTCAGTGAACGAAACTGACCATACCTAGATGTTTCGTAATAAATTTGACACAAATAATATTAGTGAAAACCTGTAAATTCTTGTATGCTTGTTAGTAAATGTAAATACTAATTTATTTAGTGAAAAGAACTGTAAATTTTGTTATGATTCATAGTAAATGCATGTAGTAATTCATTTAGTGAAAAGAACTGTAAATTCTGTTATAATTCATAGTAAATGTAAATACTAATTTATTTAGTGAAAAGAACTGTAAATTTTGTTATGATTCATAGTAAATGCATGTAGTAATTTATTTAGTGAAAAGAACTGTAAATTCTGTTATAATTCATAGTAAATGTAAATAGTAATTCATTTAGCGAAAAGAACTGTAAATTCTGTTATAATTCATAGTAAATGTAAATAGTAATTCATTTAGTGAAAAGAACTGTAAATTCTGTTATGATTCATAGTAAATGTAAATAGTGATTGATTTAGTGAAAAGAACTGTAAGTTCTGTTATGATTCATAGTAAATGTATATATGAAAGTTGTCTGGTGAGCAACCGTAAATTCATGCTTGGTTAATAGTATAAGTAAAATATTGCTAGTTCCATAAAATCAACTAATAAACCTGTAATTTAGTGTTTGTTCAGAAATAATTTAAAAAAACAAGGGGAATCAGACGAAAACGGCCCTGGTTCAGTACAAGATTGTAAAATGTTACTTGTTTAGAATATCGTTAAATTAATGCTTGATTTAATAATAAAAAGAAGAGAATAATAACTGTTTTGATTATCGCCTTGGTCGATAGGGAATACGAAAAGTTGAAAGTATTGAGGGCGGGAGCGAAAGAATCAACCTAAAGGAAATTTGAATTTATCTATGGGTATCTTCAACACGACATTTGAATCAAATTTTTGCTACTAATGCCATATCTTATACCTATTTCAACGCAACTTTCCTGGAAGTGTCTTTGTTATTACTGCCATATTGATATAGAGTTTTTTTTGGTTATTGCCACCGTATAGCCACGCATTATTTATATACCGTTCTTGCTGTTAATATCGTATTTTCTACACAACATTTTTACCAAATTTTGGCTATTACAACTGATTATTTATATACCAGTTTTTTTTTGCTGATACTATCGTATTTTCAACGCGACATTTTTACAATATTTTGGGATATTGCAACTGATTATTTATATAAAATTTTTGCTGATATTATCGTATTTTCAACGCAGCATTTTTACAAAATTTCGGAATATTGCAACTGATTAATTATATAAAGTTTTTGCTGATATTATCGTGATTTTCAACGCAACATTTTTACAATATTTTGGGATATTGCAACTGATTATTTATATACAATTTTTGCTGATATTATCGTACTTTCAACGCAGCATTTTTTACAAAATTTCGGAATATTGCAACTGATTAATTATATACAATTTTTGCTGATACTGTCATCTTTTCAACTCCATATTTACACCAACTGGTTTGCTATTGCTGCCGAGCTGACCACGCACCAGTGGATTATCCGTACATTTATTTTTGTAATACCATGCCTGTTGGATGAATCATCACTGATGGAGGGCTAAGGCCGAAGGACTTGGACGACTGGAGGATTAATCATGGGGTGAGTGGACTTGTTTTATTACCTTTATTTTTTTTGTTGTCTAACGTAAAAGTGGGAATGTGTGTGAGAGGGCGAGTCAGTGATTGAATGTCCGGGTGAATGTTGGTATGTGTGAATTGTGAATGTGTGGGCGAACGATAGTATGCGTGAAGTGTGAGTGTGTGAGCGTCTGAGAGTGATTGTGGGGGGGGTTGGACGTGTGGATCGTGGGTCTTTCGCCAATGGGGTCGCCAGAGTCTCCTTTTTCACACTTGTATTATTTTTTTTTTTTTTCATTTCTGCAAATTCTCGTAAATAGCGTACATTTCTGTATTTGTGCTGAAGTAGCAGGGTTACTTTATCGTTCCCATGGGCTGAAGCTAGTTTGGGGCTTGAAAATCAATCTCGCTAGGTACGCTTCCTGCTATGTCCTTCTCATTGGTTCGCCACTGAGAAAGCGCTTCATTACAACCTTGGTGTTGACTTGGTTGAAAAGATGAGGGTATCAAGTCATGTTACACGAATATGCTAGAAATCCAAGTCCCTCTTCCACAGCTTCACAAGGTTATCTCATGAATGGTGGGGACTTGATAGAAATATACTACATCTTATTTATAAGATCGTAGTGGAATCTATTATGCCGTACTGCTCAGCTGGTTGGTATGAGCGGACTAACGTTAAGCATAATGCACAGTTACTAATCGCTCAAAGAAATATGTTACTCCGCATGATCCGAGGCTACAGATTCATTTCTACCCGACTCAGGTCATTACGGGCACAATCCCAAATTATACAACCGTGCTGTCAACACAAACAGCAGAGTTGAAAGGAAGCAAATAAAAAAGGGACTGCACCAGAAGACCCTCAATGAATGGAAGGGACGTTGGGAGGTCTCAGATACGGGAAGGTATACGTATCTTTTTATCAGCGATTCAACTTTAGCTTTAGGCACGAATAAGGTAGCTCTGACAGGTCCTATGGTCCAGTTTATAACTGGACATGGCAAATTTAGAGAGTACTTGAAGCGTGTTGATGTTACGGACAATGCTTTAGGCACAACATGTGATGTGGATGATACGCATTACATGTTCTTCTGGATTGCACTAATTACGAGACCTTAAGGAACGATCTTAAATTGTCCTTACTTGAAAATGAATTTGACGGTTGTTTAGCAGCAGATACACTTAGTATACTGCTGAACACAAAAAATATGATTGCGCTTAAACAATTTTGCATTGAAGCTCATGAACTGCTCGCATCAGTTAAACAAATCACGTCTAACCCTTCAGACTAGACTACTTTCTAACATAGTTCTTAGATAGTAGAACATACAGTTACTCTTTATGTAAACCATCAACCTCCACGAGGTTAGGATCGAAACATGCAACTAAATAATTTTGACTGAGGTAATAATATATAGTTTTACATTAATCAAATTTTAGCAAATTGAATCTCTTAATAATAATAATTTTATTTTATTTTATTATGTTATCATACACATCTTATAAAAAATTTTAAGTATTCTCTTTTCTTTTTTTTTCTCTTTAAACATAATACTATTTCAAGATCATAATGAATGGTAGAGAGTTTCTATACCTCCTTGGCGAAATGTTCAAACACTGAACGCTTAAATTTACCAATATTAGTTTCAGCCTTTAATTCCCGATCAATAGAGTTCCATAAATTAATACCACGAACAAAAACGGAAATCTGTCTCGACTCAGTTTTACAATTACTCGGCAGGTTAATGTTCAGGGTCCTTAGCGATCTAGAAAAGTTCAATTGGTCATAAAGATAAGTGGGTTCTTTATAATTCACTAACTTCAACATAAAATTTTAAGATGAGAAATCTGGGTTTTGGCTTTTCTTTCTACATAATCAAGTCTCCGTTTTTCATAACGCTGTAAAACGTGTTGAATAAGAAAAAAACTGCAGTGGAAGTTTCAAGAGATATACGTGATCTCATTGTGAAGTGTCAAGCACGAGCCGACGAATTTCTTTCTCCTGGGGCTGTAACTCGAGAATGGTTTATTGGCCATGTCATAAATTTTTACTCCAATTGTGTGGAATATTGATAGCCTTGAAGCACTCAATTTTCAGAGATTTGTCATTTTAAATGAATTATTAAACTCATTAGTGATGTTAATGGAGCGACATCAAATCGAAAAAAACGCAGCGACTGAATAAGTTTTTTCAATAATTTATATTCTTTTGACATCAAAAAATCGAGAGAGATCGATGCTTTAAAAGCAAAGGTTATTTCAAGATGTAATATCGCTTCGTAAATATTTTGATATGAACGAAATTACCGAAAGCAAAAATAATTTATTCCTTGATTTAATGACCTATCTTAAACAGTATGTAAACACAGAAAAACTAGCAGAATGGACCAGCGGCAACTTGAGTATTGATACAAAATGGGCCGACCATTTGGCAGATAATCACATTCCATTCAAAAATATCCTAATATTAGTGGAACTATGTTCGTGCCTGCCCGGAACAAATGCAGCGACTGAACGTTTTTTCAATAATTTATAATCTATGGACATCGGAAAATCGAGAGAGAGATCAATGCTTTAAAAGCAAAGGTTAATTCAAGATGTAATATCGCTTTGTCTTGCTACAAGACTCTTGCAAAGATTTCAACTCAAAATTTCACGAAAAGTTAATTTGCTAAAAAAACGCATATAGAATATATTGACAAATACGCATAAAGTGATTATACAAAAATATACCAATATGGCTTTTTTCGTCCCGGATTGGCTAAAATTTATATTGGGCACCCTACACTCCACACATTTTGAATGGAGTTCATAATACGCTACGTTGTAGTTTTTTCTGTGTTCACCTGGCGGTTTTTGAAATACGCTACGCCACACTACACACCACGTGAACAAGATATATGAGAATCAGCCTAACTGTCGTTTACGTAAATCGAATTGTCTGACCTGTTGGAAAAGTTTATTTTGAAAAAAAAATTCTATGAATAAACATTTACAAATCTGTGTGGAAACTTGCATTGATCTTTTAAAGATTGTTGGTATTGCTGGTTTCCACTCTGATTTGCTTATGGATGTTAAACAAAAAGAAAGATTTTTTCTTGAAAAATCGTTACCTTTGAAATAAAATCTGTCAAGAATGTTGTGATTGCTCGAGATCTGGCACCATCTATCGTTGATCATCTTGCGAATGCCGCCATCTATTGTCGAACTCATTGAAACGTCCGACTCCACCTAGTTTTGGACTAATGAACGTGTGAATGTTTTTAATATGCCGGATATTGAGACGGCAAGATGGAGGGAAGAGCAGCGACTAACGATGGGTGGTACATATAAGACTCCAGCAGTCATAACAATCTCTCTCTTCAGTCACTAGCTTGTAGTGGACCACTTCATGGTCAGTCCAGAAGGACAAAATATAAAAAAAAGATTATATCTAGTGTGCGACATGTGCAAAATTTATCTGAACGTAAATCAGATTTAAGAAAAAAATTTTTACATATTGTTATGTGTTGGGTTATGTCCCTATATAAGTTAAGATTGTACAAATCAAGAGAAAAATATAATAATCTGTTGTGCTGTAAATAGAAATAATAATTTAAATAAAAAAAGGTAAACCAAAAAAGAGAATTGTTATGTAAAAATAAAATAAAAACGTTTGTATGAGTTTTTTTGTGACAATTCAATAAGTAAAGAAAAATGGATTTCATTATGTTACTAGAAAAATAAAATTTTTATAAAAGCTACTAGCTTTAAAAAAAAAGAGAAGAGAATTTTTTATTTGTTCTGTTCACTTGTTCCATGTGTGTAATGTGGCCTAAACAAAGAAAAAGAGAAAAAATATTGTTATAAAAAAAGGGAAAAAAAACTTGTTTATATGTGGTATAATAAATAAAAAAAAGGAAAGTTAAAAGTACGTGAAGGAGGCTGAGGGATTGTTGGGTTGATAAGTTGATTAACGATCGGCTATTTGCTAGTTACCAATATTTGATTTCGCTCCAATAGAAGGAGATTATTCTTTTATTCTTCAAGCAAAAAAGAAAGAAAAAAATTGAAAGTAAAAGCAGAGAGGAGTTAAGTCGTAGGGAGTACGTAAAGGGAGCCGAATTACCCCTCCCAGGGTGATCAAAGAAGAAAAGTTGTATGAGGTTATTGAGCAAAGCCAATGCAGGAAGTAAAATCGCAACAGCCAGTCTTTATTGCGACAAAAATATACATAACAGGAAGACGACATCACAAAACCAAGCAGTGAGTTACATAAATTTTTTTTTATTTTATTTTTTATTTAAATTGTTCAATTAAACAAATTATTAATTTGAAATCACAAATCCTAAATTAGTATTAAGATGCTAAGTTTGACTATCATGTCTGACTGATTTTAATCAGTAGAGATCTTGGCGTGAGAGCGATCTCTCTTTGTCTCCGATAGAGTTTCCCAAATTTTTTTATAATGTTGTAGACTCACACAAATTTTTTTTTGTTGCGACCGGACTAATTTAAGACTTACGAACCAGGAATACTGAAGCTATCCCGCGACAGCAAGGTGTGAGAAGCCTGAAGTGCGTAACAAAAATGGCGCCGATACATAAGACCTGATTTTGAGAAGTGGCGTGGTTTTTTCTTAGATTTTTTTTTCAAGAAACAATTTTTTTCGGGAAACATTTTTTTTCAAGAAACAATTTTTTTCAAGAAACAATTTTTTTCAAGAAACATTTTTTCAAGAAACATTTTTTTTTTCAAGACGCTTTTTTTTTCAAGAAACATTTTTTTTCAAGAAACATTTTTTTTCAAGAAACAATTTTAAAAGGGAAACATTTTTTCCAAGAAACAGTTTTTTTAAGAAACAATTTTTTTCGGGAAACAGTTTTTTTCAAGAAACATTTTTTTTTCAAGAAACATTTTTTTTCAAGAAATAATTTTTTTTGATGAACTAACATTAATTTTTTTCTGAAATTATCTTGTTTTGAAAAATTTCCTTTTTTAAAATAATAAGGCGCAGGGGGTCAGTCAACCTTCAGTTGTGACCATAGGATGTGACAATTCCTTGCCTCACAGTCACTTGTTATGTAGACTGGAGTATAATACGTAGTGTAGGATAGTCATAGAGTCATGTAGTTTCCCTTTCCTTGCATCTCACAATTTTACCTATCACGCATAGTTCACATCATTTTTCATTCATACATAATCTATAGTTATAGTTTCATATAGTTTCCGTTACACATAGTTTTTTTTTATAACAACACCATTAACCATAATATTTTACTTTGCAATCCCCTAATATTAGTTCATACTGCGTTTTCACCAGCATTATTTCACCGTACTACCAAAATTTGAATTCTCCGGACCTTAACCTTAGTTGCTCTGAAATGTTTTCAAACCTCAAACATCTGTGCATATTTGTCCAAGCGTCTCAATGTTTAAAAATTATTATTCTACCATCAGTTTCGTCATTGTCTTTGAAAAGATATTATATTTCTTATATAGTTAATGCTAACAATTTCACCTTCCGTTATGAATCTCAATTTTATTGTAACACTGTTGTAATCTATTATTTCATAATACACAAACATCATAAAATCGGTTGAACTTACGTTTGATCCATACTAATCTGTTCATGTTTCTACCCGATGCGTTGGAAATAGCTTATTTCGTGAAATCATCTTACAATATTGTGTATTCCAAAATAGCAGACAGATTTTTTGTTAAAACGGAAAAGGTACTAACATTTATTAACATAACATTATCTTGCTATTTCACCTACTACGAAATTGATAGCTATATTTTCGATATTAAATTACTATAAAAGAGATGAATATACGATTTTGTGTCTCTTAGTCGGATATTATTAAATCAGTCGGTCATTGACTTTTATCTCGATTGTGCTGTCGGATTGGCGAAATTATTGAATTTATTTTGTTTAACTCACGCCATTTATTTCTTAAAATTAATTAGACCGATTTAATGAGTTTAAAATTCAACCAAATTATAAAGTTCGAGTTTCTCCATTTAGTGCCAGTGAACAAGGTAAAGTTATTATATGTTTATGCATTTGTGAGGGCCATTTTTGCTCCTCCGGTCTATTTGGATTGATTGATGAGTTGTCAATTGTGTTTTTTATTTGTTCATCGTGAGTATCGATCTTATTGAATTTATGCTTTGAAGTCCGATATTGTTCTTAAAAATTAATAGGCAAATTTATTACAAATTTATGTGAATGTAAAAATCAAATTAGTGTCAGAGAATAAAAAAAACGAATTACTATATGTTTGTGACGTTACATATTTATCTTAGTTCAAATTTAGTAGTTTAATTTCCAATTAGTGTCAGTGACTAGAAAAATTTCATATGTTTGCTCAGTTTTCATTAAAAGAAAAAAAATATATATGTACATATAATATAATCGCTCATTGTATTAGTTAAACTAAGTCAGAAATTATAAACAAAAACCAAAGAAAAAATTATATATATTTGTCCTTGAAACTGTTTTGTTGGTGGTTTTAATTGTTGCTGCTGTTTTCAAATTCTGACTATAGCATATGTCACAGAGTGATATATTTCAACAACCGCTGGAACCTGTTGTTGGTTTCATCAATTGCTGTTTTGTTTCAAGGTTTGGTTACGTCATATATTAAAATTATAACAAATTTCGACAACCAGTTACGAGAATATACAAGTGTCCTTGAGGCTGTTCTGTTGGTGGTTTTAAGTGTTGATTGCAACAATTGCCGTCGTTTGCAAGGTGATAAATTTCGCAACCGCTGAAACCTGTTGTTGGTATTATCGACGATTAAATGTCTAACGGTTGTTATTTGGATTCAAGATTATCGATCTACAAATCTCAACAATCGCCTTAGGTATTTCAACGCAACATTTTTATCAGATTTTTACCATTACGACCGTATTTCAACTCAACATTTATATCAAATTTTTGCTATTGCTACCGAATTTCAACACAACATTTTTATACAATTTCTGTGCTATTTCAACCGAAGTTCAACTCAACATCGATATACAATTCGTGTGTCATACAACCGAATTTCAACACAACATTTTTATACCATTTTTGTGCTATTTCAACCGAAGTTCAACTCAACATCGATATACAATTCGTGTGTCATACAACCGAATTTCAACACAACATTTTTATACCATTTTTGTGCTATTTCAACCGAAGTTCAACTCAACATTGACATACAATTCTTGTGTCATACAACCGAATTTCAACACAACATTTATACAAATTTATATCATTTGCTACAACAATTGCCTGATTAATTTCAACGCAACATTTATACAAAACTTTTGCTATTACTATCGTATTTCAACGCAACATTTGCATAAAATTTTTTTTGTGCTATTACTGCCGCATTTCAACCGCCGTTCAACACATCAGTTATATAAAATTTTTTTTGCTATTACTACCGAATTTCAACGCAACATTGATATACAACTTTTGTGCGATTACAACCGAATTTCAACGCAACATTTGTTTATAAATTTCTGGCTATCTACCGAATTTCAACGCAGCATTGGAGTATTATTTATACAATTTTATCCGTAATACTTTACCTGTTGGACTATTCATCGCTGATGGAGGACTAAGGCCGTAAGACGTTGAAGCCTGGAGGATTAATCATGGGGTGAGTGAACTTGGTTTATTTTAATTACTTTTTTAACGTAGAAGTGTGAATAGGCGTGAAAGGGTGTACAAGTGATTGAATGAGAGCTTGCTTGCCGATGTGCGTGTGTGTGTGAACTGACGATGCGTGTAGCGAGACACATTCAGTCTAATTTGGAGATGATTATAATCGAAATATTTTGGCTCTGCGGCAATATCTCATTTTCCAAATACATTTTTTTTATGTTAAATCCTATTACCTAAATTTATTAATTTATATTTTTATTAATAAAAAAATTAATACCAAAATAATATGAAAACCAAACAAAAAAAACAAATTCTTGTCTTGTTTTATATTTATTTACCGTATTATACATGAACCAACTGTTAACTACAGGTATGTAATTAAATTGGTTTATAATTATAATTTTAAACTTATAAACTTTAAATACTTATAACTATAAACTTTAAACTTTAAGGGTGTCTGGCAGGGGGTTTCCACGATAGTAAGTGTCTGGCAATGGGTGACATGACTTCTAATACTATCCCAAAGAATATATAAAAAAATTAGCTTTTATACTTTCACGAAACTTTGGAGGCCCCTTTGGAACCTGCTTCCTGCCAAAGCCACTATGATCCAAACTTCATATGTCGCTTATCGTTCCTACCTGAGTAGGGGGTATGCGCAGAGAAACTTTCAGCTTTTATAAAATAACGAAGGTCTGGCCGTCGCGGGCTCTTAGTCTATAATAGTTTAGCATAATTATTTCATCTAAAAACTTCATCTTGTCAATTTTTGTTGTTGGTTGAAAATCAACCATTATTTCGAATCCCCTCGTCTGCAATATTATAGTATACCAATTTTCTCGCATCTCACCACCTTTCTGTTTATTCCTTGATTTAATAATTGAGTCAGAAAGATTTATTTTTGCCACCGCTTTTCCATAATATAGATTACCGATTTTCTCTCAACTGCCTCACATTTTTTTTTGTGTTTAGTGACCTTTGCGTCCCGGGAACCCAGTCTCGCCCGTAATTGATTCTGAACATTTTTTTTTTACCACCGTCGACAATAGCATTAGTATACTTATTTTCTTACTTATCTCAACCTTTTCGATTGTTTGGTCAGGTACCAATTTGATCAAGAATAATAATTTTCATCGTATATTTCACCGTCAGCAATAGTTAGGATAACGATTTTCTCTCTACGCTACACCCTTTACTATTTCGATTGGTCAAGTATTGCGCAGCTGTTTGTGGTTTGAATAATTATAATGTCAACCCCGGATAGGATTAACGTATCGGTATAGTTGGTACATCGGGTCGAATATTTCAACCTATTGAAAATAAAATACTGATCAAATAAACATTTTTTGTATTCGATGAAGTTAATTAGCTTAGCTTCCTCAAACCTCATATCTAGCGTCGAACAAACAAATTGCTCGGTATTTACGTAATCGTGAACAAATTCTAGCAGCCAGTGTAACTTTAGATAAAAAAATTTCGAACAATTTTGAGGAATTATATGCCGAACCCAATCGATGTCGCACCTAAACGGGAAATTCCAATTTTATAGGGAATCAAACAATTGGATTACGATGGAATCTCGAAAAATGATCTTAATGAAATGAAATTGTAGATTGCGGAAATAGAAAAATATATTTCGGTTGGTTTTGATTAAACGCTGTTCAATGTTCACTAATTCTCAATCTCTTGCCGAACGCTATTGTGAATTACTGATTAACGACGAGTGGCACCCCTGAGCCTAACCGTTTGAAATTTTTATTAAAAATATTGTTTGGGAATCCAAATTTCGAATTTTAAATAACAACCGCTCTAGCTACTTGCGGAATTGAGACAGAAAATATACATCTAATATCTAAATCTGGATGTTCCCAAAGACATCACTGATTTATAAACATCGTAACGGTCGAGCGAGACGTTACGGAAGTTTTGGACTCAATGATATTTGGATAGGTTAAAATTTCGAAAACGGACAGGCTCGATTGTATGAAAAGAAACGTCATTTTTAAAATTGCCAAGTTCAAAAGATTAAGTTGTTGATTGTGCTATAATGTGGAAAAGTTAACATAAGTTAAAGTATTTTTTTTTGTTGACGATATTAGAAATGAATTAAATGATTTATTGGATTTACCGACTTCTCAAATACCTGAAAACCAGAAACCTGGTCAGTCTCAAGTATATTGAATCACCTAAGACTTGACCTAGGTAAATGATTGATGGTCCTATTGTAGATAATAGGCTCCGACCTTGTCTACCCTTGTATTCGCAGATAACCTAATTTTCAGGCCAGGTAAAATACTGGCTTGGTTTAGATATTGAGATTCTTCCAAGGGGTGATGAATGGAGATTGTGGTTACCCGAGGAATACGCTGACGAGTGTATTGCAAGGGCCCACAATCCACCAGCTTCATCTCATGGGGGTTTAGCAAAAACAAAATTATTGTATTCTGTCGTAATATTACTTTGAGCGATGCAGATAAACGGCCGAAAATTATCTGCAAAGCTTTCACAGAAGTTTGCGAAGCCAAAGTTTGAAGGTTGGTAGGTACCGCGGCCTACGAACTGGAGGACCTGGTTTCCAAACATAGAGGTGTCTATCATTCTAAGGACGTTCGCACCTGAAATCGGTAAAGTTTTCTTTGTCGGTATGATAGTGTATTTCGTTTAAAAGTATGTTTCACATCCATTGCTGGTTAGCGATATCAATAGCCTTAAAGTATGAGGGTAGTTCCGTTTCAAATAATAGAGCAGCGAGTGTGTCACAAATTCAGAGTGTATATGTCATTTGAGGGCTGGGTCAGAACTTCTTTCCCTGCATAATTGCGGGTTGTCGATTCCATGACTGAACGTCACATTTCTCTTGTTTCAATTGATTGATCAGATACCAACCGAGTAAGTTTCAAACTCACCAAATCGGACATGTACAACATTGTAGCCCGGCTAGCTTAGTCGATAGAGCATGAGACTCGTGAGCTCAGGTGTAGGGTTCAAGCCAGAACGATGCAAAATGATCCGTTATTTGGTCTTGTTTGGTTGGGGTTATCGAGTAGCAATCGATGTTAAAATTTGGGACCAGTCTATGTCTTTTCAACTTCTTTTTGGACCGGGCGTTACCAAAAATCACTTGCCCTGTTATGTAGACTGGAGTATGATACGTAGTGTAGTATAGTCATAGAGTCATGTAGTTTCCCTTTCCTTGCATCTCACAATTTTACCTATCACGCATAGTTCACATCATTTCTCATTCATCCATAATCTATAGTTATAGTTTCATATAGTTTCCGTTACACATAGTTTTTTTTTATAACAACACCATTAACCATAATATTTTACTTTGCAATCCCCTAATATTAGTTCATACTGCGTTTTCACCAGCATTATTTCACCGTACTACCAAAATTTGAATTCTCCGGACCTTAACCTTAGTTGCTCTGAAATGTTTTCAAACCTCAAACAGCTGTGCATATTTGTCCAAGCGTCTCAATGTTTAAAAATTATTATTCTACCATCAGTTTTGTCATTGTCTTTGAAAAGATATTATATTTCTTATATAGTTAATGCTAACAATTTCACCTTCCGTTATGAATCTCAATTTTATTGTAACACTGTTGTAATCTATTATTTCATAATACACAAACATCATAAAATCGGTTGAACTTACGTTTGATCCATACTAATCTGTTCATGTTTCTTCCCGATGCGTTGGAAATAGCATATTTCGTGAAATCATCTTACAATATTGTGTATTACAAAATAACAGACAGATTTTTTGTTAAAACGGAAAAGGTACTAACATTTATTAACATAACATTATCTTGCTATTTCCCCTACTACGAAATTGGTAGCGATATTTTCGATATTAAATTACTATAAAAGAGATGAATATACGATTTTGTGTCTCTTAGTCGGATATTATTAAATCAGTCGGTCATTGACTTTTATCTCGATTGTGCTGTCGGATTGGCGAAATTATTGAATTTATTTTGTTTAACTCACGCCATTTATTTCTTAAAATTAATTAGACCGATTTAATGAGTTTAAAATTCAACCAAATTATAAAGTTCGAGTTTCTCCATTTAGTGCCAGTGAACAAGGTAAAGTTATTATATGTTTATGCATTTGTGAGGGCCATTTTTGCTCCTCCGGTCTATTTGGATTGATTGATGAGTTGTCAATTGTGTTTTTTATTTGTTCATCGTGAGTATCGATCTTATTGAATTTTTGCTTTGAAGTCCGATATTGTTCTTAAAAATTAATAGGCAAATTTATGTAGTTCTAATTTAACAAATTTATGTGAATGTAAAAATCAAATTAGTGTCAGAGAATAAAAAAAAAGAATTACTATATGTTTGTGACGTTACATATTTATTTTAGTTCAAATTTAGTAGTTTAATTTCCAATTAGTGTCAGTGACTAGAAAAATTTCATATGTTTGCTCAGTTTTCATTAAAAGAAAAAAAAATATATATGTACATATAATATAATCGCTCATTGTATTAGTTAAACTAAGTCAGAAATTATAAACAAAAACCAAAGAAAAAATTATATATATTTCCTTTAAACTGTTTTGTTGGTGGTTTTAATTGTTGCTGCTGTTTTCAAATTCTGACTATAGCATATGTCACAGAGTGATATATTTCAACAACCGCTGGAACCTGTTGTTGGTTTCATCAATTGCTGTTTTGTTTCAAGGTTTGGTTACGTCATATATTAAAATTATAACAAATTTCGACAACCAGTTACGAGAATATACAAGTGTCCTTGAGGCTGTTCTGTTGGTGGTTTTAAGTGTTGATTGCAACAACTGCCGTCGTTTGCAAGGTGATAAATTTCGCAACCGCTGAAACCTGTTGTTGGTATTATCGACGATTAAATGTCTACCGGTTGTTATTTGGATTCAAGATTATCGATCTACAAATCTCAACAATCGCCTTAGGTATTTCAACGCAACATTTTTATCAGATTTTTACCATTACGACCATATTTCAACTCAACATTTATATCAAATTTTTGCTATTGCTACCGAATTTCAACACAACATTTTTATACCATTTTTGTGCTATTTCAACCGAAGTTCAACTCAACATAGATATACAATTCGTGTGTCATACAACCGAATTTCAACACAACATTTTTATACCATTTTTGTGCTATTTCAACCGAAGTTCAACTCAACATTGATATACAATTCTTGTGTCATACAACCGAATTTCAACGCAACATTTATACAAATTTATATCATTTGCTACAACAATTGCCTGATTAATTTCAACGCAACATTTATACAAAACTTTTGCTATTACTATCGTATTTCAACGCAACATTTGCATAAAATTTTTTTTGTGCTATTACTGCCGCATTTCAACCGCCGTTCAACACATCAGTTATATAAAATTTTTTTTTGCTATTACTACCGAATTTCAACGCAACATTGATATACAACTTTTGTGCGATTACAACCGAATTTCAACGCAACATTTGTTTATAAATTTCTGGCTATCTACCGAATTTCAACGCAGCATTGGAGTATTATTTATACTATTTTATCCGTAATACTTTACCTGTTGGATTATTCATCGCTGATGGAGGGCTAAGGCCGTAAGACGTTGAAGCCTGGAGGATTAATCATGGGGTGAGTGAACTTGGTTTATTTTAATTCCTTTTTAACGTAGAAGTGTGAATGCGCGTGAAAGGGTGTACAAGTGATTGAATGAGAGCTTGCTTGTCGATGTGCGTGTGTGTGTGAACTGACGATGCGTGTAGCGAGACACATTCAGTCTAATTTGGAGATGATTATAATCGAAATATTTTGGCTCTGCGGCAATATCTCATTTTCCAAATACATTTTTTTTAATGTTAAATCCTATTACCTAAATTTATTAATTTATATTTTTATTAATAAAAAAATTAATATCAAAATAATATGAAAACCAAACAAAAAAAAGATTCTTGTCTTGTTTTATATTTATTTACCGTATTATACATGAACCAACTGTTAACTACAGGTATGTAATTAAATTGGTTTGGAAATATTTATTTAACTTACAAATAAAATTATAATTTTTTTTTCAGCTGTAAATGATTTCCTTTGGTAATTTCGTATGGTTTCAACCATTTTTGAAAATGTTATTAATAAAGAAAAAGGGAAATAAATCATAAAGACTTTCAATATAGCGTGTGACGTTCTCCCGTGCTCTAAGACTTGATTCTCGGTCTACCAGCAATGGCAGTGGTTTACGAGCTGTATCATCCTGATCAGATGACAGCAATACAACTTATTTTTGATTACTACCACTTGCGGTACTTGCTGCGGGTCTTTGAGCTTAATTGTCTTGCTTCGCAGTCTGAGTGTGTGGGTGAATGTTGGCATGTATGAAGCGTGAGTGTGTGGGCGTATGGGAATGATGGTGGGGGTTGGACGCGCTGATAGTGGTTCTTTCGCAAAAGGGGTCGCCAGAGTCTCCTTTTTCACTTGTATTTTTTTCCATTTCTGTATATTTTCGTAAATTGCGTACATTTCTGCATTTGTGTTGAAGCAGCAGGTATTAATCTATCAAATCCACGATGACTGAGCTTTAGTCGTTACGGCGTTAAATTGCTCTAGGTACGCATCCTGCTATGCCATTCTCATTGGTTCGCCAATGAGAAAGCTCTTCATTACACACTTTCAAGGTGATGTTGGTCTGTCTGAGCCAAGCCCTGGTGACCAGCAGCAATAATTGGGACTGAATCGTGAGCGGTGGTCGTGCTGACCTGCTACTCACCACAGCCAGTTAGAGCTGATGATTGCTAGAGTGGAAGATCAACCAGATCACCAGCACTAGATCTTTCCATTTCTAATGACCATAGGATGTGACAATTCCTTGCCTCCCAGTCAATTTTAAAGTGATGTGATTGGCCTGAGCCAAATCCAAGCAGTCACCAGCATTTACTGGAATTGGATCGTAGGAGCTGGTCGTGCCGACCAAGTACCCACCACGGCCAGTTACAGCTGACGATCGCTGCGATGGAAGCTCAGGTTGATCACCATCACTATCACGTTCAACCTTTTAATTGAAGTATCAGTTTTTTTATGTGGTTCATGATTTGGCAAAGATAGAACGAGGTAGTGCTGACCAATCATCGAGGTGCGATGAGAGATATTGCAAAGCTTCAATTTCTCCCAAGTTGTAACCTCGATGATCGGATCAGCTACTGTTTCACTACTGTCCGAGACAAGCCATGAACCGGCCATAACACCTTTTTACTCAGTTTAGATTAACTGATTGAGCTTTCAGTGCCCACAGATGCTAAGAGCTATGGATGCCCAGACAGTTGGCGAATTATTAAGCCAGGGTCGGACCACCTCTGCCATCTGTGCGTGCTGTGACCACAACCTGATCAACTCCTCTGTCCTTTAATGCATGATCAATACCAACCACTTCTCGCTAAATCATTGTTGAGTAACGAATAAACTATTAGGAATCTTCTTCGGTGGCAGAGCAAGATCGGTCTCACGTCAGGATCACTTTTAAATAAATAATTACCTGAAAAATATTAAAAATTATTAAATTGATTAAATATATAAAATAAATTAAATAAATTATATAAATTAAATATAAATAACTTAAATAAGCTAAATAAATTAAATAAATTAAATAGACTTAAGTAATTAAGGAGATCTTGCACTATAAAGAAATAGAAAATTTATAAATTAAATGTCAAAGCCACCATTAAATAAATAGAAAATTTATAAATTAAATTTCAGAGAAATGAAAATTCCTTCTGGAAAATTTTCAGGTCAAATTATAATCTATAAGGAAATTTACAAAATAAAAAAATAATAATTTTGATTAATAAATAGGTGGCAAACTGCTCCAACAGTTCAGACAAAAAAAAAATGTCTTTTCCACGTACGGTTGAGTAGAATATAAACCTTGTCTAGTGCAACTGTCGTTGCCGGCTGCAGTTAAAATTTTTTTTGTAACTCCATAAGGAAGAAATAATATAATTGTTCATAAGTTAACAAATTTATTTTTTTGTAAGTTGTTCCTTTGGGTACGTCCCAAGCATCACTGCAGGGGTTTTCTGCAGATCCAATTTAACCGTGCATCGTTGCAATAGAGTAGTATATTGATTTTCTTAATACCCTTAAAATAAAGAATTGAGATCACGATAATCTCTTCGCAGTTTAAAGGTCAATTTTTGTGTGTGTATCACGATTCACGAATATTTGTGTGTCTTAGTCTCTTGTGTTATCTTCCACACAGCAAAAGAAAGTACATTGTCATATAATGTCGGCGTCTAGAAATACAAATGTAAATGAACGTCCAGGTATTTGCTCAATATGATGCCAGGAGGAATTCACGACATCACGAACGGTCGTTACCACTCCCTGTCAACATCTGTTTCATGAAGATTGCGCTTTAGGTTGGTTGGAAAATAGTAGCACTTGTCCAAATTGTCAACAGCGAGTACGGCGGCTCGACTTAAGAATAAGTGGAAATCCATCAACTGGTGCAATCGTCAAACCAAATACTACGTCGCAAACTGCAAACCTTCGAATGAATTTAGGACGAACAGCAGGTGCAAATGATGCTTTGTGCGATGAAAGCTCAACACCGGTGAATGTTTTCAGACAACCCTCTTTCGAATCGACTAACGTCAGCCACGATCATCAAGTAAATACCGAAGACCAGTTCCATCAAACCTTGAAAGAGATGATGCAGTCTGATGATAATATGATGATACCAGATGGCCGATTGACTTCTCCAACTCGCCAACGACATAGTCGAGCTCCACTGTCTAATCAGACGTCAATGGTTTCAAACCAGATGGCTTGGAGGAACCAAGTCAATAATGATAGACACGCCAAAATTACTAGCGGATGGGGTATATTCTTCAGTGCTGGATCCGAAGGGCTTAGCATCGAAGATTTCATCTACCAAATAGGAGTGCTGACCAATTTCTCTCAAGTAGAGAGGACATCTTGGTCGCACATGCACATTTAACGTTTAAAGGCAGAGCTGTGTTACGAGGTAGTCTGGTGATCAACGAACCAGTTGTATAATTCCCTGATTTAGAGATGCGCTACTTTCTCACCTGCATCAAATTTGCATAAGCCCAGATTTTTTATAATCATCTTCGTTTCTCCTTTAACCATATTTTCTTAAACTCAAACCGTAATTGCCATTAATAATTGCGTAATTAATTGCCATTAATAGTTGCGTAATATTTTCCAATATAATTTCCTTTATTCAGTTTGTAATCGTTGATTGCTATAAATTTAGCATAAAACAATTGTACAGTAACATTAATTCGTAGTTCCGCTATTCCCATATAGATTTCCTGCAATCGTTTTATAATCCATGTTTCTGTTTATAATTATTCTACAACTTTAGTACAGGTTGGAGTCTTCACTCTTTATTAGTACACATATTTGAGCCGTTCACTGCACAACACGATTAACTCCATAAAACAAAATGTTGAGAAAATTGAGTTTTTTCAAAGGTCAAATAAATTTCGATATTTAGTAGTGTTAATCTTTATCATTCAGGAATGTTATTATAAACATAATTTATTTAATTTTGGTTACTAAGTATATCAATTAGCTATTATAGTGATAATTTAATTAGTATAATAGATATTATTAGTTTTTAATGTCAGGTTTTTAATAGTCATTTTTTAATGGTCAGACAAATTTTGACTTTTAATGGTGTTTATCTTAATTATTCAGGAAAGTTGTTTTTAACATAGAAAGTTATGACTATAGCAAGTACTTTGACATTTAAATTAAAAATTTTCCAAAAATTGGAGTTAGTCGGTCTGTGCAGTGAACGGCACATTTATCGAACGAGATTGTCCAACAGACAAACTTATTGTGTTTATCGATTGGTGATGTAACCACGGTCGATATTTCTGCCTATAAATACGCCTAGCCGCGTATAGAGGCCCTTTTACTCGCCGAATTCTTATTCGATTATGATATCAATCAGATGTTTGATATTTTTTTAAATTGAAATGTAAAACTGTGACGATTTATAAAAAGAAACGTGGCTAGTGTTTTGTGAATTTTGTTCCGTAATGTCTCGTAATCGTGTTAAGTTTCATTTTAATTTATTGCAATTAATTAGTAAAACCGTGTTGTTGTCTAAATTATGAATATTTATCAGCCAAATGGCGATCATAGTGATACAGAAAATTTGCATTTGTTTCTACGTAATTTATTGAACGCGAAAACCCTAACCAAAAAAAAATTGAATCTGTTTTTTTGTGTGTTTGTCCAAGTTAGTATAATGGTCGTTATTTCGTCCGTAAAAGTAAGATTACCATTCTAGTAAATAACAGTAGAAATCAAATATACTCATATAAAAACGTAGAAAACTATTAATTAAACCTGTTATCATTATAGTAGTTAATTAGCCATATAGTATTAGTGAAAGTCAATATCGGTCAAGGTCGTAGAATAATTTTTTCTGTTATATAATAATAATAATAGTTTATTCAGTCAAATAAAGACAGTACATATGTAAATTAAACTTAAATTTATCTTAATTTCTAGCCTAAATTGATACCATATAATATTATTTATATTTAAATTATGAGGAATTCAAAGTTTTAAATTTAGCTAGAATTTTATTCTTGAATTGATCCCTACTCATATTAGAGTCATAAAAAGCACTATACTTATTAAAATTTCTGATACATTCGTTAAGTGGGTTATAAAAAGAATAATCATGTCTATGAAGTTCTTCAATAAGAGGCCTCCTGTGTCTTGTATTATAAGTATGACAATTAGGAACCATCATTTCACACAATTCAGGACACCTTATATTACCTCTGACTAGGTCGAAACCAAATAAAGCAGAAGCAAGCTCACGTCTTGATTTTAGTGAGACCATATTCAGCATTAAGAGTCTTTCTTCATATTTAGGCAGTCTGTATCCAGTAAAACCGAGAGGTTTTAATGCAAAGAGTAAGAATTGTTTTTGTACCGATTCAATAGAGCTTGCGAATAACTCGGTATAAGGCGACCAAATTATACTAGCATATTCCATTTTTGATTGAACTAATGAACAGTACAAAGTTTTTGTCAAGGTGATGTCGTTGAATTCTTTTGCTCTACGTTTAATAAAGCCGAGAATAGCATGCCCACTTGTGCAGATTTGGTTGAAATGCTGTTTGTATGTCAAGGAACTATCTAACATAACACCCAAATCCCTAATAATATTAACCCTTGATAGATTAGATCCATTTACATTATATGTATATTTTATTTTATGGCTGCTTCTGGCGAATGTAATTGTCATACATTTTTCAATGTTCAAATGCATTCCATTTAGTAGACACCAGTTGTATAAAGTTGAGAGATTGTGTTGCAGTGTATAGGCATCGGACATTGACCTAATGACTTTATATATTTTCAAGTCGTCAGCATATAAAGAAAATTCACAATCTCGGAATAATAATGTGAGATCGTTAATGAACAGTAAAAATAAGAAAGGACCCAAATGACTGCCTTGAGGTAATTAAAGTACACAAGTACATATTAAAATACATAATTAAAGAGACACAAATGATGAAAAATCGCATATGTCGTGGTAGTTATCACCTTCGTGAAAATTTGTCTCTCGTTAGTCGTATAAGCAAAGTTACCTTAAATAATTTAAAACAAAAAAATTAATTAATTAAGCAAATAGTCAAATTTGAGTGTAAACTATAAACTAGAAAACTAAATATCATATAAACGTAGCATATTATTCAAAATTGTTTTTGTGAATGTGTGGCTCACACGCTTGTTATAGATTAGCCTTGACTTATAAATAAGGAAAACAAATCAAAAATAGAAAAAAAGAATAACGAACCAAAAATATTTTTTTTTGTTGTTGCGTGGTCTTGTCGGATATAAAAAAAAAAGTTTATCTGTATACCGGTCGGCTTTGTCAAAATGCAGCAACCAAACAGAAACTAATAAAATCGGTTGCAAAATTTTGAAACTAATTATCTGTCCGAAGTTTACTTGTTTTAAATCGTTTACTGCTGAGTCGTATTTGGCTAGCAAGGAAGAGAATAAAGAAAGAGGGGGAAACTGTACTGGATTTATTTGGTAACTTGAAGATTACTGTTTATAATAATTTAGTAAATTGATGAATGACCAGCTTTATCTGTGATATTGATTAATGATCCAGTAGAGAACGGTGCCCTTGCCTGTGCTACGGTGTTACGTTGTGCGAAGATACCAACATACTACTCCAAATATAGCGAAAGGATTTTCTGTTTGTTTTACATTGAGGTTAATGACAATATTGTGAGAAGCAGTTTTGATTGATCACCTGAACCGGTATCTAGTCGACATACTATACTATACTAGTCGATACTAGGTGACCAATGCAGAATGCAATTGATAAAAAGGAGCGAAGCTATATCCAATCCAAAAGATATGTCCGAAGATATGTTACAATCCAAAAGAACTACAAAATCGCTACAGTTTAATGTGTGGTAAATATTGCTGCATCTACCTCCGGCATAGATTTAGTTGAAAATCAATGAAACATTTTTTAAACGGATTTGAAACCGATATGTCTGACAAAAACGATCGTATCGTGAATTTTGTCTATAAAAAGTACTTTAACAAAACGGTAAAGAAAAAAAGGTGAACGAACCAAATAAAAACTCGTCCAGGTTGAAAACATGATCAAACTTGTTCAATGTAGGTAAAAGTGTGTTATTAAATCTTTTTAAAATCAACTAATAACAAGCTTTTATTTTCAAACTTTCAATATCACTGCAGTTCAAAAAAAAAATAAAAAACAAAATAAAAAAAAAGTATAAAAAAATGAAAAAAAAACCAAAAAAACAAAAAAAAATTTAATAATTTGTTTAAGTATTGTGAAAAGATGATAATTTTCCCATTGAAAGTCTATGAAAACCGTTTTTCGGTGATTATTCCTCCGTGGTATGTCTAATGGTGCTATTACACACAAATTAAATTCAGCTCCCATAATCAATTTTGCAGTTACCATAATCTGAAAAGTTGATGAAAAATGTTTTGCATGAGAAAAAGAGGGATAGCATGCGCGAGATAGATATAAAAACTGCAAGAAAAGTTAGCTGATAGCAACTGATTTTTTGAAAAATTATTTGGTTCACTAATTAACTGCTAGAAAATTGTCAGATGATTTCATCTGCAAATTCAACCGGTTCAAAACCGATTATCACATTAATTGATTTTCATACTAAAATCATAATAATAATTATATTATATTAGGTATAAAATAATTAAATACATATTTTCAAGATTTTAATGTCAAAATTTTACGTTTTCTTTACGTATTTTCGATTCACATTTTTTTTTTTCAAATCTAAGCGCATTTTCTTATTGTACAAGCTACAACAATAGTTCTATAATGTGTTGTCGCCATTTTGACGTTTGATTTGCTTTTACAGTATATAATTTATTTACAATTTCTATAGCACTCATTTAGATATAATCGATTATATAACATAATATCAATACTAAATAACTAATGATTTTTGTAGAAATTGTTGTTTAAAAATTAATATTACTTCGTAAAGTTATTTGTATTTTCTTGCAGTTTTTGATCTTTTCGCCATCTACAGTCAAAAATAATAAATACTATCATCTGAAAAGTTGATGATAGCAACTGAATTTAATTTGTGTGTAATAGCACCATAATTTTCAATTTTATAAACCATCTATGGCTAGATGTCGTCTTACATGCAAAATTTCATTTTGATATCTTTAATAGTTTCGGAGGAGTATGTCCTCAAACGAAAATCCGAATCGGGGAAGAATGGAGCTACACTCGCTTCGCTCCAAATATGCAAAATTTTACTGGAGTTTATTTCTAGTGTTTGAGCTAATGTTGCCATAAAATTGAGAATGTTGGCATACAATTACAATATACTTTTGCGCGATTTGCATGTTCCAACATTTATTTCCAGTATTTGTTTTACTGAAAGTTAGAGCTACACGCGATATAACATTTTTGGTAGTTAAAAAGAGAAAGAAAGTTATAACATAGAAGGCGTTGTGCTATAATTTTTAACAGATAAACTATTGAAAAATTAAATAATCTTTTGTTGTTTGGTGTTTATCAAATTTAAACATAATAAAAACATGCATTCTTGATAAATTGATATTATAAACATGGATTATTGGATATCGACAAATTTAATAAATTAAATTTAACAATGGCGATGCTATTCAGTACAATCAACAATAGCGATGCTATAAATTTTTGACATCCAATACAAAAAACAAAAATATTACAAAGGCATATTAAAATTTAAATAAAATATTATAGCTAAATATTTTAAACAGTTAATAAAAAACTAACTTGGACAAGCAAAAACTTAATTTTTTTCTAATAAAATCATTTATGTTTCCATATAATAATTTTTGTTGCAATAAAATATACTTGGGTAAAGTTAGTGAGCCGGTAAAGCATATTAAATATTTTATGCCAAGATTCTCAGTTTTATGGCAACGTTTGCTCAAAAACTAGAAATAAACTACAGTAAAATTTTGCATATTTATATTTTTGTTCTTGTCTCGCATACGAAAATCATAATGTACTTATTGCTTCATTTTTTACTGGAAAAAAATGTTGGAACATGTAAATCGCCCATTTACCAAAGTATATTTTATGGCAGCAAAATTTATTTTATGGAAACATAAATGATTTTATTAGAAATAAATTAAGTTTTTGCTTGTCCAAGTTTGTTTTTTATAAATTGAAATATTTATTTATAACATTTTATCAAAATTTTTGTATTCTTTTGTAATATTTTTGTTTTTTGTATTGGATGTCAGAAATTTATAGCATCGCTATAGCATCTGTTGATTGTACTGAATAGCATCGCCATTGTTAAATTTAATTTATTATTTAATTCATTAAATTTGTTAATTTTTCAATAATCCCTGTTTATAATATCAATTTATCAAGAATCCATGTTTTTATTATGTTTAAATTTAATAAACACCAAAAAACAAAAGATTATTTGATTTTTTAAATAGTTTATCTGTCAAAAATTATAGCAAAAGGCCTTCTATATAATGTCGAATTCTTTTCACCCAAATCCATCAAAAAAAAAATGATGTAAATCAAAAATTTTGTTCTTTTCACCCAAAAACATCAATTTTTTTTCCGATTTACATAAAAAAAAAAATGTGCATTTTAACGTAAATTTTTTTGACATTACTAATATCAACAAAGAAAATTTACAAAATAAACGATTTGTTAACGACAATTTTTATATAACTATGAATTGTTTAATTTTGAAGAATTAATTTTGTGTTTTGTATTATATATATACAATATAATGTAACTAACATTTAATAAAATAACTCCTAATAAAAAAAACTCTAAAATGGATTTATTAGAATTAAAATATTATATTTCATTGGACGGATGAAGAAAGATGCATCATGGTAAAATGAAACTATTCGTTATACCATGAAGATGCATCATAGAAAAAAACGAAGACGTTTTTCTCTAAAATGAAGTAATTGAAATTGAAAACAAATATGAATAAATAAAACAAAATTATTTTATGTACAAATTAATTGAAACTATTATAAATATTTCAATACGCAATTGCAGAATATGCTATATTATACGAAATTTTTCAAATTTAAAAGTAGCAGCCGCCATTTAAATATCACTAATACAAACATATTTCACATCAACTTTTGTTTTTTGTTCTTTTCAGACCCGAATTTATAAATTGATTAATGTCGAATTCTTTTTACCCAAATCCATCAAAAAAAATTGATGTAAATCAAAAATTTTGTTCTTTTCACCCAAAAACATCAATTTTTTTTCCGATTTACATCAAAAAAAAAATGTGCATTTTTTCGTAAATTTTTTTGACATTACTAATGTGGTTTTCTTTTGACTTTTCTAAATCAATTTATAAATTCGGGTCTGAAAAGAACAAAAAACAAAATTTGATGTGAAATATGTTTGTATTAGTGATATTTAAATGGCGGTTGTCTACTTTTAAATTTTTCAGAGTTTTCTGCATAGGATCTTGATGAAACTTTGGCAAATGATACAGGTTCACTTGAAAATAGAAGATCTGGATTCATTTTAAATTTGGACAAAATGGCGGGGGGTCTCCCGAACACCTCTAAGTTTAAATCTTGAATAACTTCTGATCCCGAGTTATGATCTTATTGAAACTTAGTATATAAGGTTTTAATACTGTTTCCAATACTTCTGCATACCAACTTCCGGTTTGTCACTTCCGGTTAAAAAGTTTTTTTTTCAGGTGTTTATCCCTATTGTAGCCTACAATTACCAATCGATTTTCATGAAACGTTGCGAAAAGCTTTTAAATAACATGAGAAAGATTTTATCAGCTTTTGGAGCACATTGGATAAAGGGTTGGGGGGTCCACCATACAACAGGTGGTTTTTTCCACAAAGTTTTTATGTTTGTTGGGAGCATAAAACATTCATTCGTGAATGAATTTTGATGACACTTTGGAAAAAGATGCAAACATGTATTACAAAGAACTGATTAGTTTTTGAGCGATAGTGAACAAAGTGGTGGGGGGTCCCTGGAGCACCTGTTTTTTTGAAAGCTCTATAACTTCTGTACCCGATAAGCGAATTGGATGAAACTTGGTACATGAGTATGTAGTACGGTTTAAAATAGTTCTGCATCCCAACTTCCGGTTTTTCACTTCCGGTAAAAAAAATTTTTTTGTACTTTTTTGAAGTTTTTTCAGTGTCTTTATGCACACTACAGCCTACAATAATGAAGTGATTATAATGAAACTTATGGAATAGGGTTTCAATTAGTGTGAAAAGATAATTATCATGTTTTGGGACACATTGATCAAAGTGGTGGGGGGTCTACCATACAAATGCTGACTTTTCACACTTTGTTTTTTAAGTTTGTTGGGAGCATACAGACTTCATTCATTATTCAATTTTAATGAAACTTTGGAAAAAGATGGAAACTTAAGTAACAAAGAACTGATTAGTTTTTGGATAATATTGGAATAAGTGGTGGGGGTCCTCCCAAACACCTGTTTAATGTGTCACACTTTTTTCAATGTTTGTTGGGAGCACACAGCATTCGTCCGTGAACGAATTTTGATGACACTTTGGAAAAAGATGCAAACATGTATGGCAAGGAACTGATTAGTTTTTGAGCGATAGTGAACAAAGTGGTGGGGGGTCCCTGGAGCACCTGTTTTTTTGAAAGCTCTATAACTTCTGTACGTGATAAGCGAATTGGATGAAACTTGGTACATAAGTATGTAGTACAGTTTAAAATAGTTCTGCATCCCAACTTCCGGTTTTTCACTTCCGGTAAAAAAAAATTTTTTGTACTTTTTTGAAGTTTTTTCAGTGTCTATGCACACTACAGCCTACAATAATGAAGTGATTATAATGAAACTTATGGAATAGGGTTTCAATTAGTGTGAAAAGATAATTATAATGTTTTGGGACACATTGATCAAAGTGGTGGGGGGTCTACCATACAAATGCTGACTTTTCACACTTTGTTTTTTAAGTTTGTTGGGAGCATACAGACTTCATTCATTATTCAATTTTAATGAAACTTTGGAAAAAGATGGAAACTTAAGTAACAAAGAACTGATTAGTTTTTGGATAATATTGGAATAAGTGGTGGTGGTCCTCCCGAACACCTGTTTAATGTGTCACACTTTTTTCAATGTTTGTTGGGAGCACACAGCATTCGTCCGTGAACGAATTTTGATGACACTTTGGAAAAAGATGCAAACATGTATGGCAAAGAACTGATTAGTTTTTGAGCGATAGTGAACAAAGTGGTGGGGGGTCCCTGGAGCACCTGTTTTTTTGAAAGCTCTATAACTTCTGTACGTGATAAGCGAATTGGATGAAACTTGGTTCATGAGTATGTAGTACGGTTTAAAATAGTTCTGCATCCCAACTTCCGGTTTTTCACTTCCGGTAAAAAAAATTTTTTTGTACTTTTTTGAAGTTTTTTCAGTGTCTTTATGCACACTACAGCCTACAATAATGAAGTGATTATAATGAAACTTATGGAATAGGGTTTCAATTAGTGTGAAAAGATAATTATCATGTTTTGGGACACATTGATCAAAGTGGTGGGGGGTCTACCATACAAATGCTGACTTTTCACACTTTGTTTTTTAAGTTTGTTGGGAGCATACAGACTTCATTCATTATTCAATTTTAATGACACTTTGGAAAAAGATGGAAACTTAAGTAACAAAGAACTGATTAGTTTTTGGATAATATTGGAATAAGTGGTGGGGGTCCTCCCGAACACCTGTTTAATGTGTCACACTTTTTTCAATGTTTGTTGGGAGCACACAGCATTCGTCCGTGAACGAATTTTGATGACACTTTGGAAAAAGATGCAAACATGTATGGCAAAGAACTGATTAGTTTTTGAGCGATAGTGAACAAAGTGGTGGGGGGTCCCTGGAGCACCTGTTTTTTTGAAAGCTCTATAACTTCTGTACGTGATAAGCGAATTGGATGAAACTTGGTACATGAGTATGTAGTACGGTTTACAATAGTTCTGAATCCCAACTTCCGGTTTTTCACTTCCGGTAAAAAAGTTTTTTTTTACTTTTTTGAAGTTTTTTCAGTGTCTTTATGCACACTACAGCCTACAATAATGAAGTGATTATGATGAAACTTATGGAATGGGGTTCCAATTAGTGTGAAAAGATAATTATCATGTTTTGGGACACATTGATCAAAGTGGTGGGGGGTCTACCATACAAATGCTGACTTTTCACACTTTATTTTTTAAGTTTGTTGGGAGCATACAGACTTCGTTCATTAATTTATTTTAATGACACTTTGGAAAATGATGGAGACTTAAGTAACAAAGAACTGATTAGTTTTTGGATAATATTGGAATAAGTGGTGGGGGTCCTCCCGAACACCTGTTTAATGTGTCACACTTTTTTCAATATTTGTTGGGAGCACACAGCATTCGTTCGTGAACGAATTTTGATGACACTTTGGAAAAAGATGCAAACATGTATGGCAAAGAACTGATTAGTTTTTGAGCGATAGTGAACAAAGTGGTGGGGGGTCCCTGGAGCACCTGTTTTTTTGAAAGCTCTATAACTTCTGTACCTGATAAGCGAATTGGATGAAACTAGGTACATGAGTATGTAGTACGGTTTAAAATAGTTCTGCATCCCAACTTCCGGTTTTTTACTTCCGGTAAAAAAAAATTTGTTGTACTTTTTTAAAGTTTTTTCAGTGTCTTTATGCACACTACAGCCTACAATAACGAAGTGATTATGATGAAACTTATGGAATAGGGTTCCAATTAGTGTTTGTTGGAAGCATACAACATTCGTTCGTTAAGTAATTTTGATTACACTTTGCAAAAAGATGCAAATATGTATGGCAAGGAACTGATTAGATTTTTTAGTGATAGTGAACAAAGTGGTAGGGGGTCCTCCAAGCACCTGTTATTTTGGAAGCTCAATAGCTTCTGTACCTGATAATCGAGTTGGATGAAATTTGGTACATACACATTTAGTACGGTTTACAACAGTTCTGCATCCTAACTTCCGCTTTGTCACTTCTGATAAAATTTTTTTTACTTTTTCTCGTACAACAGAATTTATGTTTGTTGGGATACTAGTGCCTGCTTTAATATTTTTATTATTAGAACTACGAAGTCCATAATATTGGTTAGCTTTTAATTAAAGTATTTTATGGATATTAGCTCATTATACATCCAGAACACTATGTTTCCAGAGCTGTGGTGAAGTCAGCCTATGCATCAGCGTCGCAATATTTTTTTGATGTAAATCGGAAAAAAAATTGATGTTTTTGGGTGAAAAGAACAAAATTTTTGATTTACATCAATTTTTTTTGATGGATTTGGGTGAAAAGAATTCGACATAATATCAACAAAGAAAATTTAAGAAATAAACGTTTTGTTAACGACAATTTTTAGATAACTATGAATTGTTTAATGTTGAAGAATTATTATGTTTTGTATTACATATATACAATATAATGTAACTAACATTTAATAAAATAGCTCCTAATAAATAAAAAAAACTCTAAAATGGATTTATTAGAATTAAAATATGATATTTCATTGGGTGGATGAAAAAAGATGAATCATTGTAAAAACGAAGACGCTTTTCTCTAAAATGAAGTAATTTAAATTGAAAACAAATATGAATTAATAAAACAAAATTATTTTATTTACAAATTAATTGAAACTAATATAAATATTTCAATACGCAATTGCAGAATATGCTATTATACGAAATTTTTCAAATTTAAAAGTAGACAACCGCCATTTAAATATCACTAATGCAAACATACTTCACAAACTTTTGTTTTTTGTTCTTTTCAGACCCGAATTTATAAATTGATTTAGAAAAGTCAAAAGAAAACCACATTAGAAAAGTCAAAAGAAAACCGCATTATAAATTTCTTTCTCTTTTTAACTACCAAACATTTTATATCGCGTCACGCTTGTAGCTCTAACTTTCAGTAAAAAAAATTCTGGAAATAAATGTTGGAGCATGTAAATAGCGCATTATGCTCAGTATTCTGCAGATAAAATACAGATACAAAATAGATACAAAAATACAGATAAACTGAAGCTAAAAAATGTATGTAGACATTTGTGGAGAGATTGTTAAAATAAATTTTTAATATATTCAAAATTAACTTTTATTATTAATAATAGATGGCGTTGAATTGAAATGTAATTACATATACCCAGTAAAAGTGTTATACCAGATTTACTAGTAACTTACTATTAACGCGTTATAGTAACAAGACGAAGACAAACCCAAGACCGCTCGAACAAAATGTCCCACCTCGTCTTGTGTAACAAGTCTTGGGTTTGTCTGGTAAGACGTGTCTTTAGGTTATCTGGTCAGACATGTCTTTAGTTTGTCTTGGCTAACCTAAACCACAAAGCAACCTTGTTATATAAATATGAT